>JACYFF010031954.1:26361371-26383973 GCA_017589665.1 Selenicereus undatus | reverse complement strand
TTTGCAATCAGGAAGGTGTTTGTCAGTAAATACGCGAAAATCGAACACCACAATTCACCCCCCTCTTGTGTGTAAGTACTCCTAATTCAACAAACACCCATCACCTAATCCACCAAAAATTAGTTGAATTATTTATGCCACTTCTTTAAGAACCCTTATAAATATCTTGGCACTGAGATCCACATTTTTTAATTTCTATGTGCCTTTAGAGTTTGTTCTAGCCTCATAATATGTATGGACTTTATACACTGAACAACAGTATATAGTCTCGAACATCGGGGTATGGAGAATCCCTTTTGTAGCCTTGTTTGTACCCTAAGAGTGAGCTTTTCTCACCACGTTTTTGAGTTTTTTATACCTACTATTGCCTCACTTAAGGCACATTCATTTGTATAACCTGAGTCAATGACCCAAAACTACATCAACCAGTAACCTAGATCTAAGTATTTTCCACCCCGTCATTACCTATATAATTGTAAAAGATACTTTAAGGTACAACGACTTGTTTGCACCAAGCATATGTTAGCCTAGATAAGCTCACATAATATGGAAACGAATTAATAATAATACTTCCTTTGCGTGACCCCATTGTCTTACCACACACAATGCTTATAATACCATAGTATAGCACAAGCTATTGAATTAACGTATACACTATTTCACTATTGCAATGACTATTTCATATTGATTAAACACATAGACATCGTAGCATAATGCATTTCCCCTATCAAGAAAGTTAGGTGTAATTAATCATAAAAGAGGTTGCGAGTGGGATCCTTACATCATGTCTTAAACAACACTTTCCTAGACATCAAGTATGTCTGTATGTCTTAATGTAATCTCTAGATCGAAGTTATCGTTACAAAGGAATGGGCAACCCCAAATTCCACATATTTATCACTATCTATGAGCTTCGTAAAATTCTTTGGAATATGTATGTCAACAAAAGATCAACCGAATGGTTCCCTGCTCTGCTTTATTAATAATGGCATTTCCAAGTTGTTACCTAACTATGTCGTTGGTCTTAATACCATGTGCTGAGGACATGTAAATGTTTACTAAAGCATCTTCATCATGTGCTTACACTATGAACTCACTGTTAATGTCTTTTTTTACTAGTCCAACACAACTTGTAAGCACCCATAGCTCACAGTGGCCCTTAAACTTTAGCTTCGAACCCCTAATTACTTACTTAACTTAATCCAATTACTTATAAGTATGGTTGCAGTAGAAGGTTTAACAGTTAGTGGCATTACCGTTGTCCTAACTTGGACAAAGTGATGTATAGAACTAATGTGATGTTTGGTTGGATGTAATATAATGACAATTTAATGCAATCAAATTTACAATGCAATCATGATTACTTAGTTTGTGGTAATCATAATTATAAGATAGTTCTTTTATTGCAATACTATTTAATACCCAAACATGGTATTGAAAACACAATTACAAACTTGTTTTTATTTCAAAGTTTATTACACCAAACCAAACATTACATAAGTATCTTAAGTAGCAGTACTTCCACAAATGTAAGTTCAAATGTGATCAAAGAGTTCAATTCATAGCATAAGTCTAATTCACTACACTTTAATCTTGTTATAACTAAAATGCAACTTGATATGCTATCTTCTAAACTCTTTAGCAGGCATGCTTGTTCTAAGCTTCGTGAAGTCTTCTTGCTATTTCATAGGCATTGTGAGCATCTAGTAGTGTCAATCGCATAAGACATGAAGCATTTCTTCCACTTCTTGCTTTTTTCGGGCTTGTTGCGAAGAGGATTATTCACTGACTTCTTACCTAAAATAGAAAACACAAAAAATGTTTCATAAAATAGGTCGAACCACAATATGGTTATGCCCATACTGTAAAACAAAATTTTAAAAGAATTGACTTGGGCGCCCGCATTTCAATTCATTTTAGTTTGAAAATAAGAGAAAGAGAGAGAGAGAGAATTTCATTGAAGCTACCTCACTAGTTATTATCTAGAAGTGGGACCCCTAGTGACATCTAATGCGATCATTGAGATAGGTGTACACCTTCCAGGCCGATTGAGAAGCATAAGCCAAGGCTAGGCGGATGAATTGAGAGGTGTAAGCCCTGGTGCTTGTTAACTGATGGGGTCCCTTAATTAGGTGACGAAACATTGTTAAAAAAAGACTCACTGCATGAATATTACATTTAATTGTATAATTTCAAGAAACGAGTGAATCTGGGTAGAGTACATGCAATAAATGTACCTAGAATCTTATGAAATGCTTGTTTATGGCTTGATGACAACGAAAATGGCCTCGTATTTGGTCCAAGTGTATAAATCTTATGGTTACTAAAGTTTCAAATAATTTATATTAATTAAAACCGTAGGAAATTATTCATAACTTTCATTTATACTTTTCTTAATTATCAAAACATCACAATTATCAGTTTAAGGACACCAATAGGTTTTTGTTTCCAAGTTATATCATGCATTATTTTTTTTATTGTCATTATTATTTTCATCAATGGTATTCACATTATTATTGTTAATAATGGGCTTAGTATAGTTAACCTTATTATTACTATTATTAATGTCATTACCACTATAATTATTATACTTATTGTTGTTACTACTGTTAATAACCTTACTACCAGTATTTTAATTATTATTACCCTTATCATTGTTATTATTTCCATTGCTGATATGATGATTATTAAAGGTGATATTATTATTAGCTTTAGTGATTTATCCATAAGCATAGTCTTTCTTTCTCCATCTTTGCGGCCATATTAGCACTTATTTAATCATTTAGCACTAATCCTAACTCATTAGTATGGCACTTCAGTCACCCTACAAGAACCAAGCCCCATAATTGCCTTTAAACACCACTACTACCACTCAAATTTACGCTTTTAAATTCATTCTGATTGATTAATTTAATTTCAAGATTCACATCAAACAAATTTATTTGAAAACTCCAAGAAAAACATTTCATTCCTCTCAAGCTAAATTCTACGGTTCTTATTAGATTAATGTGTTCCAAGACCCAAAAGTAGCGTCTCCCTCCTTCCTTTCCTTCTTTAACCTTAAGCAACCTCACTCCCACTCTCCTTGATAGCAATATCCAACTCATACATAGACATACTCACCTAATTAACCTCCAATTTAGATACCCAAAATTGACTATAATCAAATTATATGATCATAACTCCACAACCCATATTGAATCGCTAATTCCACCATGAACACCCACAACCTCAACTTTTTCAAAGCCTTAAATGGACCATAATAACCATGAATTCACGTAAATTACATTCATTCAAACTAAAAAACACACTAATTATTCAAATTAGGGAATAAAATGAGTGAAAGTAAATGAGCGGGATTAGGGTTCACCTTCTAATCCACAATTTAAACTAGTCAAAGCGGAGTTGGAGGGAATAGTAAAGGTGCCGATGGGCTTCGGTAGCATCTGCAGCCATGACGGTTGGCTCTGGGCAGCGTAACCCTGTAGTGTAATTGGCTGGGAGTAGTTAGGTGGTCTGCAAATAGGGAAATTGAATGGGGGTTTGCGTAAGAAGGTAGGTGAAGGTGTACGTGGGTCTGTAAAAAAAGGGAGGGATAGCTTAAATCTCATATATTTCTTGTTTGTTTTTCCCTTCCCCTCCTTTTATTTAGTAAACTTACTCCCTATTGTTTTTTAACTAATAAATATTTTAGCAAAAGTTTGGGCTATTATTGATATTTTAATATTTGGAAGAAATTTATAAACTCTACCCATTATGAGCAACATATACTTTTGTATTTATTAATATTTATTATTTGCATTATGAGGTTATTTACATAGCATGAGTGAGCAACCTTTATACATATATACATATTCCATGACAATTATAACTTTTATTCAGTTTTGTAAATGGGCTAATTTATTTATTTCATTTTTAAGTTCTTAATGATTTAGTGATGAGCATGATTGAATGTTATTTTAGGCCATTTCATCACCTCAACCTATACGTGCATAAAGATTTCAATTATTGAATTGAAATGCAGCACTCAACTTTGTTAAACAGAAATTGATTAAGATAATTAACATGATATATATTTTGGCTATTATGATAGGGTTGGTCGAAAAAGGGCAACAGCTGGAGGTTCTGTTAGATCAAGAGGGCGTTCTTCCAGTTTAGTGCATTGGATCATCGAGGGTTTAAGGTTTGTAGGAGGAAAGATGGGAAGGAGAAAGAGAAGTAGCAAGGTTGATAATTGCCAATTGGAATAGGGTTGGGATAGAGGTATGCTGTATGATAAAGAACATTTTCTAAAAATAAAATATTGTAGTTTTTATAAAAAGAAGTTATAGATTTCACAAAGAGGGAATGAAGCTAGAGAGTTCACCAATTAGGGGAGTAGGGTTTGGGCTTCATTGATCTGCCTATGAAGGAAGCAAAGGCATAAATGTTTGGGATTCAGAGAGCTTAGGAAGCAGCCTATCATAGTGTGATCGTTGAACGGTACCACTTGACTTTCATATGAAAGTTGAAACAACATTCCACTTTAAAAATGCATTAGGTTTACTTCTTGAGGTGATTTTTCCATTGCTTGTTTTCAATTTATTTCTTAGTCTCATGTGAAGTAGGATGGTAACTAGCTTGTTCATTGCTTGACCCATCCTAAACCTTGTAGGTGGAAGAGCGAGTTTAGTTAGAAAAGGGTTCAATTTTTGTACTGGAGCTTATTGTTGATAATTGTTATAAGCATGTTGATTTGAATAATGCTTGACACCCATTTTTTAATTAAAAATTCTTTTTAATAAAAGGAAGAGTAGAAAAGACCTATGTGGTGTACCTCATCTAATGTCTCTTTGTCAATTAATTAATTAAATTTAATTAATTGAATTATGTACTAATTGATGGACTTAAAATGAATAGGCATGTCACTTATTTTCCAATTTTCATATCTTTTTAGATATAAGTGATGACTATCAGTCACACACACACACACAAAAACAATGATATATATATATATATATATATATATATATATATATATATATATATGTATATATATATATATGCATTTTAGGGTATTAATGCTATCATTTTGGTGGATAAGTGTACAGTTTATGGATTTGATGCCCCTTTATTCTACTTTACTCTTGGGTATGTGTTTTTTTGTTTCACTTGTGCAGAATTTGAGTAAGGAGACCATACTTTGCAATCATTTGAAAGTTTATTGGATGAATGACAGAGTTTAGGAGACCCAGATAGTATTCAACATGGCATACTGTTTGGCCTAACACTATCTAGGAGGGTGAAAATGGATCAAAGGAAGCAAAGCAAAAGAAACCAGGTGAGACCTTGTTGCTAGGCACAACCATTGTTAAGCCAATTTCTAGGCAACTGTTCATTTTTTTTGTTTGACGTTTGGTTGCCTAGATTCTCACACTATAAACTTTATTTTCAGCCTTCGCTAGCCACCCTTTAGCACCAATATGTTTTTCACTATTAGAGGGCTTGAAAAAAGAAGTGGAGATCAATTAATCAAAGTAAGAGGTGGAGATCGATTAATCAAAGTAAGAAGTACTTTCTTTTTATTTTGTTTTTTCTCTTCTATATGGGTTTATGCTTTTGGAGATGTCTACTTTGTCAATTTCAAAGGAGTAGTTTTATCAATAGGGCGGTTGCTAAATCGAACTGGAGGAGTCAATTTCACTAGTTTAAACTTTAGAGTATTTGAATCTTTGCTGTGTTGTTTCAATTTAATGTTGGAGGTTTGATTGATACAGTGAGATTTCTAGCCAATTTTTTTGCATGTGTGTTAGATACTTGATAAAAGAACTGAAAAGTGAAGATCACTATTTGTTTGCTAGGATTAGACTCGACTTCATAACTACTTGAGAAAAGGTTGTGGATCTAGTGGTCTTGTGATAATCATACACTTGAACTTGATTGAGTTAGGATCTAGTGAGAATTGGTAATTAATCTAATTGGGTTAATTCACTCCATTTTAAAAGGAAGTTATGAATTCTTAAGTATTACTAACCTTTGAATCAACTGGAAAAGTGAGATGTGCTTGTTTGAGTAGTTAGATCAATACATAATTAGGTGATGCTACCCCTATATGCGTGTTGAAGTATTTTATGGAGAAAAAGGACATCATCCTCAAGTTTCACTAATTATTCCTTAGATTACTGGCGAGGGGAGTTTTTAATGCCATAAAACTAGGTCTGTCCGAATAGTCTGTTTAAAAAGTACAAATCACTAAAACTAAAGATATAACTGCTTACTACTAAACTACTCTACACTTAAGCAATGTGATCAAACTACCATCACACAAAAAATTAAACATATCACAAGTATCACAGACAAAAGGAAGCAAGGTGATCGGTAGGCTCGACTCGAATTTTTCCTCAAATATAATTGCTATAAAAGAAAAACAAAACCTAAAGATTCACTGCAAGGTATCCTGCATCAAAAAATAAATAAAATAAAATTGAGGGATTAAAAGATAATATCAATGAAACCTATGAGCACCAAATGCTAATTCTAGATTAAAAATTCTTTTCCACGCTTCCGAATGCTCTCAATTGAAAAATCAATCTCTAATAACTACTTTTAGTGTGGATTTCTAAGCTAGGAAATGTAGAAACTAAAGGATGGGAAGAGGAAGAGAGAGATTAAAATAAGGAACACAAAGGGAATGATTATGATTGTGAGAGGTGGTAATGACTCTAACCTCTTAAAGGTGAGTCTTTAATCGCCCCACACCCTACTTCTTGTCAAAACTCGTATTCTTTAGGGGTGAGAATTTCATGATTAAAACCAAATTATTGAGAGCGATCTTAGATAAAGAAAGTGAAAAAAAGTAATAACTAAGAAAGAGCATTTAAAGGAAAGCAAAATGTAATTTAAAGATTAAACTCTTCATTACTTGAATGACAAGGGCTACAAGAGAGTTTAAGAGAGAAAAAAAGATGCTAAAGAGGGCAAAATCTAATTTCAAGGATTTGGATATTGAGTTTCCTCTAAGAAGTTTGACTGAGCATTTTTCTTTTCTCTTTGGTTTTTGATTTCGCGCTTTTGTGTTCTTCGATTGTCTATATGTTGTCCATTTTACACACAAGTCTTTGACCGTAAGATTGAGCAATCTTTTCATAAAAGAAAGAGGCACCAAAGATTATAAGAGTAGTTGGAAGCAGCAATCCAACCCAATTCTAAGATAGAGAGGAGAATATGAGCAAAGGAGGACCCTTACAGATTATGTCACTTCGGGGGTCCAAAGCCACAACCCAAGCATTATAACGCCCATTGTTTTTGAGTTCAAGCTGGTAGTCATCTTGATAATTCATCAATCTTAATTCGATGGAACAGCTATGGAGAACCCAAATTTGCAACTCTCGATCTTTCTTGAGGTATGTGACATCTTGAAATTCAATGACAGCTTGAATGATGCGATCCTCATTCACTTGTATCAATTCTGACTTAGGATAAGTCAAGGGCATAACTCCATTGTTTGCGACTTTGAATCCATTATGATATGTGATAAACTCACAAGGACCTTCATTGCCAAGTTCTTCCCCCCTAGCAAAATGGCGAGCTTAAGGATCCAAATCATCTTGTTTGCTCAAAGAGAGGATGAATCACTTCATGAAGGCCGAGAGTGCTTTGGGGAGCTTTTAAGATTGTGCACTTATCATGGATTCCAAAAGTGGATGATCATACAAACATTTCACCATCGCCTTATACATGCCATAAGGTCCACAATTAATGCAACAGTTGGAGGTACTTTAATGAGCAAGATGAACGATGAGACTTACAACTTGATTGAAGAGTTGAATCTCAACGACTACTAATGGTTCAATGAAGCACTTCTTCCATGAAGGTCGGAGGTAAATTTGATGTCGGTGTTTTAAGTTTGTTTACTATTAAAATAGTTGTCACGACTCAACTTGATCACTTAAATGTGAATGCAGTAAATGCATGTGCCTTTTCCCCTACTTGTGAAGCTATGGATCTTTCGACTGTTTGACTTTGGATTATCAAGTTGGGAATCCTTTTGCCTAATCCTCTAGAGAGCATATGTCAATAACTTCAAATCTAGGCTAAACCATGACCCATATTCCAATACATATATTTCTAGCTGAAAGAACGATCATAATTTTTCCTATAGGAGTGATCTTTCTTCTTTTCCCTAAGCCAATGCTAGGCCCTACCTTCTAGTTTTGAAAGATCTAACATCCCTTCTGAAGTTCCCCAAAAATCCAACCTAGAAGCTACAATGTAACAATAGTCAGATGAGTACATTAAGCAATTAGCACCTAAGGTTGATTGCTCACTACTCATAGCAGAATTTTGGAATCACAAATTTCCCAACAAGCTAGCTCTATTTCTACACTTGTAGGCAGATTGCCTAGCAAGCCTAAGACCAACCCTAAAGAATGTTACATTTGTATTGTCTTTAAAAGTGTCAACTATTTGAGGATCGCATGGTTGTAGGAGATGATGTGGGTAGTGTCCAAAAGAAGATTTTAAATGAGCCAGTTGTGGAGAGTGGTGTGAATGTGATCGAAGATAAGAGCTAGAGTGAGCCCCTAAGGAGTCAAAATGTCTTGTGGTGTAGACACCTAAAAAGTGTTTTCCCTTTACAGAAGACCCAAATGATGATAAACCAATCAACTAAGAATTAAGAACCCTAGCATATTGGAATAAAGAGCCTTAAAATGTGCCAACATCCCTTAAGCAGCACATCCAAACCCAAAGATACCCACAAAAGGCCCCAAATTGATCATATTTGACGTCTAGTTGAGATTAATTTTGCATTTCCGCCACATTCTAACATGTATAAAATTGTTTATTTTATATATTAATATTCTTTATTGAACAAGTTTCTAATGACATAGTATGCATCAAAATTTGATAAGAAACGGAAAGGATATAACTTATTACTGACATGTGTGTTAAAAATGACACATGTTCACCATTTTACTTATGTCCTCCTCCAGAATTTTCCAAAAATTATAAGGTAAGTATTTTTAGAAAGTAAACTTAATAAGATTTTAGGGAAAAAAAGAATTACTCAAAACGGAGGTTAAACGCTAAAGTTAAGGTAGAAGTAATTTGGACTATCTACAGTGTAACCGAGAACATAAATGGGTTCTTGCCTAGCAGAGCCAAATCCAACTCCTTTTTTCTCACCTATCTCCCTGAAACCCTAGCTACCGACTCAAATTATAGAAAAAGCCTAGCTTACATGGTAGTAACTCCTTAGAAACCGAAGAAAACCCTTGTTTCGTACAGTTGTAAATTCTACTCCTCACCTAGTCTTCTAATACACAACCATAACCTCATAAAACTCAGAGATAACGCTAAGACATTCAAAAAATCAAAACAAGCCCTTCTAAAATCTATCCTCGAAAACCATTTAAGGCACAATTCAAAACTTACTATTCTTCATCCTGTGGTCTCTAAAGCACTTAGGTAGGTAACCTGAGGGTGCTAATCTTTTAAACCTACCTTTTCCTTTTTCCCTTTGCTTCTTTCTTTTGTTTATGTTTATTTAATTTCAAAGATGTAATCTTTGGTAATTTAGTCCCTTGACTACTGTAAATATTTAATTTCACCTTTTCCTTTTTCTAAGTGACACTTCAACTTCTATTATTGTACTTAATATGTTGCATGCCTATTTTTTTAATGTGATAGTTTTATTTCCTAATTTGATTAGTAAAAGACATCAATGATGACGACAAGCATTAGGATGTATTCCATCTTGATGTCATATCTTTGATCCCAAATTTGGATCTCTTGAAAAGGAGATTCCATCTTGATGTCGTACCTTTGCTCCTATATTTAGATCCCTTGATTCAGGTAAACAGTGTAATCTGATCCCCCATACCACGTACCCCTTTTTGAAAGTCTTTTTTTACTTGACCCAAGTTGCTTTCGGTTGTGCCTTTGGTTTAAGGGTTAGCATAAGAGGTATTCTTGGGCTAGGAACTAGACCATGTTCTTAGGTAAGAACCTTACTAGGTTCCTAGACCACGGCCCCATCATGTTCCTACGCTGGCTTGACTTCCTGTTCATTTTTTTGCTCTGAACAATATTAGAATCCAAAGTTATACAAAAACATACTTGGTAAGCAGGAATAACAATTCACTTGGGACTCCACCCAGGCCTTCTTGAAAAACTTTTTTTTATTAGACCCAAGTCCTTTTCAGTTGCCCCATCGGTTTAAGGGTTAGCAAAATAAGTAAAGTTATTTTTTTGTCAATAGTTTTATAAATCTAGCTTGTGACTCTAGTTTTATTAATTTTCTTAAAATTAGGGAGAAACAACTGGTTTTCAATCTAAGTTATAACAAAAATAGTTGGTCTCCTAGACTAGGAACCCGTCAGTATTCCTGGGCCAGGATCCCGACCATGTTCTTAGGTCAAGAACCTTACTGTGTTCCTGGACCATGACCCTGTCATGTTGCTACACTAGCTTGACTTCTTGTTCTTTTTTTTGTTTTAAACCGTATTTAATTTCAAAGTCATACTAAAACGTACATAGTAAGAAGGCTTTGTTTTAAATTGTATTGTTGTGAATGGAGAAAATCTGTGATGAGAGAGTTTCACCGTTTATGCGCCAACAGTAACTCAACTTCAGTGGAATAGAGGATCCAAGACCTAAAAAAAAGATTCAAAAATCAAATCGGAGAATATTTTTAGTTACACTTCTGTTGGGGATCCTGCACTATAGGTGATGCCATGCTAGAACTAATAGCGCCATTAGGTTTAACCCCATTACTACCTTCTCCATAAAATAATTGGCCACTCAATGGGTCCATTAGACTTCTATCTGAGTAGATAAATGTTACACCCACTTGTAGCACACTTTCTTTAATCGACACGATGTATGGCAAAGCAAACGAAGATTTTAGTCTTGGCATACATCCAATGGAGGGTAAAGCTATTTGGGTCATGAGAGGACTATTCTAAAGCTTACTTAAACCACTTATAATTAAGAACTTTGGATTATGTTGGAATTTATGTCCATGTGTGATTCAGTTAATGCTTACAACTCTAGTAGAGTGTCTAAAATTGAACTCTAAAAAAGGACCCTTACATCGATGACTTAGGGTCTATAAAGTCATCATTGTGTTTAAGGGCCTAAGCTAGGAAAAATGTTAGTCTAACCTATTTGAGGGCGCAATTAGGTTTTGGACATCTCAAATTAGGTCAAGCCTTAGTTTACATTAGGAAATATTCAGCAAAATTCATCTAGTTTCTAGGCCTGGCATGCATCATAATATGAGGGTCAACATCAATATTCTCGGTGCAAATCACTGTATATCATGAGCTTACAAATCTTATTATATGATTGGGGAAGTCTGAAGGCCATTACCGAGTTATAACATATCAATTGTAGGTTAATTGGACCCTAAGAGTTACACATCATCTAGCCTCATAATGTATAATCCATGAGTCCATCTAGGGCCAAAGGCGATAGTGCGGCCCATTCGATCTTTTTAGAGCCCTAGTTCATTCTAGGTTGCACCTAATCCTTTATCATATTCATAATCGGTAAGCTAAATTAAGATGGACATATTTAATCTATGCATAAGTAATTGGTCCATACATTATACATCTATTCTCTAGGTTTAGGATCCATGCATTGACTCTACGTGGATCTATTGATACATCGAAACTAGCTCATTCTAGGCAAACCAGACCAAAGTCATGATTAGGCTTGGTATAGGTCTATGATTCATCAGAGATAGATCTAGACCCAGCTTAGGCCATCTAAGTCCAACTTAAAACCTAGTCTAAGGTAAGGCTCGATTTCATCTAAAACCAGTAGCCTAAATCTAGCTTCTTAACCTTATCCCTTCGAGCTTAGCTTAAACCTTCAAACCCACAGAGCCATCCTCCTCTTCTGACCTGATCTTTCTGTCAACATATGTTCAAGACAATTAACCTTTCCTTGGCATTACCCACCTTCATTACTTTCTAACTATCACCTTAGTACTCAGGATAGAGAAGATGAGAGAGATAGTGCTTAGAAGTAGGCTCATAAAGATTACTACGAATGGAAAATCCAAAAGCAAGTCAATAATAGGACATCTTCGGGAATAGATTGCAAAATTTAATGAGCACAAAACTCAAGCTATGGACTTTAGATAAAGAGTTAAGAGGCCTAAGATTGAAAATTCTATTAGGTCATTCAAGGATTAACCCTAAACTCCAACAGAAATAAAATTTAAAAAAGGGTCACTTTAGGTCAAACTAAATGGGCCCACCTTAGGCATATCCTTAACACTAGACCAAAGATCTTAGAATAAAGCTTGCATAATTATTTAGAAAAGGTTCTTCTATTCATCTAATATACAAAGATAGGAGACTAAACATACTAGTAATTCCTTTAATTTTAGGCATTCACTGCCAGGCCTACTATATACTTCCACACTAATGGATCTAAAGAGCACCACAAACCCCTCAAACTTGCACTCATAACTTGAGTTGGAGAGTCCTCTCATTTATCCACTAACTCTCATTTCTTTAGTCCACATTTTGGAACTCAACACTTTCGAACTTCCTAAACCTATTCAATTTTTCCCTCTTTCCTTACAAGAATGCTCTTATGCGATGATGAATCCATGGTCCAAAGAAAGGAAAAAAGAAAATAAAAGGGGGCCAACTTGAAAATCTCATACACTTAGCTAGGGAGAAGGAAAGAAAGAGAAATAAAATTAAAAAAGAAGACCTACATACTATAAAGATGCAACTCCCTGGGGGTGGGATCCCTCACGAATGGTCGGACTCCTTACTAGGTACTTTTATGTTTTTTTTTTCTAGAAATAGCATATTAGTTCATCTTTTTATTTTTTTTATTTTATTACAGATTAAACAAAATTAGGCTACAAACTTATAGAAGGGTAGGCCTTAGGCTTAACCAGAGAAATCGGTTGGGTTCCTCGGGCAGGACCAGGTCCATCTCTTCCTGTGGTGGGCGCTAGTAGTTTCCTCATCCTTACCCAAAATTTAGGTGCAAGTCTAATCTGAGAACCCGGGCGGGTTCTTGGGTTAGATCAGACACCCTGATTTTGATCCACATAGATTCTACTGCCTTTGTCCAAATCTTTTTTTTTATATCAATAGTGTATTAATTGATACCAAATAAAATAGTAAAAAATTTTGTGTTTAACTAAATAGAGTTATGAGTGACTTTTTAGGAAAACATACAAACAATGACACTTTTTCACGCAGATTATACTGATGAGGACACCAAAGGACAAAGTGAAGTTGCTCCAAAAGGGTGTTTAAAAGGCCCCCGAGCAATCCCTATCATGGGAACCATTCTGACTCCTTGGTGTAGAACTATGGTTCTAGATTCGGGGATGATGGTACGGTGATAGGATGGAATGCATCCCATCATCGCCCATCATCAGTGATGGCCTATACTAATCAATATAGGGAATTAAAGGTTAATCGCAATAACACACATTCATGCAAAGGATCAAAATTATTCACATAGTCAAGGCACAACCTCATGGAAAATAAGCAAAAAGACAAATTGTTTAAAATAGTACAGTGGTCGAGTAGGAAACTATCCTAAAGATTACATCGTTTCTAAATTGTAATCAACTAAATTTCATGAAAAGTGGTAAGGATAAATGGGGCCAAAGTTTTAAACTATGCCTTCGGTATGACCCTACCTGAGTCCTTTAGAAACCTAGTAGAAGGGGGTTTATAGAATGGATGTAATTAGTCTCTCCTAATGCTATCTCTCTCTTTTAGAAGAAAGATCTCAACTCTTGTTTTGCTAGCTTAATACCACTCTTAATGGATTTTCAGACATAAAGCTAACCTAGGGGTCAGCCCCCCATTTTATAGCTATTAAGCAGGCTATGTGAAGTAGCCTAGGAGAAGAAAACCTAATCCTATTCCGGTTAAACTTCAAACTGTCTTGGTAGATTGGAACTCTAATTAACTAATTAATAGTAATTAATTTAATTAGGCCCGAAATTCTAATTTACATTAAATTTTGTTTGACTCAGTCTAACAAGAGTAGGTTTTAGCCAAGAGAAGGAAAGAACCAAGGCGGCTCTGTCTCTAGAGAACCTGCTTGGGTTCATATGGAGACTAGTCTATTGACCAGTTATCTCCACATTTTGGCCTGTTATGCTTTTCCTATCCATTTATTTTTGGATTGCCAATCCGTTGGGCCTTAAATGTTCAAATTAGGGTATTAATTTCATCATCAGACTTAGTAAAATAGAATGCCATTTTTATATGTCTACGGTTAGCGCCTACTTTGGTCGAGCCTGCATAAGACGAACGCCAAAGTAATGGGCTTCAGTTGCAGTTGCTTGCTTGGATATAATGATGTGCGATCCAAGCCTGGCGGCTGAGGGTCCTGAAACTTGGTGCCTATCTACTTTTGTCGTGATAGCACTTGATTCCTTTTATAGTTGACTTGGTGAGTTAGTGAACTTTCTTTTCGCTGGAGTAGTGGGCCTTCTTGCTATTAAGAGGAACTTATCTTTCTATATCGCTAGAGCAATGGATCTTCTTGCAGGTTAGCAAACTTATCTTCCTATATCGTGGGAGCAGTGGACCTTCTTGCTGGTTAGACAAACTATTCTTCTTGTATCACTGGAGAAGTGAAACCTTTTGCTGGTCAGGCGAACACATCTTCTAATATTGCCGGAGCAGCGAAACTTCTTGTTGGGTAGGCGAACATGTCTTCCTGTGTTGTTGGAGTAGCAGACCTTCTTGCTGGTCAGGCGAGCTTTTCAAGGTTGCTGGTCAGGCAAGCTTGTCTTCTTGTATTGCTAGAGCAGTGGACCTTCTAGCCGGTCAAGCGAACTCATCTTCCCATACCGTTAGAGCAGCGGACCTTCTTGCTGGTTAGGCGAATTTATCTTCCTTTACCGCTGAAGTAGCGGACCTTCTTCTTATCAAGCGAACTTATCTTCATGTATCGCTAGAGCAGCGGACTTCTTTACCGGTTGAGCAAATTGTGAAATGTCTCGTTATATCGGGCCTATTAATTTTAGCTTCTAACTTTGATGAATATTTTGAAACACCTTTATAAGTGTTCCCTTCTTATTTGCTTTGGATGCTCAAGGATGTAGATTATCCCTTGCATCATCTTTGCCTTAGCTTCTTCTTTTCTTGTATTTTCCTAGAGAAACATGATCATGTGATGGTAGAACCTGACCGGGGTTTGTTGACCATCATTCTTGCTTGGCCTTTCTTTCTTTGTTTCAATGCATGTGTTCTTTTGATGCTTATAAGTTCTCATGCAAAGATCCCGGTTGGGTTCTTTTGGCTTATCTTTTTTGCTTGCTTTCCTCTTTTTATTTGAGTGATTGGCTCTTTGTAAAGCGAATACGTCCATATGAGGTGTGGGGAACCTGACTAGGTCCTTCATGCTTGGCATACTTTTGCTTCTACCTTTCCTATTTTGCTTGTATTTGAGCTCATTGTGAAGGAACATGCTCATGTGAATTGCGGGCAGCCTGGTTAAGTCTTCCGTTGGCTTCTTTTGCCTATAAATAGCTTGGCTTGTAGAGTTCCTACATCATGCTTTTCCTTCATCTCTCATTTTTCTTTGCTTTCTCCTGTGTTCATTACTTATAAGTGCTTTCAAGTATGAGTTTGAGAAGAGCTCATCCTCCTCGCCAATCCCATCGAGAGAGGCTTGTGTAGGATTTCTTTAATAAAAGGGAATGGGGACTCGTTGAAGCATGGGATAGCGTTGATATTCTTGTTGAGATAACAAGGATATAGTGTCCTCTGTGGCTAGATCCTCTTGTACTTTGTTACTTGATAAACTAAAGTTCGTTGTTGCCCTTTCTATGAGGATGCTTGCATAAGGTCTTCTTTGACGATAAAGTGCCCACTTTGACTGAGCCTAATTGAGGTTAGGGTAAAAGTATAGATGTCTTCTATGGCAATTGTTGACGTGGTCTTAAGAACCTTTCATGTTGATTGATGGCTAACTAAGGTTATGTGCCCTTCCTATAGGGTCACTGTGAAGCCTGATTGCACTCTTCTTCAATGCAGCGCTCCCAAGTGATCAGGGCGGAGGCAGACTAATAAATAGGCTAAAGACCTATGCATCAATGTAGGTACAATCGCCAGGCTAAGTAAGACTATGTCGACGTGACTATGCAGAATCGATTATGCTAACTATACAGACATGTGATGACCTAACCTCATATGCATGCAGGACTACATCTTAGGAGGGCCCTCGGTTCCTCAAATCCTATACAAAGATTTGTCGTCTGGAGCTATGCATAGTGAGCCTTCTTGCCACTCTTGGGCTCCTGGGGGTAGTTCTCATCCTGATGTGCACACAAGCTAAGCTTCAACTAATTCCAGCTTCACATCTTATTATGCTTACTTCTTTGATGGAAACAATAGTGGGCTCCAGGGTGATGAATAGAGTTATCCTATGAGAATTATGTATGATGTTGTAATACAATTTATTATGAATGCATTTGGACTTTATGTAAAAATGTAAGACTCAGACTGTACATATATGTTTAACATGCCAAGTCAACTAGGACGACATGATTGTGCCGACTATGCAAGCATAATTATGAATACAAGTGATAACATAACCTCATATGCATGTAGGTCCCACACTAAGTTTGGGTCATATGCATATAGGTCTCACTCTAAGTTCGTGGTCCATTGGATATGACCCGACTAAGGTAAAGAAGACTGATATGTTAGGCACAATGATGTTCTATGACTTAGGATGAGGACGAGCAGGTTAGGTGACTATGCGTTAAGTCGGGTAATGGATCTTAAGCAGCCAGGGCAGAAAATCTTTCCTTTTAAGGAAAAAGTATCCTTTAATTTTGCATTAAAGTGCTCCCATTTTGAGGATGCCTCTAATTTTTACTTGTTATAACAGAAGCCTAAGACGTGTAATAGTCCAAGCATCTTTTGCTAGTTTTAGTTGGAGTAGCCCCCTATCCGGTAGAGTAAATGTGATGATTCCCATGTTGAGAAGATGCTTTTGTTGGTGCTTCTTGAAGTTGCCACTATTCTAGTGCAAAGAATATGGCTATCTCCTTGTTGGGAAATTTTACCATGATAGAGGTGCCTTAACTACCTAGGAAATATAAGAGAGCCCCCCATTTTGCATACTGGGTAAGTGCCTATTTAGGAAAGTTGAGAATACAAAGTGAGTATCCACTCTTGAATTTATAGTCATGGTTGAGACCAAGAGTATTGAATTTTAGAAAGGAGATGAGAATGGAAACTATAGTGATTGACAAGAGGTGGTGAAGTGGGTGAATGGTTTTTCCAAGTTTGATTCAATGGGAGTAGTCAATAAACTGCTTCTTTATCCTCAAAAACCAAGGTTTCACTCTCCTTTGACATGTCCGCCTTTGCAGGTTTTCAGACCAACCACTTTTATTCTCTCTCTTTTTTTAAGACTAATGGATTCAATTCTGATGTCCCTTTATGAAAAAAAATGTTCATGTTCGGGCCTCAAGGTGGTTACCTACGCATCCTATTTGGAATCAAGTTAGTTATAGTTCAAGGTTAAAACATGCGGCTTAAAGAAGGGATGCCTCTGGAGGACTTTTAAAGGTTGGCTTCTCGGTTAGGGTACCAAAGGAAGGGAATTGGTGTGAAGGCTGAAAAAATCTTATGAAATCCCTAAGGGTGCATGGGTGATAAAGTTAATGCAAATCAACAATTTCTTTCTTGTCTTATACTTCTTGTTTTAAAATGCTTCTCTTTTCTTTTCTCTTCTTTTTTTTTTTCCTTTGGGCGAGACCATTTAGGATGAACTTTTCTTCTTTTTTCTCTTTTCTTTTTCTTTTGATTGTTAGTTTTGATATTGACGCTACCTATGGCTCACTCCCACCCCCTGATCAGGTTAGATGGGGTAATCAAAGAAGCAAGCTTATTTGAAGGTTCAAAAGGGTTCCAAGTGGGAATTTATCAGGTTTAAAAAAGGTATTAATGTGGGTTACCAAATGAGGCCTCCGATCCTAAGTATATCCCTTAAAGTTGCACGACTTATTGTAAGAAATTCTTGATCTTTTCCCTTTTCAGATGATGGATTGAAATCTTTAGTCTTTTTTTTTTCCTCTTTCTCGTTTTACCTAGCACACCTTGTGAGGTTTTCGAGCTAGCCCCCCTTCTCTTTTTTTCTCCTATTTTTTCTCTCTTTTTTTTCACTTTGTGTTCATCATAGGACAGAAGAATTTCAGAAAAGAAGAATATAAGAATATGCACAAGACCTAATGGAGAAGATGATTTTATTAATAAATCCCGGTTACATCAGACTTGGATTCAAAAAGCGAATGACTGTAAGACTCAACACATGACTACAAACTAAGCATGGCACATCACATCTTTTAAATTCAACAAAATTCAAGGTATCTTTTGTGAAGGCATTTTTGGCTTGGATTCAAATATGGTTATTATATGAATAGATGGGCCCCACTTTTTGCTTTGGTGATATGAAATGGCTAGAATGTCATCATGTAAGCCAAGGGGGTTGCTGCCCTTTATGAGTGGTTTGAATAGGGATGTATTTCGTGTAGCAATCTAGAACATGAACCTCCTTACTTGTGGGGTCCTTGTCTTTCTTGTCCATATTCTGATAGTTGCCCTTCTAGTTGCTACTAGTCTTATTAAGTGCCTCCCTAGCTAAATCTTCTTTTAGTAGCGTGCCTATGTTCCTTAGGATAGGGAAGTTTTCAAATGGCATAAATTACAAGTGTGGTCTAGGTGTAAGCTAGAGGTTCCTGATGAACAACTTTACTTAATCATCGTTTGAGGATCAGTTATCCATATGGATGACTTTTTCCCTCCATCAAGCGAGGAAGTCAGAAAAGCTTTCCTTTTCCTTCTACTTAGTTAACTCTAGGTCTTTGAGTATGATTGGCAGCGCAACATTGTATGAATACTGATGTAGAAACTCTTTACAAAGATCATCCCAGCTTGTGACCTTTTACAGGTCTCCAGTATTATACCACCTCATCACATCCTTGTCGAACATCCAAGAAAATATGACGTGGAAGATATCCTTGTCAATTCCTTTTAGTGTTATTGCACTAAGAAAATTCCTCACAAGATAGTCAAGATTTTCAATTCCATAGAACTTGATGTCTAGTATAGTGAATTTTAGGGGTAGTTTTCGTTTTGGAATCCTGCAGAGTCATTAAAGTAATTGTTCAAGATGGAATATTCCTTAAACAGTTGTTCTATTCAATTTACTCATGGATCAATTTGAGGACTGCTCTTTCCCCCTTTTTCTTCCTTCTTCTTATCATCACCCCTCTTCTATTACGAGGATTCTCACCTTTTTCCTTTAGGGCGCTCTTAATAAGTTTGGAGTGTAGTGGCCATTAGTTCTATCATTTTGTGACTTTCATCCAACCTAGTTTGCATCTTTACTAGCATCTCTACAATGTGGGCTATCTTATTGTCGTTCTCAACCATCAAAATTGGTGTTGTGTTGGGCTTGGACTTGGATTTTGATTTTGACCTAGCTGGTGGAGTTCCCTTGGACTCTTCTTGAGATAGAAGTCTCTTAGTTTATGGACTCCACTCATATGCCTTGTTTGTCTTCCCTATCTAGAGAAATTAAAGAGCTGAAATGTTATCAGCAGTTAACCATGCTCGATATGCGCTAAAGGAAATGGTTAATGACTTTCAATTTAAGGAGAAGGAGACGATACGATGGATGGTGAATTCCATATGACCATGTAAAGGTATGCAATGCATGTAGATGAGCCTAATGGATGTTAAAGACCAATCTTTCTAAAGGTGAACCAAGAAAGAGAGAATTCCCAATTAAAGAAACCCTCTAAAGCCTCCAACCCTCTAAAGCCCGAGCACCAAGGATTAGATTAAAGGGAAGGCTAAAATCACCACCCTCCTACGAGAGATAAAGATTTTGAGATTTTGAGGAAAACCAAGTTTCAAGCTCTCATATCATTCAATAAGTCCGAATTCTCATGGTGATAATTAGGTATAAAAATATCCAATTAGAGGGGGAATTAAGTGTACAATAGTGGAGTAAGTGGGCCAATAGGAGGCTTACAAAATATCCTAGAAAAATAAATCAAGTTGCTTAAGATAATCACAATCACTATGAGCTTTATTTTCCAGGATTTATCCCCTATCTTCTAGAGTGCCTTGAGTAGGCTCTACTCCACCAATGGAGGTGCTAACACTTACAACTCTTGCTTTGTATGTGAAGAGCCTTTGCATTCTAATTAATCTCTAAAATTACAACTGTAACCTCCCCAGGTAAGCCTATAATTAGAACCGTGCATTTTTCAGTGCTAGACTGACCCTTACTTGGTATTTAGCCGATAACTTCCTCAATGGTTGGTGTTTTAGTGCGATTTAGGACTTGTTGGAAAATAGACATCCGAGGCTTCCATATATGTATCATTTGTAGAAATTAGAGCTCATTTGCTTTGTTTAATGTGAGCTAGAATAAAGTAAAGTATTTTATCTAGAAACTATAAATAAGCTAATGAGGTGGTTTTGGGAAGATTAAGTGGTTAACTCCTTATTTAGGGCTACTAATGGCCCAATCAACTTCCCTAATACCAGTTGGACTTTATTAAGGGCCCCAAGTCAATATTGACCTAGGGGAACCTATCTTTGACCTAGGATCAATATTGGACCAACTTGGTTCAAGACCCTCACTAGTGACAGTAGGCCCAAGCTCATAACTTACTCGGCTTCAACCTCTCCCCCTTGAAGAGGATTTGTCCTCAAATCTTCATTATGTTCTTCGTCGTCTTCAAGGTAAGGAGTGATATCCCCAACATTAAAGGTGGTGGATATTTCACTACAAAAAAGTGGCTTTTACTAACAGACGTTTAGTGATAAATTACACTTTTTGTTGGTAAAACAAACTTTTTGCATCAGACTAGATTATTTGTTAGCATTAAAGTTTTGAGTTTTGGAGGGAAGGAGGGTCATAATATTTCCAACAAATACAAAATTATTTGTTGGTATTATTACTATATTACCAACACTCAAATTTTCTGTTGGTATTGTGATCACAATAACAATACACTCAACTTTTATAAAAACTTCTATTGGTATTACCCAAGCAGATTATCGCGGAAAAAATTGAATAACTTTTAAAAAAAAGAGAACACTATACTAATAATACTTTCAAAACTCTATCAGAAAAAAAAACCTTAAAAAACCATGCAATTAAAACCTAGATAGCTCTACGCGAAAGGCCCTGTAAAACCGACAGCACGCTGTTCAATCGCTGCCTTCTCCGTCTTCCCCATTCATGCTTGCTTCTGGCTTCGCGTCTGGCTTCCATCTGGTTTTAGTCTTCGCTGCTTGCATCTAGTTTTCATCTTCGCTGCTTCTTCGCTTCTTCTTCACGTCTGGCTTCTGCTTGCATCCTCTCTTCCTTGTTCAATTCTCAATTTGTGCAGGTAACTCTCCTCTTTCTTCTAGATTGTTTGAATTCCCTTTAGGTTCTAATTTCTCTACTCTTTCAATCTTTTCCAAGATTCTAATTCTCACTCAATTATGTATTTGTAGCCACTTTTCGGCACTGTTGGCCGGAAAAACAAGGGTTTGATACTTGAAATCGAGTTTAAATGCGACAACAACGAATAATAGTGTTGAATTTGCAATTCCCTTAAGGTAATTTTTTTTCAAAATTCCCTTGAATTAAGGTTGAATTTGTCATTCTTATAATGATGAACTACTCTGAATTGGTTTGAATTTTCTCAATTTTTGCTCTGTGGTTTGAATTTGTTAGGTTTGTGAATTATTAAATTTTTGATTTGTTGTTTGAATTCTTATAATGCTTATTGTGGTTCTCTGACACTGAAGAACCAAGTTGGGGGTTTGGTCATTTGTGGTCTGCTAGTTGAGAAGAATTTATAATCTGGTCTCCTTTGTTGTGCTCTTATTATAATTTGGGGTTTTGGAAGTGTCTTGGGGTTATGTGAATTCACCATAATCAGAACTCACCCTTTATTTAAGGAATCACCTCCTGTTTAAGTGATTTGAGGGATTGGGTGAATTGGAATATCATTATAAAAGATGTAATATTTTTGGCTGGTTCTAAAAGATGCGATTTTAGTTTAATGTAATAGTGTGTTATGGATTGGATGACTTGGAATAGGCAATCTAATATGAAATTTGGATAATTCAAGTTATCTCAAATCTAAATGAAGCTGAAGTGAACATGCTCGATGCTGACTCCTGAATGCTATACTTAGGCACAATTTTGTCATAGCATAGGGAAAGTTTTTCTTTTTATTGGAATTTCTTATGTATGATATATGGTACGTATCAGAAATACACCTTAGAAGAGCCTGTAGTTTATACTCTATTTATACTCTATTTTAATTTACACTAAAGACAATGTGAGAATGTAAAGGTTTTAGAACATTGTGTTAGTTTATACTTTGTTTTAATTTAATCTAAAGAAATCTGTATTATACTCTATTTGCATAAAAGAAAACTTTTAGGACATTGAGTTAGTTTATAGAAATCTAATGTAAAAAACGTTTTTCAAATTTTACTTATATATATATATGTATATATATATATATATGTATATATGTGTGTGCATATATATATATATATATATATATATATATATATATATATATAT
>JACYFF010031954.1:26221727-26360971 GCA_017589665.1 Selenicereus undatus | reverse complement strand
ATATGTCTTGGACATAGAGTACAATTAAAAACTTTCCACCATTTTGTACCATATCAAATAAAATGTTGTAATTCTGCATTTAGCTGAAAAGTATGCATATGTTGGATTTGAATGTTTAGGATTTGATTGAGATTGATTGGAATAATGCAAGATATATGGGACCGAACTAGCTAACTACTGGTTTTAGAATATATACAGTATATGGAGGACTAAATCATGGGATGGTAAATATATTATACGGAGGACTAAATCATGGGATGGGGTTTTTTTTTTTACAATTTTAATTTTCACAAGCCTATGTTGACATAAATTTTAATAGTTGCTTTAAATTACCAATTAAATATAATGTGTACACAGATATTGGTTATATGGGTGACAATTCGACACTATATACCAAAATAAAACCCGTAAATTAGAAAAATTCGATTAATACAGATTCTTGACCTGCCACCTGAGGATTGGTGCATGGAGCGCACCGCCAAGGGCAATTTGATCATGTTGCCTTCATGATGTGGTGGTGGTGTTAAGCAATTGTTCACAGTTGGCAGGGTTTTGTGGGTGATTTATCCTATATTGGAATTGTGTTTACTATTGT
The DNA here is from genome assembly GCA_017589665.1 of Selenicereus undatus. Lineage (NCBI taxonomy): Eukaryota > Viridiplantae > Streptophyta > Magnoliopsida > Caryophyllales > Cactaceae > Selenicereus > Selenicereus undatus. The sequence continues at coordinate 26,360,376 of JACYFF010031954.1, read as the reverse complement.
ATCATGTCCTCTTATAGATGTGGACAAGCATTAGAAGACATGGCATGGCGAAGGCTCCGTTCTGCTCTGTGTTTAGTGGTAGTTGATTACAACACAATTCGGAGTAGAATGTGGAACTTAACTAAGCAAGTGGTAGATCTAGCTTTCTTTGGTAGTAAGGCACCGTCTTTGTGAAAGGTGTGAAGTAGCATTTTTTTTATGTTATTCTATGGATAATGCTCATGTTCTACTTAGCTGTTCTGTGGGTCCAAATGTCCAATTCATACTGATCGTCTTCTATGGTTTATTTGAAAGCTGAAGCAACTCTTGTATATACCTTGAAACTTTTCATAGGGTATGTTCTGATTAGATCTTGAGAGACTGTTATAGAGTGAGATGAAAACTATTGGTGTTCCTTCTCTTTGTTGCATTTTTCTTGTAATTTGGTTCTTCGGATCTTTGCACATTTTTAAAAAGTTAAATGTCGTTATTTTTGCAAGAGATTATTGCCATAAGCTGTACTAGAATCAGTTTCTACATTATCATGGCCTCCAAGTTGAAAATATCTCAAGCTTTCAAGTATTTTGCAACTAACAGCTTTGAGGATGTTGTTCATGATAATTCTAAAGTTGTCCGATAGATCATTTTGATTATATGCTACAAAGTTGTGCTCTGCTTGTATTTTTGTTCCACAATTTCTATTCTAGAGCTAGTGTGTACTGCTATTTTTCTGTTTTGGTGTAGCATGTCAATAGTTGTTGAGTTATGATGTCATTTGCATTAGTGTCGTCGAATTGTCCTTTACGTGTATCCTTTTTCATTTTCTATTCTGCTACTTACTTCTACAGCTGTATGCTTGTAGCCGTTCTTTCCCAGTCAAACATCTTAAACAGGCCGGTCGTTGTCCCTGATTGTTATGGCGATATATAAATTTAAAATGATATATTCAAGCTGGTTCATGTTGGTCATATGGCTTAATAGCAAAATAAAAGTTGGAATGATTTTATTGGAACTGGTTAATGTTGCTAGTTTTTAGCGGCAGATGGCAGTATTGTATGTATTGTTGTCGATTTTTGGCTTCAACAAGGATATAGAATAAGGGAATGATTGTTGGTGAATCGCAGTTTCCCATTATGGGTGGTTTATTGACCTCTTGAGGTTTTCTACTGAGATGTGTTACCATCTCTGTGTGTGTGTGTCTGTCTGTCTGTCTGTCTGTCTGTCGGTCTATTTTTATGTATGTTACTTTGAATTTGCATAAAGATGAAAATGTAGCTCAGTTTTCATGATGATGGGAGATTATATGATGGCATGTAGCAGCAGGTTATTTTCCTGGCTGTGTTGTTTCCTTTACAGATTCTCAGTACTCGAGTACTTTATATATTCATTTGTGTATTTTCCCCTTGTATTTGATAGTTGAATGAGGACCTTGACTTTTCAAGGTTTTAACATCCCTATGTGGAGTTGTGCGGGTATGTTGCTATTTTCCTTTTATTGATTGTATGATGTTGCTGCGTTCCACTCTAAGCTGGCTTTGTATGTATTCAACCATGTTTTCTACTGCATTGTAGTGCTGTTTGAGTGATGCAAACAAGTGCGGGGTGCAAGCAAGTCCATAAGGTGGAGGCTCTTCTCAGAATTCAGTTATGGCAAATGATGGACTATTTCATACGTATCTGTTGCTAATAACATAAAATGATAAGTGGTGGGTGCACTTGCAGGTTAATCAGTAAGGAATTCCTGTTCCCTGATTCTCTTTTGTCACTTTTCCATTTCCTTTTCCCCTTTTTTGAGAGGGGGGTAAATTTTGTATTGTGCTATTATTGTATAATGTGTTCTAAGGAGAATATAACGTGTCTATGTGACAGTTACACATGGACTTTAAGCTTTATCCCATGAGACTTTGCTGCAAGTAGCTGTTGAATGAAACACCTATGTTATCTATTTGACAATGTTCCAGGCAGCCTTTTTGGGTCGTATGATCCTGCATTGTGTTTGTCAAATGCTGCAACTACTCCATCTAGGAGTATGTTACTATGATGGCAGTATGTGTTGAATGGCTGTATCAATGGTCATGGAGCTGCGACCATGTTACCGTGATATTATTAGGCTTCATACATTAGGCTTAACTATGCCAACATGGTGTTTATTGTTGGGTGGTGATGCTGTACTATTGTGTATTACTTTGGTTAGTTTCCTGGTGTTCATCTCCTCATATCATTAGTGGCCAGTATTTCTTTCGGCAGTGCTGAAAAAATCCTAGAGCATTTGTGAGTAATCTGCATTTAGGTAAGTACTAAATTGCTGATGAGATTATTGGAGGCCAATATGTCTTTTATGTTTGTGAATTCTCTTTTATGTTTCCTTCCTTGGCTGTTACTTTTTCTTGTTTGAAACCAATCATAGGACGCCTGCAATAAGGTTGTACACTTGTCCATTGGTAATGGTTTCCTGATTGATTTGGATGATCGGATCTCTTGTTTTTGCTATTTTAGTTGTTGGGGATTACTCTTTATCATTAACAGTTCAACTCATAATATGTTCCACTCAATATATTCTGATGTTACTTGCTGTTTAAACATGAGAATGAAGGTTGTACATTCAACCTGCATGCTATCCAGCATGCGGAAGAAGATTATGCGCCCATAGTTGATGGTATTAGGCTCCATCAACAAAAAACAATGAGGGTGAAATAGAGAGAAAATGGTGGATTGGAGCTAGATTTGTTGTGTTGCACTAGTCACCAATTGGGATGGGCTTGTAACAGGTTTGAGCCATGGTGCACTGATATCCATTTTCAAAAGTCATACATATGCCTATCGGGTTTTGGATGGTTATACACGTACCTGCATTAATCGGATTTTTCTAATTTACGGGTTTTATTTTGGTATGTAGTGTCAAATTGTCACTCATATAACCAAAGAAAGCTACCAAACTTGATGATGCTTAAGCTACTGCAAAGGTATGAGTGTTTATTTTTATTTAATTTTCTTATTCATCTTATTTCCTTTTACAAATGTGTAACATGACAGGAAGCAATTGAAAATGAGTTGTATCTCGCTTTGAAGAAGATTCATGTGATGATGCTACTTGAGATGAAATTTTCAAAAAGGTTGTTGGAGAAGACAAGTATGGTTATGCTAAGACCTTTGGCATTGGGGTCAAAGGTCCTCATTCAACTTCTAAAAGGTGCGCTTTAGAGGAAGAACGAACTAAAAGAAGGAAAATCGATCAAGAGCAATAAGAAAGTCAAGAGAAGATTAAACGTTTGGAGAATAAACTTGGATACATCACCAATTTGGTGAAAGTGCTTTTGAAGCACCAGGTATTCCTATATGAGATATTTTATTATTTGCTTTATTACTGAGATTTCTATGGTACTTAATTGTTTTTTAAGCTAGTGGCCAGAGTAATGGTCTTTGTCTCATAAAATCTTCCTTGTGATATGCATGTCTTTTAGTAGGCATTGACTTGTGCTATATATTTTATTCATGTGATGTGGATGTTCTTGATGAGTTGGCCATATTTCTAAGTTGGGGAACTTTCTTCGGCTTCATACATTTTCTTGATGAGCTAGACATAGTGCCCATATATAAAGTTTATATATGGTATGCTTAGATTTAGATCTTAGACCTTGTATAATTTGGCTTCGAGTTGTATCTTTTATTTCCTTCATTATTGTTGAACTTTAACGTTTGGTATACTCCGGGAGAGTGGCTCATAGAGTTGTGGACTCCGGCGTGTAGCCGTTGAGCTTATTTCTATGTTCTTTTATACTTCTATTCGATGCAGGGAATTAATGTAAGGCTTTAAGCTTAAAAAATGGTCAGTTTTTTGTGGAACTCTGTCCGTTTTGCCCCAGAATTTACGTAGGAATTTAACAAACTGTTGATACTACTGTAGTTTTTGTAGAGTATACAAATTTATGCATTTTGTATCTCAAGTTCTATAATACGTGAGTGCAGAGGAGTTAATTTGACTATCTTGGTGGTAAACTTTTTCAATTTAAGATGGTCTTGTACATTTCATTTCTATTGAAATTAATTTATTGCGATGCAATTTATTACATCTCTTGCCATGAGGAGGTGGGGGGAAGAGAGTATGATTATAGGTTTACGTGAAAAGCTAATTTGGTTGGCATGTGTTTGATAACTTGTATAGTTTTGTTTATTTTTAATGGTAAATTTGACATCGTGTTATTAAGGGAGAATGCCATTAGATGATTATAACTATTCTTTGTTACTTCTTCTTAAGATTTATGCTTTTGTGCTTATTTAATAGGGAATATTAGAGGATGTTCTTTCTTCATTTGAGGATATTGATGATAACAATGAAAATGGTCACGCATTTGAAGAAGAAAATGGTCACGCATCCGAAGAAGAAGATGATCAAGGACAAAATGTTGAGTCATAGTTTGAGTTCTCTTATGTGGTTAAATTTTGTCATGACTTATCTTTTAGGTAGACCAAGTAATGTTTATGAGTTTACACTTATAGTTTGGACTTTAATTTCAATGGAAACAATTATTGGAGTTGTATACTTATTTGTTATGAACTTTTAGTGAATGTATAGCACTTTTGAAAACTTTTAAATAACATTGTACTTTTGTTTGAGTTGATTCTTCTATTGTGGATAAATATTATACCTACGGGTTTGATTTTGTGTAGATGTATTTGTTGGAAAAAATCGTTCCCACTTGAATGGATGGACTATTGGGAGTAGATGTTTCGAATCATGAGGTGTGTGAAGGAAATGAATTACCAATAGATTGCAGCTTGATGGAAGTTTTGTTTTGGCGGTCTACAGTAGCACCAATAGATCTTGTTATTGGACAAGATTAAAAAGGTGGAAAAAAGAAAGAATTACCAACAGATACAGTACGTTGGTGAATAATTTATGCCGCCAGTTGATTTAGTACCAACAGAAGCATCTGAGGGTAACACTTGCCATCACCAACATATTATGTCTCTGTTGGTAACACGATGACATTCACCCACGAATTCACTCTGTTGGTATTAAGGAGCAATTGCGGCAAATTGCAATATCTGTTGGTAAAACTAATACCATCACCGCTTTTTACCAACAGTCTAGCAACAGACCAATATCAGTTGCTATAAGGTTTTACCAACAGCAAATGTACTTATTGGAACAGAACAATCCATGCTGGTAAAAACAATTTTTTTGTGGTGTTTACATATCTCCCGAAAGCTGAATCTTGTACGCATTCTCTCTTACCTTTTGCACCACTTTGTATGTACCATCTCCTTTAGCCATGAGCTTATTCCTCCTTCTTGAATTTAACCTTTCCTTCCTCCAATGTAACCACATAAGATCACGGGGTTTGAACTTAAGGTGTGGGTGGTTCTTGTTAGGCTTATGCTTGTATTGCTCATTCACATTCTCAATTTGTGCACTGACTTGCATGTGTAGCTTCTTCATTTCTTTAGCTCTTGGTTCAGCCTCGAAACTTACCCTTGATTCTTTAGGAATATGAATAAGCTCAATGGGAGTGATGGGGTTAAGACCATAGCATACTCCAAAGGAAGAGTAAGGGGTAGCATAGGAAGGAGCCCTATTGTAGGTGAATTCTGGATGAGTAAGCTTGACATCCCAATCCCTCAAACTCTTAATCACCATATCCCTTAACAAGGCTGTGAGAGTTCTATTTGTCCCCTTCATCTGTCCATTGGTTTGAGGATGATAAGTAGTGCTAAAGAGCAGCTTAGTCCCCACGAGCCTCCATAAGGATCTCTAAAGTGAGATAGAAATTTGACACCCCTATACGATACAATGGTTCTTGGAATACCATGGAGCCTCACAATTTCTTGAAAGATGAGGTTCGCAATGTAGGTAGCATCATCACTCTTATGGCATGCAATGAAGTGAGCCATCTTAAAGAACTGATCCACCACTACCATGATAGCATCTTTTCGTTATAGGTTTCTTAGAAGGGCCACAACGAACTCCATGCTAATGTTATCCCAAGGCCTTTAGCAGACCAGAAGAGGAGTGTAGAGACCTTGAGCAAAATGACTCTTAGCCATGTGATAAATGTTGCATCTTGAGAATATCTTATGAACATCCCCACCCATCTCAGGCCAATAAAAAGGCTCCTTAACAATCAAGTCCCTTAGAGGACTTTTGGAGATGCAAAGCTTGTTTTCTTTGAAGAGGAAGCCATCTTGTAGAGTGAAAGCGCCAACGTTAGAAGGATTCTCCACCACTTCCTTAAAGTCTTCATCCTCATGGTATAGATCTTTGATGGAATGAAATCCAAGAACCTTGGCTTCAAAGACCAAAATGAGAGCATATCCCCTTGATAAGGCATCAACCACAACATTCTCTTTCCCACTTTCATGTTTACAAGAGAAGGTGAAAGATTGAATGAACTTAACCCACTTAGCATGTCTTGAGTTCGACTTGTGTTGACCATTGATGGAGGACAATGCCTTGTGATTCGAGTAGAGCACAAAAGGATTGGACTTGAAGTAATGACTCCAATGTTCTAAAGCCCTAACAATAGCATAGAATTCCTTTTCATAGGTGCAGTAGTTAAGCCTTGCACCATTGAACTTCTAACTAAATAAAAGCTAGAGGGCGCTCAGCTTGAGTGAGAATTACACCAATCCTAATGCCACTAGCATCACACTCAACTTCAAATAGAAGATTGAAGTTGGGAAGAGCCAAGATATGAGCTAAATAAAGCTTATCCTGGATGGTTTCAAAGGCCCTTTGCACGGCGTTTGTCTACTCAAAGCTTCCTTTCTTCATGCATTTGGTCAAAGGAGCCATAATGGAGCTAAAGTCTTCGATGAACTGGTTGTCAAAGAGGCCAACCCATGGAAGCTTCGCACTTCCATGATGGAGGTGGGAGTAGGCCAACTCTTGATAGCCTTAACTTTAGATTCAGTAACTTAAATTCCCTCACCGGAGACAACATACCCAAGAAAGACAACTTGAGGAGTGAATAGTTCACACTTCTAAAGTTTGGTGTATAACTTTTGTTACCTTACTACTTGGAACACGTAAGAAAGATGCTCCACATGAGAAGTTTCATCATGACTATACACCAAAATATCATCAAAATACACCACAACAAACTTCCAATTAATGGCCTCAAGACCTCATTCATCACCCTCATAAAGGTGCTAGCAGCATTAGATAGACCAAAAGCCATCACAAGCCACTCATATAACCCATACTTGGTCTTAGAAGTGATTTTCCATTCATCTCCTTATTTCATTCTAATTTGGTGATAGCCACTTCGAAGGTCAATTTCAGAAAAGCCCTTGGACTCATGTAACTCATCAAGCATATCATCCAATCGAGGGATAGGGAATTGATACTTGATGGTGAAGTTGTTTATGGCCCTAGAATCAACCCACATGCCCTAAGTGACATCCTTCTTTGGTTCCAAAAGGGCGGGAACCAAACATGGACTCAAACTTTTCCTAATGTACCCACGATTAAGCAATTCTTGGACTTTTCGTTGAAGCTCTTTTGATTTATTAGGATTGTACCTATAGGATGGCTTTCTTAGCAAAGGAGTACCCCGATAGGAGATCAATCAAGTGCTCGATTCCTCTCAAAAGAGGGAGCCCCAAGGGTAAATCATTGGGGAATACATCCTCAAACGCTTTCAAGAGTGATTGAGCTAGGGGATGCATCGGTTTCACTTCCTCACTTGTGTTTGATTCTACCATAAGTAAGGCAATCAAAGGCTTGCTCTTACTAATGGCTCTCTCCGGCCGTGGTTCATTCATGAATAGGTTTTTCTCACTTCACATCCCCGATTTAGATTTAAGGAGTTTAGGCGGAGGTAGCGGTGTAAAAGTAAGATTTTGAACCATGTACTTGAATGCATAAGTATTGGCATGCCCATCACGAATCACATGATTATCAAGTAACCAAGGTGTAGCAAATAACAAGTGACATGCATCCACAGAAAGGACATCACAAAGCATTAATGAATGTCATATTTGCATACGATTGCGTGAGTGTTTGGGACTCATTTTAGGGCATTAGCGTGCTTAATTATACGATTTATGCCCTTATTTCAACTATTACGCTTGGTTTCGCTTGGTTGGAGAGTTTTTGCAAATTTTGACATTGTGACCCAAGTTATGCAAGTAGAATGAAGATTTTAAGGCTTTTGTGGACCAAAGAAAATATCGAAAGAGGCCCAAAGACACCCAACACGGACCAACCATGGTCAATGCTACGGCCTAGAAGGTTATAGGAGAACCAGCTTAACAAAAGAGGAGAACTAGCATGACTAATGGGCACCATGGTCTGTCCGTGGTGGTGCCCACGGTCTGTGGTGGTCCTTTTTCCCTGAGGCTACTTGATTTATTCGCAATTGTTCGACTTCCAAACGGTTTCTAGGTTTTGGCTACAAAACATTCGCAATTAAAAGGCCGTTTTTAGCCTTATTTTACCCTTATCATTCCATCTTCATATTCCATAATCCAACACATACATTAGGATTTTAGATTAGATTAGATGAAGAGAAAGTGAATTGAAGTGAAGATTTACAAGGATTCCATCCCGGGTTTACAACGACAGTTCAAGTGCATTTTTTTGGCCAAGCATTTCTCTTCTCCTCTCTTCTCTTCTATCTCTTTTCTCATTTTTGTATTTATGTTTTGTAGTTTTTATAATGATTTTGTTTTTTTGATTTTGGATTTATGCAAATACTTGTTAAGTTCTTGATTTGTTGTTCATCTCTTTGAGAATTTTGGAATTATTGGATTGTTTTATTAAATCTTAGATGACTATTGTCTTGTGAGAAATTTGATTACTTTCTTACATGTTTTGGGTATTAGAGGATGAACTGAAAGTGAAATTTGATACTTGAACCCTAGGATTTGACTTGATTATGTGATGTCTTGAGAGAGAATTACCGATTGAGAGACCTGAAATGATAATCACATGTTTAATGAACTTAAACAAATCGACAACCCTTAAGAAATGGTAATTCGTTACATTTAGGTATTTCACTTCACCTTAAAAGAGGTTTGTGATACTTTGATTATCGATTTTAAAACAACCAATTAAGGAAGAAGTGCTTGATTGATACATTAATTTAGAGATTGCTTGATTTGTATAATTCCTTGATTATTTATCCATTGGATTAGATAATAGATTAGTTTAGTTTCAAATCTCAAAATTTGAGTTGCTCAGCCTATCCTAAGGGGATAAAGCCCGGCAAATCAACCTAGTCCTTATGGGAGACGACCTTGATTTGCTACAATGCCATACCGTTACTGGAGACTATTGTCAGATGTTGGGTTTTTCTCAATAGGTTTGACAAAGCATATGGTTCATATTTGCAAAGAAAAAAACCAAAAAAATTAAAAATTAAAAAAAATAAGAAATCTTGAGGCAAAAAAACAATGTCAATTTTCTAGTTTTCCTAATTCAAGCATTAATTCTTTTCGAGGTATTTTAAGTGTTTACATGTTTTTCTTGCTCAATGTGGTTATTGTGTAGGTAAATAGAAAACGTTAAACATTGTTGATGAGGGTGTAAATGGTGAAACCCGAGCTCTTTTAGAGTATTGGGGTTTTCTTGCTCAAAGTGTTGATGAGGCATATTTGCTTGAGTGGATTGCTTAGGATTAATTTGAGTTTAAGAAGGCTAGTTGCAGTTCTGGATATTCACTCTCTGATCCTTGTGCGTTTTATGCTAGATCCTATTAAACCCCTTTTTGGTGTTACTTTTGTAGTTCTTCTAGCCATGAAAGTAATTAGTGTTCTTATTATGCATGCTATGCTCAATCTGACTTTGCATCACCAGGGACAATACTGATGTTGTCTTAACCTTACTCGATTCATCCTTTCCTTCAGCTCAGTGCACAAGACTCGAGACGAGTGAACCTTTTGGGGTACTTGCTAGGTTTAGTGTTGTTGATGCATGTTTTGAGTCGGAAGATACTTTATATGAGGTGTATGATCTAGATAAGACTCCTTTGGAGGGTCACATGATGTGTTTATACATAAGGAGTCTCCTAGCCTTGGTTGTGATAATATTCCTAATCCTCTTTATCATTCCCATGTTTCCTCTATTTGTTCATTACTCTATCCTTCCCCTAAGTATCACATTGATGAGCCCATTAGTAATCTTATGATTTATGATCCTAATGTTGATTTGGGGTATGAGGATAACGTGTTTGATGTGCTTGGTGGGAATGTTCTTGATTATGTGTCCCTAGGTTGCTTAAGAGGGTATGATTCCTCTATTGACCCTTATTGTGTATGGCTAGGAGACTTGCCTAGGAAAGTCATGTTGACAATATTCTTTAATCCTTACGATGATTTTTCTAAGGCCATTACTAAGGTTAAGAGCATACTTATACTCTTTGGTGTGATCTTGGTTATTGCCTCTTATCTTATATTTTCTAAATTATGTCATGAGTTTGATAAGCTTTTGTGTGTTTTGATAGCATTTTATTTGGTGATTCAAGTCTTGACGTTGTGATGGAGTGGTTGATGCTCCGTTTGGCCCGTTTTCAAGGATGGCTTAGCTTAGGTGCACCCAGTACCTAACTTAGTAAGACCGTTATACTTTATTTTTATTTTTCCTTTCACTTATCTTACTTTTCTTTCCTCTGAATAATAATGCTTTATCCAAGCAAGGGGAAAGCATAGTTTCATGTTTTTCATTTTTATTTTTAGTTTGCATACTTGTTAGAGCGTATAGTTCTAGGTTTCCTTTTGTTTGCAATAGTGTTTTGCATTTAGCTTCCTTTTAGATATTGCATATAGGATTTCGTATAGGGATGATGTGGATTGGTTTGAGATGACCTCCAATGATGGTTTTGCTAGGCATGATGGTTTGCATGTGCTCGAGTAACTTTTAATCTGCATTTGGTGATGAAATTTGGGAAGGTCTTGTAAATATTTCTTGTTTTGATCCCTTGTCTTGGTTGGGAACTATTTTACCCCTTGGAGTCTTAGGCACTAGTGTTGGTACATGAGAGTGATTTTATGAGCTAATTGAGACTTTGGTAGATATCCCGTGAGATTGAACCTTCTTTGGATTAATTTATCATATTTAGTCTCATGATCTTTCATGTGTGTGACTCTTCCATGTTGCATCTATTGAAGTTGCATAGACTCTTGTTCAAAACCACATTAGCGTATGCATAGTTGATGATATGATAGAGGCATTTCTTTGTTTTTGAATGTTCTGGCCACATGGTCAAATAGCCTACCCCTATGTTAGATGTTTATTCGCTTTGCTAGCCCCTTCAAGCTTATATCCATCTTTGTTGTGAACACTTCATTTAACCTTTGGTCAAACACATATTCCTACCTTTAAGCCAACTCTATAGAGCATCACTTCATCTATGCAGTGGATGGTTTTGGGGCTAATTGAGTTTAAGTTGGCTTTCGTTTGTTGGTTTGTTGGTTTGTTGAGGGGTTGATGGCACTGTGCATTTGATTTATTCCATTCTTGTTTAGGTTGTATATGTATGTATGATTAGGCTGTGAGTTGATAGTTAGTAATCCTATGTCTTTCAATAATTAAAAATTTCATTTCGTTTCCCAAAGAAGAATAAAAGAAAAAAAAGCGAAAAGTCATGTTGAAGAAAAAGCAAAAACAAAAAAAGAAAACAAAAAAAAAACCAAAAAAAAAAACTCAATGATTGGTATTTGATATGTACATAACTTGAATTACTTTCTTTGTTAACTCATTTCCTATATGATTTTTGAAGGATGTTCAATATGTTCTTGGGATTTGAAGTGTTTGTAAACTTGATGGTTTCTTGGAGCTTTGATTGGTTGCTCCCTAGTCACTTGGCTAAAAAGCTCCACATGACCCAAATTTATTAGTCCACTCCTTTCCCTTCATCCTTTCTATCCCACATTACAACCCCTATAAAGTCATCTTAATAGCTATGTGCACACTGCATCCTACTGGTGGAGAATTTGAGAGTCTTATCAAGCATATAGTAGGTTGTTGATTGCTACCGCAAGCGCATAGTAGTTGTATAATTTTAATATCAATCCCACAGAGAGCAAGTGTAATCTGTCGACTTTTAACCTATTATAAAAGGCTAAGCAATCAAATTTTCAATGGTTGTCTCAACTATCAGTAGTTAACTATTGACAATTCAATCGGATTAAAAACATCCAGCGAATCGTTTCATATAGTAAAGGGTTGGATCTCTAGATTTAAATATCCACTTTACCTAGACTGGATTATTCAAATGAGCGTAATCGCACTAAGAATTAAATCGTTTTTTTTTTTCGAAACAAACTGAATTGCCTAAACTAATCCAATTAACATTCATTCAAACTTCCTTGGTTTAGTCTTGGTTATGGATTTTTGATTGCTAGAATTTTTCCCTCAACAAACAACTCTTTTTCAAGTAGTCATTAAATTAAGTTCTAACTTGTTGTTCTAATAGTGAGTTTCTCCTTTCGGTACATCACTCAACTATCTAGAATGTGCAAGAAAATTTAGCCAAAATTTATTCACAACAGTTTATCCACAAGATAGAATTCAATCAAACCAATTTTGATAAAGCACAAATATTAGAAAATTAGAGATTCAACAACAATGCTTTAGCCAACAACCCCCTAGATTACGTAACGCCCCCAAAATGCTAATGACATGATTTATGGAAAATTACAGCGAAAGACTTAATGATAGAAGGCACTACCGCCGTCCTAATAAGGACAAGGCTCACTGAAACTATTTAATCTTGCAACTCATCTCCAAAACACAATATCTATTAAATTGAAACACTCCAAGACCAAAGTCCATAATAATTCAACTTCAATACAATCAACTTAATCATACCATGTGCTAACTTGCACTCCACACTATACAAGTATATTGAATATAGGCCCAACTTGACCCTGAGGTCGATACCAACATTCATGCTAGGCTGAATCCACTGTGAGCATCTGATGACTTCCAAAAGAGCTTGCTAAATGGAGAAACATGTCATACTTCGTTACCTAAAATGAAAAACATGAAAATAATTCGAGAATATGAGCAAAAACGCAGTATATGCATTCCTTTATTGTAAAATGAGCGTAGAAACACTGTTGATGGGTACCCATCTTTGCAATGTATTTAGTTTGCAATAACAATGAAAATGAAAGTAATATGAAACTGAATTGCTCATTACTATCTTGATGTGAACCCCTTGCAATGATATGATCTATACATAAATGTACACTTGCCAATCCGATCAAGACTTGGCCTGAAGCCACCTGGGTAAATGATGGGCTGACGCCCTATAGATGATAACTGACGGGGTTACAAGTTAAATGGCAAATCACTGTATAAACTGATTGGTTGATAAACTCATTAAGAGTTGTAACTTGATAAACATGTTCTGCTTTCTGAAGATATAGACAATAAACGTACCTTAAGTCTTTAAACAAATGTCATCTGACATGATAAATGTCATCTGTTTCATAAATGTCATCTGCCTTGATAAGTATATTCCGACTTGATAACACTTATGCATAACAAGGAAGAATAATTAGGCCTCGACTCTGTTTCATACATGTCATTTTAGGTATGTGTAGTCAGTACATGATCCTTGCTCACATAATTGAGTACGTAAAAGTATATGTAATAGAAATTGAGTAATTAAATGGTATACATAACTTGGGTATTTCAATATAACTTCAAAATTGAATTGATGAAAGTAATTAAATTCGATATAAAGTAGATGAAAGTAAAATAGCCCACAATGAGCTAAATGAGATTACAAAGGAAAAGGCCTTGATGGTGACAAATTGGAGAGTGTTTTTGGCATTTTCTGAAATAGGTTGCTGATACGGGTTTAAGGCTTGCTGATGTATAGCTTGGTTCAAGATAACAAGGAGTACACTAGATTGGCTTGATAAATACATTTGATACATTCTAAATTGAGTAAGTAGTAGAGGTTTGAGGCAAAGAGAGATATATCTTGGTTCAAAATAGCACAAACTGCAATAACTTGGTCTAATAAATATGATTTATGAGTCAAAAATTTCCCCACTTCCCATATTTCATTCATAAATTCTTTGGATATAGAATTCCATCTCAATGAGTCATTGAACTCAATAGAAACTATTAAGCTCACTAAACTTGGTATTTTCTTTGTAAAATTCATAATTGATTCAAGGCTCATAAACAAGCTCTTAAATAGTATACTTGTCTTCTTCTTTCTCATTAATCAAGCTAAAAGCTCCATGAAAGTCTATGAATACTCATTTCCCCCTTAAATGACCTTACTTGGCCCAAAATACACAAAATGAGTGCATGATCAATCTCAATCAATCTTTATTATTGCTCTTTGCACAATTACTCAAAATACTTTCAAAAATCACCAAACTCAAAATACTCAATCAAAATTCATGAAATCTTATAGGAAATTCAAAAATAATATGGAAAATCTAAAGTACAATTTTCAGAATTTCCCTCCATGTATACCCTACATAGAAATTGCAATAACATCCCAATTTGCACCAAAGCAGGTTAGTTCACTTCAAAAATTCATAACTTTTACCCTTGACCTCAAATATAGACCTAAAACCCAATATGGAAAGAATAAGAAGTCCCAAAAAATCTTTCATTTATAACACAAAACATGATTCCCACAATACGGTTCCCAAAATCGGGCTAGAACACAAGTGTGTCAGTTTTGATTGAACCTGCGCAGTTCTAGCAAAACAGCCATAACTTTATCCACAGAGCTCGGATTAAGGTGATTCAAAATTCATTTGAAAGATAACTCATTGATCTAGAGCTTCACCAAAGTTCATAAATTTTGAACCAGCCACTCATTACCCATTTTTCCCAGAACATACCACTATTTTTGAGCACTTCACAGCTTGCTACCTACTTTATTATCCTCCTTTTTCACTTAATTACCCTCTAAAATCACTTGTTCAAATTACCAAACCATGGTATGACCGTCAACATTACTTCAGACAGCTATAATCCACCATTTTCACTTCATAATCTTCCAAGATTTATTTTTCAAATCTAAAACACACACATGACAAGCTTGTTAACAAACATCATTTAAATCATGCATAATTCTCATAACCCTAGCTTATGCCTCACTTGAACTTGCACTTAAAATCACCTAAAATTAACAAAAAGTAATTGAATAAGATCACCCACAACTTAAATTAATTTTTCATTCCAAGATCACAACAAATGAAACAAGCAAGCTTGGATTCAACTTTCATGATTTATCATGATTCAACTCATTTGATCACACATTCAATTCATCACCCACAACTTTAAACATCACTAAAATCAATAAACATTGCATAATAATCATCACTTGGTTCATATAAACATAAGCCATAACTTAAACAATCAATAAAACTCAAAACATTCCATAGGTTGAGGCTAAGGTTACCTCACTTGGATGCTTAAAAGGAGTTGGGGCTGTGTTTGAGCAGGGAGAGGGCTGCCATGGATGTGGGGGATTCCTAGGTGGTTGGCAGTGGCTGAGATGGCGGCTACGGGGCAACAGAGGGGCGGTGGTGGTGGCTGGAATCTGGGTTGGGGCTGCTGCCCTGTTTTTCCCAGCCCACTGTGGCGGAGAGTAAGAGAGAGATGGAGAGGTTTGCTTGCAAATTCTTTGTGAGTAATTGACAAATAATGGTCCTAAGGTCTTGACTAATATGTGGCTGAAATTTTTCTTGCCTTAAAGTAAATTTTTGCTAAGTATATTTAGGTGCAAATTATGATAATTAGTGATAAATAAACACAAGTAACTTGGGCCATGTATAATTAGTTCTAAATCATGGGTTTTGGGCTTGATTTTGAGCCTGAAAATAAGAAAAAATTGCGTTAAATATTTTATAAGGCTCAGGATTAAATTTTTTCGACGTTTGGAAAATAATTAATTGCTAAATCATGCTTACTGATGCCTACTATCGACTCACCCGATTTAAACGATAAATAAAACTTGATTTGCAAAGTGGGTCCCAAAATAAAATTTCTCCTAACTGGGATGATTAAATATGATAATTGATTGCGGAAAATTTAGAAAACATAATGGAATTCATTGATTAGATAAATTGGGGTGCAATGAATCATCAGACATGATTTGGTTAATTAAATAACCTTAAATGATACAAAGAATAAACATGAGTTAAACAAATAAGCATGATTAATTAAGGAAATAAACATGATTTAAATAAATAAACATGGGTTAGGTTCGAACTATTACAGATTAAGAAAAACTACTCACACATAACTGAAATAATCAACATCTAAACAAAAGTTCAAGAAGAGATTAGAAGGGAAAGAAAACTTAGCAACTATGGTAGACTTCAATGGCTTCCCAAACTCCAAGCCTCCAAGTGCCAAACTTGCACTCCAATTCTCTCTCTTACTCTAAAGAAATCTTGAAAAATTCTAAAACTTCCCAGAAGGTCACCAATCCCAAGATTGCTCCCCAACAAGTACGCTTAACTGTGAAGTTCTTAAAAGTGGGCTTCCCGAAAAAAAAAAGTGCACCTTTTGTAATATCGATAGTCACTTCGATCCTTTTAAGCCACACTCGGGGTGTTACATCGGTATGTTTAATTTGAATATAAGCTCAGAGGGATGCTTGCTCTTCTTGAATGGACTAAAGAGTAGAATGCAAACCAACACAATTAGAAGATGAGGACGGTTGGGATGAACTAGGGGCCCTTATGTGAGGCGGGAGAGGAGGTGGTGTTGGTTGTGCCAACTCTTCATCACCCTATAAAACCCATAGATTGGCTCAGCTTAAGAGAGTTGTTCATTTAACATTGGGAAAGGCATGAGACGGTTCACATGATAAATCCAACAAACACGCACAGCCTCCACCTTACAAAACTTCATTTGCTCAAATGCAGCAAAGTTCAATCACTCGGAACAGGGAACTCTATCATCAGGGTTATGTTCTATACCAACAGACCTAGCAATGGGAGTAATAAGGCCCCAATCATAATACTCTGTGCGGAACTAGTGGCCACGCTATGTAACTGATTAACCAAGGATGAACTGAGGTCAAGGCGGTTACCTTGGAGCATGCTATACAAGAAATAAATTCAGATAGGCTAGGCATATTCAAACTAGCCTCCCTCGAAACCAAACCACAAGTAAGCAATTATTGGGCCACTCGAATACAGGGGTTTCTAATGACAGTGCCTTTGGAGTTGCTTGTATTATACGGATGATCCCTAGAAATTTCATGTCAAAAAGCATTTGGGTTAAATTCTTTAGGGACATGTCGATAAGGCAAGTCCATACTCGGTGGAAAACCAAATATGCTATTAAAGAAGCTTAAATTTAGTTCATAAAACCTCTTATTTACATAGAAGGAAATGTATCCTTCTTGACAACAAGGCCCACTCATGACCTCCACATGCAACGTGCTCAAAAATTCAAGGGTGCGGTCATGATAAGTGTGGTCCCTAACCTCTAAAAATTGCCCCATACCTCCCCTAGCAAACAAGCAACGTATATCATCCAATAAACCCATTCTAGTTAAAAAAATCCTCATCATTATAACTAATAGCAACTACTAGCCTACTACTCAAATTATTGTATCTAGTAATATACTCAGGATATGGTAAACCAAGGGGACTAGGGATATTACCTCAGTTCGTGCATTGGTTGAGGTTCAGAAAGACCGAGGTGCTTGTTGAGGTGCTTGACTGGAGGTCCCCGCCTCTTGGTTAGTTCCTGCCTTCTTCTTGGGTGCCACTGTAATCGTGAATAGATAGGCGAAAGTTATAAACTCTAACTAAAGTGAAAACGGCAAAGAAAAGAACTAAAAATGCAAAATTTATGAAAATTAAGGTAAAATGGAAGAAATATGGAAGAAAAATAGAGAATTCGGAAGAATGGAAGGTGAAGTGGTGTTGTTGAAGCTTGGGTATGAACATGGGTAGAATGTGAGAGAAGTAGGGCAAGAAAAGAGAAATTTGAAGGAGATTTGAAGTAAAAGTGTTGAAAATAAAAAGAAAAGGAAGAAATTTGATGACAAATGATGAAAAATTGAAGGTTTAAAGATGGGTGGTTATGGAGGTTTTAGACAAAGAGGGAGAGATTTTTGAGAGAGAAGGGTGAAAGGTAGAAGAACATGAAAGGGTGCTCGGGTCAAAGGGCTTGAAAAACCCTTGACCGCGGCTGGGGAGCCTCACCACGGACCGTGGGGTCCACCACTGAGGGTCTATGATGAACTCCATTTCTGTGTTTTCTTCATTTTAACTAGCCGCATCTCTAGGGACTAGCTTGGGCACTACTAGCGGTCCGTGGAGAGCTCTGGTATAGCTCCTAAAACTCTATTATTATTTTTTTGTGATTTTTGATGATTTTTTTCAATCTTCTTTTTGCTTCTTTTTTTGTTGCATTTTTTCCTCTTTTTTTTTGTCTGTCAAACAAAAATAATACACTTTATACAATCATAGAAAAGAAAAACTAATAAATGGAGAAAAACTTAGGTTGCCTCATAAGAAGCGCTCTTTTAAGGTCGAGAGCTTGACTGCCTCTTCTAGGATAGCTAAGGATTAGAAAGGTGGTGGGCATCAGACTTGTAAATGGGTTCCCCCACATCTCCCCGATTTTCTTTCATCACAGACCTTGAAATCAAGCTCTTGAACTAGAAGGTACCATATGAAAAGCTCGGGATAAGGGTCCTTCTTTACCATAAAGTGACTCCATTTAACGTGATCCGTGTACAGAATGAATTTGTAGTGGGCTCCATCAGACGTGCCACTACTAAGCTCAATTCCTAAGTCAAGGTCAAACCCTATATCAGCAGTATGAGGCATGGATTGCACGACTTGCGCAAACCCTATAATAATCCCTCATAGATACCCCATTAGCGATATAAGGCTCATCCTCGACTACGCTAGGTGGTGTAGGCATATTGAACTCCACTTTAGCATAATCTAGGTTGAGATGTGGAGGCCACCTTCCAAGGGGTGTCGTCGGCCTGTCGCTGCTCCACCCCACTTTTGTGCCCCTTATCGGTTTAACTAATATAAAAGCAGGTATTCTTGGTTGATTTTGGGGAGGCTTTTTGGAACGTTTTTAGGGCTAGGTTTTATTTTAGGTTTAGCCACCAAAATGCCATTAGGGAGGGAATAAATTAGGTAGATTAATATAGATTGTGGATAAAATTGTGGATTTTGCTATGGAAGACTAGTTTATCTTCTTCTCTCTCTTTAATTTCATTGTAACGCCTCTGTCCCGATGAGGCTTCACACCGTCAGCACTTCTAGAAGAAATCCCTAATGCTGTTTGAACTAAGTGGTACCTGTAAGTATGTTTGAAAGGTAAAATAAACTTCTAAGAGACTAAAGTCTCTGCCATGGGTCACACACCCGGGTTCCTGGAAATCAAACTAGCTAATTAATTACAAACGACATGACAAAGTATACATAAGCTTAGAGCCGTCTACATACATACATACTGATGAGCGAACTTAATTAATTACACATATACACATTCAACGCTTCACGGTATGGCTGCATACACATCATTGTCTGGCGCTTCTATACCTGATTACACTGAACCTGGAAAAGGGAAATAAGGAAGGGGTGAGCTACCATGCACTCAATGAGTGTTTCTCAACTCCACAAAAACAAAACGATTGCAAGCAATCCCGGTAAATAGCAGATACATCACATATATACTACTATTATCGTATTAGATAAAGAGGATTCCAAAGAAAACTTCGTTCTTTCATAAAACAAAGTTGCTAAGGCTAGTAATCACAGTTAAGCATCCATAACTCGTCAAATTTTTCATTTGATATTATATTCAAGTAAGACAACTTAACAAAGTTAAGAAAGGAAAAGAAAATCTCATCGACGTCTTTAAAAAATCCAATTATCTCATTTCGCTCGACTTAAAACGTGTAATTTATCAATATACGAGTTTGGTTCATCCAAGGATTTTTGCTCTTTTCTGAATTCCCGAATAACTAAAGTAAGAATTTTAAACTTTTTGTTCACATATCGGGAAAAGATTACTTATTTTGGCATTAAGAGTTCAAAATGTGCTATTTAGGAGAGATCGTCACTCGCCCTATGTGAGATCGTCACTCAAAAATCGCATTATCGCCAGGGCAAAACATAACATTTGGCCATAGGCGTTTCGGCAGAGTAGTCAAGGGCATTCTCTAGCCTTGACAATGTCCTCTTTGGGGGAAACAACTCACACCTTATCATGCAAAAAGTCCACTGTCAAGGTTTCATCACGCGTCAGGGTCTTTTAGGATTCCCACTTCTGGGTCTACTCCCAAGGCACTGCCATCTAGTAAGCACTATCTTAGCAATTTTTATTCAAACCAAATCATTTTAGTTATTAAAGCTCTTGCCACAAGCAATAAAGACTTTTTCAACCTTCAAGCAAGTCACAAGTCTTTTCGTTTTAATGATTCGTTCAATAAACCATAAATATGCTTATCAAGCTAAAATAATTTCTATAACCGCAATGTTGATTTATAACTCTTTGTCTTTAAATGAGAAAGTTGCTTAAGATTATTTCAGGTTCACTAACCCAAGACTTCACTCTCGAAGAGTTTATATATATGCATATACATACATACATACATACATACATACATATATATATATATATATATATATATATATATATACATATATTTATATATATTTATGTATACATGTGTGTGTGTGTGTGTGTGTGTTTGTGTGTGTGTGTGTATCATAATTAAATTTAGCAACTAAATATTTAATGATTTCCTAAATTCATTTCAACCTTTGATAAATAATAAGGGAAATCTAAAAGCAAGTTTGTACTCTTCAAGCATTATGTCGCTCAATTCAAATAACCATTTCAAATTATTTAATTTGTTAAACCATTGAGCTGAGCCATTGAGTTGAACTGTACCTTAGTTTAAAAAGCGTCTACAAACAACATAGTTATTGCAAAGCTAATTTCAGTTTCGGCAATTCAGCAGAATCGTTTCAAAGCTAATTTTAGTTTCAATAATTCAGCAAAATCATATCAAAGCTAATTTTAGTTTTAGTAATTCAGTAGAATCGCTTTACGATACACATACAAGCTCGTTTCGACAACTGAAAAATAATTCAACGACCCAAGCTCCCTCCTCACAGCACCTCCCACAAACAATCCTCAAAATCCACCCACAATTTCAACCCAAACATCAACCGCACAATTCGGCTTTACATCTCCATTACTAGATTTTCAAATTCAACATAATGACAAGGCTAAAATGCACTTGAATCAACATCAGTAGCATTCGGTTCTAAATCAATAATTTTGGGAGTCACCCATTAACATGCAAGGTTGTCCAACGCTAGATTAATTTTTAGATTATTTTTTTCGGTGCGGAATTTTTAGATTATAATCCTAAGCAGCATACTAACAATCAAAATCTGCAGTCAAATACACACAATTAGGGAGCTAAATAATTCATCCAAAAACATCAAAAAACTTTACAAAATTATTAATAATTAAGCAAAATTGAGAAAACCCACCTCTCTTCCAAGCTTAGGACCCAATTTAAGCATTTTTTGGGGTTGATTTGGATGCTCAAGAATTAGGAATTCGACCCTCTCCTTGCTGCTACACCTAGACCAGAGCAATTGACCCAACCTGTTTCTGTTTTTGCCCAGTGATTTGTTGTTACTACTGAGGCCAAGATGCTATGAACTCATGCTCAATTTTTAGAGGATTGAAGGTGGGTATCGAGCAAAGGGATGGGATGGCTTAAGACACGCATTCAACGCCTCACCCACACCTGAACGAACCATAAATGTGGTGTTCGAGTGCCGATTTTGCCCAGAAATTGCAGCAATACGCTTGTAGGGTTTTGGGGGAGGTTGAATATGAGGATTGATGGGGGTTCCTCTAAGGTTGTGGACGCATGTGTGGAGAAGTAGAGAAGAGGTGATGATGGTGTTTGGCTTCTCTTTCAAGAGGAAGAAGGAGATGAAAAGAGGGAGTGGGTGTCGGGTTACTTGAAGGACTGAGGGCATCTGCAATGCAAGGCTCGCGAGCCAAATATTTAGCTCACGATCCAAGCAATACTATGCATTAGTGATCCGCTTCGCTCACCCCACGGTCTAGCTCACGGTCGTGATCCGCCTCCTGCAAATTTTCTCTCGCTTTTTTTTGCCAACTAAGCCTTTAAAAGTCTAAAACCCAATAGTGATCCATAGGATGTAGAGAAGAGAGAAAAAGTTGGCTTGTGAGATGATGTGGAGGGTCTGGACCCTCACTTATGATCCAAAATTATAGATCACCATTGCATATGGAGCTCCCCCCTCTCTGGCTATATTTTTTTTGTTCTTTTTTTTTTGTTAAAAGCTTGCCCATTCAACTAATAGTGCTAGCTCAATCATGTGCCTCTTATCCTGAACCCAAATCGTTAATACAATCATTCATTGATTTATTCGTTCTGGATTATATTAAGGCTTTATTTAATAACCAATGAAACTAATCCTAAAGCTTGACCCTCCAATCATATTCAGGAATCTACTCGATTTAGTACTCGGTAATAATTCTTATAAACACTTTTTAAAACAAACACAAAATTTCAAAATTAATAATAGTAATTATTCTCTGTTTAATAAAACTTATTACTCAAGCAAGCACATAAATATTAGTCTAACTTAGCTAATTAATAAAATACAATTTCATATAATCATGAAATCGATTAATCAACTTATATAAGGAAAGGCGGGCACGGGTATTACATTCATGCTTCTTGTTTTGTTTGCTACTTTATTAATTCCTTACTTTGATTGTCTTTTTTGATGTTTAGTTGTGGTTAAAGTTATGATCTTTGATTGTGATCAACCCTTAAGATGGTTGGTTTATCTTGTTTAAACCTTAGTATACCTTGTTTATGTTTGGATTTGGGATTTCGCTCACGCCCACTAAGTGTTCGATGAAATGCTTGAGAGAGTTTTAACCTATGTTTTGGGGCAATTGACTTATGTTGAACGGTGAGCTTGATTGTTTAGTGTGGGTAGAGATGATAGCTAGCATTTGGACATGAAAATAGTCTAAATTCTACCTAGATGTAGGGTTGCTACCCTTGTAGTTCAATTGGACTAATCCCATAAATATAGGTGGTTAGAGTAATTAAACTAGCCTTGGACCCTTGAAAGAGGGCTTGCGTGAGCTTTTTTATGGTGCAATCAGTCATCTTTAAATGATAGCATAACGTGGGAAAGTGAGGGTTTGACCTGATTAGTTGATTAATCTTGGATTGAATTATAATAAAGGTCCTTTCTGTTTGCCTTAGTAGTTTAGTTCCTTTTCCTTTAATTCCTTTCAATTTAGCCTAGATTGAAACACTTGAGATGAACTCTGGTACTTAAAACCCAACTCCCAGTGGACGACACCTCAATTACTCAGCGATAAACCTTACACTTGAGGATATAAATTTTAAACTTCAATTCTTCCTATGACTCTCTTAAATGCGCACAAAGCCAAATAGCAATGATGAAGAAAAGTCTCCAAATTGCTGGAAACATGCTTGGACACAACAAATTTGGACCAACTGTAAAGAACAATCCACATGAGGCAAAATTAACCTATTAGAACATAAAGAAGCAAGTAAATGCTGAATATGTAGGCCAATAAAAAATTCATTAAATGGAAAACACATGAGTCCAAAGCAAAGCTGCCAAGAACTTGGACTTGAAAGATTAGGTTGAACACAAATTTGGGACATAACCCAATAGTCATTGTTATCAGCATTGGCAAAAGGGTTCAATTTTGAATTAATTGGTTTGCACTAGTGTTTTTTCCCCTTTACTTTTCTTTTTTAACAAGCAGATGATAATTGTTTTAGGTGTAGAAAGGATGATTGTGAATAATTCGGATTAAGTATTTTGTTTATATGTTAGAGTTATTATAATTGTTTCTTTTTCATTGGTAATGAATTAGAGTTGTTTAGAATGTCGTTTTTTAAATGTGATCAATGTAATCAAGCGTTGGGTGATTGTATGTAGTTGGAAAGATCATGTATGTAATTTTTGGTCTACTAATGACTTGCATGTTTAAACTTGTCATTCAAAAGCTTATGTTGATTGGAATCAATGAAACAAGCTACAGGGTGTTCTTCTTTGAATGCAAAAGGCTTTGTGCTCCTATTTGTAATTAAATCAATCAAAACAAGAGTTAGTTTAGCTTAATATATATCAAAGACAATTGTGTAATTGATTCAATCAAAATAAAGTGTTCTTTGTACTAGTATACAAGTATCGCTATACATTGATGTAGAAAGATGCAGCAAGTGCACAACGTCTAGCTCGTAGCATGATTAGGAAAATATAAGTCGTTCTCACGAAAATCGTACAATCAAATTTAACCACTTAATTAGTGTAGCCATTAATAACAATTAAACCTACTAAATAAAACCATGACTAAATTCATATACAAACTTACTATAAAATAATATACAGACCAAATAAATAAAATAAGGAAAAAAATGAAATCTAAATAAAAATGCCCGATTAGGAAAAGCTCAATAAATCTAAGCTACCTATAGCCAACAAAAACCAAGACATGGACACTTGTCAACTTTTTTCATTTTATGCATATGGCAAACTAAGATTATCACCAAAAACAAGAAAAACCATTGAAAATCACTGCCCATAAGACACAAAATGCAAGCTCTACTCCAAAACAAGGGCAATGACAACTGAAAGATAACTAATTAATTAAACAAATTGAATAAGATTGAAAGCTGTAGAAATCGAAACTAGGAAAATAGATGATGGCAAAAAGCACAGTAACCAAACCATTATAACGGACACTGAGATCAAATTAATCTATATTAAGTAACGAAAATCAGACCAGAAAGATGGAAAATCAACATTCATTTAGCTCAAATTCAATAATGGCTTCCTAGGCACTTGAACTAACAATGGAGAAGATCCAAGAAATTCCTAAAATATGAAATAGGGGAAGTAAAAAAAGCTATAAATCAAGAGAACTAGACCACAACTGATTTTTTGCTACTCAATTGATGATCTCGCTCTTTTCGCACACCCCTAACTATACACAAATTCTCATCTCTATCCAAACCCCTAGTACCATAAAATTAGGTTATTCTCGCTGTTGCTTTGCTACCCCACAATTCTTGTTTGAGTTTGTGTCAAGAATGCAAAGGAAACAAAGCTAGAGAGAGATATTGTGTGTCTGTCATTTATAACCCACGGCTGAATGGCTTAAATACAATACAAGAAGGCAAACCTTAGCTAAGACTTCTAACCCTAGTTGTGCCTTGGAGGGCAAGTTACCGAAAACTAGAAAAAAGATATTACAAAATATATCAACAAATATAATTCATATATTTACAATATATCAAAAAGAATATGCTATCCTCATCACTCCCCCTCAAGTTAGAGCATGGGGGTGAACGATGCCCAACTTAGATCGTAGGTATAAGAATTGTTGCTTGCCCAGGGCTTTAGTGAATATATCTGCGGCCTGATGCTTGGAAGATATATAGCTTGTGAACAATTCTCCAGAGCTGATTCGTTCGCGATCAAAATGGCAGTCAATCTCAATGTGTTTCGTCCGCTCATGGAAAACAGGATTCTTAGCTATGTGTAGAGCGGCCTGATTATCACAGAACAACTTCATGGGCAGTTTAGGAAACACCCGTAAGGAAGCCAGGAAGGAACGAATCGAAATAAGTTCACTGGAGGTGGCAACCATAGCACGGTATTCGGCTTCGACCGAGGATCTGGAAACAGCCGTTTGCTTCTTGGTCTTCCAAGAAATAGGGGACCCACCGAGAGTGATGAAGTATCCAGACAATGACCCCCCTAGTGGTGGGTCATGCCCCCCAATCAGAGTCACAGTAAGCTTCAATCTACAGGTTTGAGGCACGGCGCAGGAAAATCCCTTGCCCAAGATTGTCTTTTAAGTATCGGAGAACTCATCGAGTTGCAAGCATGTGCTCCTCCTTGGGATGTTGCATAAATTGGGATAAGATATGCACAGAATAGCTCAATTCAAGACCAGTAAGGGTTAAATAGATAAGACGACCCACTAATCTCCTGTATTAAGTAGAGTTAGTGATATCCGGGCCCCTAGCATGCGCGAGCTGATGATTTGTCTCCATGGGAAACTCTACAGGTTTAGCACTTAATAATCCACATTCTTCGACAATTTCCTGCGCATACTTGCACTGAGACAAGAATAAGCCATCAGAATTGCGAGCAACCTCAATACCGAAAACATATTTCAAGGGCCCCAAATCTTTAATGCGAAAACAGTTATTCAGATATGCTTTGAAGGCAGAACAAGCAGTACTGTCATTCCCAGTAGGAACAATATCGTCCACATAAAGTAATAATGCCATAAAGACCTTATCTTTGTGGTAAGTAAACAAAGAATAATCAGCATAGGAGTGAATGAAACCATACTCAAGTAGCTTAGAGGATAGCTTCGCAAACCATTGTCGAGGAGCCTGTTTCAACCCATACAGGGACTTCTGTAGCTTGCACACTTTGTTGCCATAGGATCACTTGAAATCGGGAGGTAAGGTGATATAGACGTCCTCCTCGAGATCCCCATGAAGAAAAGCATTATGAACGTCCATTTGTTGAAGTTCTCATCCTCAAGCTGCAGCGGCGGAGAGAAAGCACCGGACACTTATCATTTTGGCGACGGGGGCAAAGGTTTCAGTAAAGTCAAATCCTTCTACCTGCTTGTCTCCCCGAATCACTAAGCGAGCTTTGTATCACTCGATGCTTCCATCGGCATGGTACTTGACTTCGTAAGCCCATTTATAAGTGATCGGCTTACAGCCGGGTGGCAAATCCACTATTGTCCAGGTGTTGTTTAATTTCAAGGCTGCAATCTCGTCGGTCATGGCTTCTCGCCATTTAGCATCCAGAACAGCTTCATGATAAAACTTAGGCTCCACACTTAGATTTTACTCGCCCTCAAGTAAATTGAAACTAACAATCCTAGAAAAAGGAAAGCAAGAAAAGAAAAACCCTAACTCACTTTTGTAAGAATTATGGTTCCATTTAGTATATGCAACAAACCCTTTAAAACCTTAGGTTCCCCACAGTGGATTAATGTGATCTCGTAAAGATTTCTAGAAGATGTACTCAGAAAATCTTGAAAAATAAAAAGACAAGATAAAAGGAGAAATTTTACAAAATATATGCCAATATACATAGAGGAATATTGTACACACTTAACCAATATTGTTATCCTTGTAATCCAAGTATTAAATTACATAAAAGCATAATGTACATATTGACACTTTTAGTCTATTGCTAACATCCACAAACCAACTTTTCACCCGACAAATCATCACAACCATGTATCCATCATAGTATGTAGTGTATCTTAAGAGTTAGAGTAACCAAAGTTTGACTTAATTATACTTGACATGACACAAACTACTTTATTGACTCACTGACATGGGAAACAAGTTTTTCTAGTAGCATTATTGCCTCAAAGCATAACACCCAATAGCATATACCTCAAAGTGTCCTTTCTTTCTGTCATGATCAAGCATGTGGGGGGCATTTTAGCGGTAGGAAGACTGCAGTCAAAGTTCTTCAATGCGGTTTCTACTGGCCAACTCTATTTGGGGATGCTTTTGAGTACTGTCAGAGTTGCCCTAGGTGCGAGTAGTTGGGTAGAATCAGCAGGCGGGATATGATGCAACTCAACCCCATCATTGTAGTGGAGATTTTTGATGTGTGGGGTATAAACTTTATGGGACCATTTCCTTCATCTTTTGGGAATGAGTATATTTTGCTAGTTGTGGACTATGTGTCTAAATGGGTTAAAGCCATCCCTTCTAGGACTAGTGATGCTAAAGTTGTTGTGAAGTTCTTGAGGGAGAACATCTTTGCTAGATTTGGCATACCCCATGCTATTATTAGTTATCAGGGTACCCATTTCAATAATAGGTCCTTTGATGCCTTACTGAAGAAGTATTCAATTGTCCATAGGCTTGCTACCCCCTATCATGCCCAAATCAGTGGCCAGCTTGAGGTTTCTAATCGATAGATTAAGCAGATTCTTAAAAAGACAGTGAGCCGAAATAGAAAGGATTGGGTTGACAAACTCATAGATGCTCTTTGGGCCTATAAGACAGCTTTCAAAACTCCCTTAGATATGTCACCTTATAGGGTTGTTTATGATAAGCCTTGTCATCTTCCTATGAAAATAGAGCATAGAGCTTGGTGGGCCCTTAAGAAACTCAATTATGACTTGACTGAGGCTGGTGAGGAGCGTAGGCTGCAACTGAATGAGCTTGATGAGATTAGAGCCGAGGCTTATGAGAGTGCCCGTTCTTACAAAGAAAGGGCGAAGTTGTTTCATGATAGGCGTGTCCTTCGGAGAGAGTTTGCCCCAGGAATGCAAGTGCTCTTGTATGACTCTAGGCTTCATTTGTTTTTAGGGAAGTTAAGGTCCCGATAGATTGGTCCTTACATTGTCTCACGTATTTTTCCCTATGGTGCAGTCGAAATTCAGGACCCTAACAGTGGTGCCACTTTTAAGGTGAATGACCAAAGATTGAAGCAATTTCTAGAGTTACCTAGCAAGGAAGATGTAGAGTGTCTGATACTCCGCGAACCGAGTCCGGATCAGTGATGATAGCTTGGGTGTACTTAGCACCCGACCTGGTTTGCTAAGAACTTCTTTTCATCCCTTCTCTCTTTTACTCTTTTTCTCTTTTTCCCCTTTTCTTTCCTTTTGTATAGTTGGTTCTTTTTGTCTTTCTTTTGTATATATGTTGACTATTTGATTTTGAGTCGTGTCTTTATGAGTCTTGTTTTATTTGTTTTGTTTTTCAGTTTTATTTTGTGGTTTTATGTTTCTTTCTACTCCCAATGAGGACGTTGCTCGGAATAGGTGGGGGGCTAGGACAACTTTACAAAAAAAAAAAAAACAAACATCGTAAAATTTTTCAAAATCCAAAAAGATTTTTGTTTTATTTTTGGGAAGGTTTTATGCTATTCTAATTAGCTTAAATCCCATGTGCTTGGATTAGTAGCCTGTATGTAAGCATGATGTGCATGTTAGGTCTCTGTCCTCGGTGTGCCATTCTTGGTTCTAATTCTAACCCCATTTGTGCATTATTGATGTGTAATCTAATCCCTATTTATATCATTCTCATTGTCTTAAGGTCTTAGTTTTCCATGATTGACTCTCCCACTTGATTTTGACACAATTACTTTGGTTTTTAATGAAAAAATAATGAAAAAAAAATGAAAAAAAAGGAACAAAAGAAAGAAGAAAGCAAGAGAAATGGAATAAATTTGAACTAATAAGTAACCCTTTGAGGTATGCGCTACTAGGTGTTACCCTTTGAGGCAATACTGCTACTGTGTAAGCTTGCTTTCGATG
The DNA here is from genome assembly GCA_017589665.1 of Selenicereus undatus. Lineage (NCBI taxonomy): Eukaryota > Viridiplantae > Streptophyta > Magnoliopsida > Caryophyllales > Cactaceae > Selenicereus > Selenicereus undatus. Next base: position 26,331,051 of record JACYFF010031954.1, on the reverse strand, counting down.
TTATTAAGCCAATAATGTAGTTTGTGTCAGTTACGTTGGATTGAGTTTGTTTTTGGTAAAACCTAAGCCCTAAAATGATGATACACATGCACACAAGCACTGGGATGGATTCCAAGTCTTGATGTCCAGTGGGGTAAAAATCAGTGCTTTGATGTCCTCCATGGGGTCCCCAGACCCCGCGAAAGCGGGACCCACATTGGGAGTTTGTTGTTGTTGTTGTTGATGTCCTCCATGGGGTAGAGAGTCTTGATGTGTACAGTATGTTTATATGCAAGCCAACATCTTTGCTACATGGGTGATTTAGCTGATTAGAATTTGTGCATATTTTTCCCCAATTTTGTATATATTAGTTTTCAGAAAAACTCAAAAAGATTTTCTTTTATTTTTGGACTAATTTTGTGGGCATTTGTTTTGCAAACCCTCACGAGACCTTACTCGTCCACTACGGGTCACCTAGGGGTTTAAAGGGCTTGTTGCACATGCTAAGTGCAACTGTGATTCATACGAAAGTGAGTTAGGATTTTGTTTTGTTTTCTTTTTCTAGGATTTTTCGTTTTGTTTTACTCGAAGACGAGCAAAACTTAGGTGTGAGGGTATTTGTTCAATCCAAATTTATGATCCTTTATACCCTTTTACCTTCTGATATTTGCTCTAAATAAATTATTAAATTAGATTTTTATCATCTAATATTTGTTTTAGATTTTTAATAATACTTTTGTTTATATTGCAGGAATTAGAAATAACTTGAAGTAAATAAATAAATTTACTCAAACAAGTGCTAGAGTTGGATCAGACTGAAGTATACAAGAAAGGGAAAAAAAATGAAGATCCGCTGAGCCTAGCAGTAGTCGTCCAGGTCCAGCGCTCACCGAGCCCCAGACGGGCTCATTATCGCAACCCATTCTCTTCCCAGCCTTTTCTCCCTCTTTTTTCTCTTCCTCTTTTTCCCTAAGCTGGGTCGGCCCAGGGCACACCCAGACCAGTCCCCCACTCACTCCTTTTTCTCTATCTCGGTCTAGCTAAACAAGACCATTTTATTTGCTCGTACATGAGTCGCACATGACACGACTTCTCCTTCCGCCTCCCCTGCCTCTTTATCTTCTTCTTCATTGTAGCGCAAAAAAACTCGAGAGATAGGGGAGCCGAACAGGGCATTCCCAGCCGTTACTCCCGCCTTTCCTCACCATTTAATTCATCATCATTGCCGTCATCAGACGCCGGTTACAGGAATTGATTGGAAGGGCTCGAAGGGGGCGCTTTAATTGGAGACCGAAACACAGAGAGAGTAGAGGCGTTCGAGTAACAAGTTAGGGGGGTAGCAGATCAGAGTAGAGATGAGGAGTAGAGTAGCATAGAGTAGATAAGGGATTTCATTTTTGTTCTTTTTGGATTTACGATTTGGTTGTCAGGATTCCAAAAATTTATAGTTCACTCATGTTCTTGTTCAATTTAAGAGATAGATTTCAAGGATTTGGAGTTTAATCACTTTGGGTTTCTTTTGTTTAAGCGATTGTGGCATCCCATATTTTTTCTACGTCGTAGCCATTGCTGAATGGGGAACTCAGAATAAGAAGACCTTTACCACCAAGGGATAGTGTCTCACCTTATTTGCAGTTTGGTGTTCCTTTCCTTGGTAGTGCTTTCTATTTTATAAATCAGTTAGTGATTGATTCTCAATTTAATTACTTTATCTTATAGTTTAGTTTCATATTTAACTTAAATATTTTGTAATTAGCCCAACTTAATTTGTAGTAATTTTGATCTTGGGTTAACGTATACGACTTAATAACTCAATTTCACATCCATCTCTGAGGACGATACCCACTAGTATTATGACGATAAACCGTACACTTTCGGAAAATCACAACAAAAGTATCACTCACATAATACATGACATGAGGTTTCCTATCTATACATTGTCTTGAGACAATCCCTCTAGGGTAATTAGAACCATCAAATATTAGCTCAAAGGGCTCCCAACATATGGGAGGGCGTAAGGGAGGTGCAGAAGTTAATTCTTCTTTTAGCCTATTAATGTGCGAACTCTCTCCTCTGAAGCTTCCTTACAAACATAAGTTTTTCCTCTGCCATCAAATAGCCCATTTGCCGCGCTACATAAAGAATTGAATTTTTATATGTTTAAACACTCTTTAGGGAAGTGAAAAGGCACATCATTGGCTAGTATATTGGCCAAGGGCTGAGCAATTTTACTAAAGTCCTCGGCAAACCATCTTTAAAATCCTTAATGCCCTAAAATGACCTAATATATTTTAGACAAGTGGGATGGGGAAGATCAACAATCAAATCAATTTTAGCTTTATCAACTTCAACTCCATCCTGTGAAATTGCATGTCCTAAAAGAATTCTCTTTTTTACCATAAAATGGCAATTTTAGTCATCAAGAGTTCAATATTTTCTCTCTGCATCTTTTCAAAACTTTAGTCAAATTGGCTAAACAGTCATTAAATAAGGAACCAAACACAAAAAAATCATCCACAAACACCTCACTGCATTGCTCAATCATATCAGAAAAATAAAAAAATCATGTAATGCTAAAAAGTGAAAAGAGCATTACAAATAGCAAATGGCATTTTCCTAATGGCAAAAGTATGAAAAGGACATGTGAAAGTGGTCTTGTCTTTGTCCTCAAGTGCTACAAAGATTTCAATTTGTGGCTAGAATACCCTACCAAAAAGCAATAATAATTGTGTCCATGTAGCCTTTCCAGCATTTGGTCTATAAAAGGCAAAGGGATTTTGTCTTTACTAGTGGATGCATTTAGTTTCCTATATATAGTTAATATGCATGCACCACCCAGACTGCGCTCTAGGGGAAGTAACTCATTATTGTCATTTCTAATTACAGTAATACCCATCATCTTAGGAAGAACTTGAATCGGACCATGCACTAGTAGAAATAGGCTAGATGATCTTGTGATCTAACACTTTATTACCTCATTTTTAACAACTTCTTGCAAGGCAAGGCTTAGATGTCTTTGGTGGTCTCTATAAGGTTTAGCATTCTCCTCAAGATGAATTTTGTGTTGCATAATAGAGGGGCTAATACATTTTATGTTACCTAATGTCCACCTCATAGCCTTTTTGTTCTCCCTAAGTATTTCAACAATTTCCCCTCTTCGTCCTCATTCATATTAAGTGCAATGATCATAGGAAAAATCTTATTTGGACCCGAAAAGACATACTTAAAAAAATTAGGAAAATGTTTCAACTCTAATATGGGAGCAATGTAACAAAAGAGGGTGAGCCAGAAGAATTAAGGGAGACAGAATCAATTTCATCACAAAGATAATTTTCAAGCAAACCATCAGCACATGAGTCATTACAAGCCACACATCTAGCTACTTAACATTGTCACTCTCATAAAAAAAAATACTTATTTGTCTTCGTAGAATAAAAATATTCAAATCCACAGTGAGGTTTCCAAAAAGCAACTTCATAATACCATTTCCAAAATTAATCAAAGCATTCAAAGTAGCTAGGAAAGGTCAACAAAGAATGACAAAAAATTTTGCCTCATCATTAGCAACAAAATCCATAGGAAAGATGAACTCACTCACTTTAATCAAAACATTCTCAACTACACCGTTAGGAGTTCTAGTAGAGCAGTCGGCTAGCTAAAGGATAGTCTTAGTGGATTTTAACTCCCCTAATCCTAGCCTATCATATACAGAGTATGGAAATAAATCGACTCTTGCCTTGATCCAACAATGCTCTATGGATGGCCTGATCCCTTATGACTATAGAGATGGTAGGGCAATCAGGATCTTTATACTTGGCTAGGATCTGGTATGAGATAATGGAGCTCACATGACAAGTTAAGAAAGCCTTCTTTGGGACATTGCTGACTCTCTTAGTGGTGCACAACACTTTTAAAAACTTGGTATATTGAGACATCGATCTACTAGATAACATTTGGAAGAGGGTGTCGATTTTAACTAGAGAGAAGGTCTCTCTAATCTTATCAACATGGGCACAGTCCTTCTTGTTCTTTAGATTATTCGGGAAGATGCACTGGGTTTATGGATGTGCTCAACAGTCGAAGACTGAGATGTATCATCTCCCTTCTTAGATTGATCATGATTAGTCCACTTAGGGTCAATTAAGTTGGCATATCATGAAGGGGAAGAGTTAATGGAGGTGTCATCAGTAGCATCCACAAAAGTGGACTTAGTCCCTGAGAGAAATGGTGGAGAAAGTTGAATAGGCGCATGCACAAGATCTTCTAAATTATAATCAATTAAACGATCAAACCTAAGTGAAGTTATGAGATTGACAATTTTCACATTATCATAAACTGTTAAGTGCATAGAGGGTGGCTTTGTTTAACTAGAAAATGTTCCCCTTTTCATATGTTGCAATGACCAACTTAGATCATTTTTCCATTATTGTCTTCATCACCTTCTCTAATCTATTTTGTGATCTCTCTATATTGTTAAATCTTTTATCAATCTCATCATAGCCATGAGGTGGTTGTATTTAGGCAACAAGGGGAGAAGGCTACCTAAGAACCTCTTTGGTAGCCTTTGTAAGGTTGGATAGAGGCATTTCCAAGAAAAATTCCATTATATGTGCTAGGACCTCCCAAGTTCTATCCTTGACTCCAAGAAACGTTCAAGCGATTGCTCTACCTTGTATTGAAGGTTGGGGAAAAAAGGTCATTTCCTTGTCTTTAATTGGTTATGTTCACTTGCTTTGTTCCAGTGATAACTATGAGCATAGTAGGGAAAGTAGTAAAGGTATGGTCTAAGGATTGATAGTGAGAACATATCATTAAAGCACTTTGAATAATTTGAAGTTGTTGAACAATCAACCCTTTTAATTGGTTCTCTAAAGCTATAAGCCTAGACTCTGTATGGATCAAGTCTGACATTGCATACATACCCCATGCCATTGGCGGATGTAGAACTCGGACAATCATCTCTAATGATCTCCCACTACATTGTCTTTTTAGCTAAGTATAGAAAAATTATTTGTTTTGTATTTTTCAAAACAAAAAGAAACTTTGGACCATTAAATCAAGTAGTTCCTCTAAGAACACTTTAAGGAGATCATTCCAATTAGAGATATAGTTAGCAAGCAAACTATACATGTATCTCATGGCATTGTCTTTTAAGTGAAAGGAATGAATCTCAATTTAACCACATCAATTTGCACATTATGAAAATGAATCATATTACACACTGTTTCAAATTCACCTTGAAATAAATAAGCATCTTCAACTCTAGTGAATCTAGGAAGCATATGAAATTCTGAATGTAATGTGTTTTCAAATCAAGGTTAACATTAGCACTTAAAGCAGGTAGATTAAAATATGAAGGTAAGGTTGAGTGTGGAGCGTAAAAGATCTCATTTAAAGCCGTTTCATTCCAATCTAATCTGGCTATTTTTTCAAGTTTCGATTTAATCCTTATGAATCTTCATTTTTTACACTCCCTAACCCAACCAATCATGCACTTTCCAATGCCCATAGTCGTATTTTTTTCTCTTACTTTTTTCATACACAAAAAGCAATTAAGAAAAATGAGTTAACGAAAACAAATGAATTAAAAATGAAAAGAACAAAAAAACCCTTATAAAAGGCACAAATATGAACAAAAATAGCAAAACAAAATACAGGTAAATTGAATATTAACGTCCCCGGCAATAATGCCATCCACTTCTTGATGTAAAAAGATTTCATTAGTGCATAATCTCTTACTTGTAGTATGATTCAGCAAACATGAGTTGTTTCGACAAAAATGATATAATCAAATTTAACCACTAAATTAGCTTCACCGTTAATAACAATTAAACCCACTGAACAAAACTAATGACTAAATTCATACACAAGCTTACTATAAAATAATATACAGACCAAATAAATGAAACAAAGAAATAAAAAAAGAAATGCAAACAAAAAGGTGGCAGTAATAGTGTACTAATTAGCAAAGCTAAATAAATCTAAGCTACTTATGGCCGACAAAAACAAGACAAGGACACTTGCCTAACATTTGTCATTTTTTCCATATACAAATTAAGATTATCGTTCAAAATAAGAAATGCCCATAGAAATTCAATGCCAAGGATACAAAAAATGCACGCTTTACTCTAAAAAAGGGGAAATGACAAAAATAAACATATAACCAAATTGAATTAGATTGAAAGCTGTAGAAATGGAAATTGGGAAAATAGAGGATGGATAAAAAAGAGCAACCAAACAATTAATGATGGACTTTGAGATCGAATTAATCTAAATTAAGTAACAAAAGTAAGAATAGAAAGAGGAAAATCAGCCTTCATTTGGCTTGAAGTCCAACAATGGCTCCAAGGGAGGAGCCACATTGGGGCAAGGGGTGTCAATTCATCCCCCAGCTTTTTAGGAAAAAACATTTTGGGATATTGTTGTAGATTAAACAAATAGATATATATTAAGTAGTCCACATATGTGTAGCAAATGCGCACCTGGCAGGATGGTCGGTTGCTCCTTACTCGTTGCAAAGGACACAGGTTCGACTCTCCATCTGCGGTCTGCCTCCTATGTTTTTTTTTTTTTTGAGTTTTGCCCTTTCATTTTCTCTTTTTTTTTTCTTTGTCCTTTCCACTCTATGCTTTCGTCCTCAGCCCCTCACTGGCTCACTCAGACACTCATGCAGCCACAGCCACCAGTCCCACGCACTCTCTCTCTCTCTCTCTCTCTCACTCTCAGCCCAGTGCCCAGTCGCTGACGTCGCCACTAGTGTCGCCGCCTCCATGATGCAAGGTTTTGGTGAATCAAAACCCAATTTGGTGTAAACCAATATCTGCAGTCAAGATACCTGGGAAGTGAAGAAAATTATGAGAAATTTAGTTCTGGAAAGAGAGAACCAAAGGAAGGGAGAAGAAAGAAGAGAGAGGAAAGAGGAGGGAAATTGATTCATGCAAAAATTGATGTCCTCCCTCCTTTCATTCATTCCCCTTATACACTGTTCCATTGCCTTTGGGATGTGTGTCCCTGAATTTCGGCTAACTAACAACTGTCCCAAAATATCATTGTTATCGCCGAAACAACAATTATTTTGGAAATAAACTGCAAAAACAGAAAAAGAAATATGAAAGCTAAATTGTATTAAAATTCCTTGCATCAGTGCCCCCTTCTTTGAGAGCCTTGACCTCAAGGCTGAAATGCAGGATACCTTTCCTCCATTTCTTCAGCAAATTCCCATGTAGAATATCTTTCTGTAAAACCCTCCCACTACACTAGATACTGTACTACAGCTGCATTCTTCCTTTTTACTATCCTCCTAGCCAATGCCTTAAGTGGGACCTTGACTATTGCAAAGTGACTGCCTTGTAGCCAAGCTGGAATGTAAGGCTCATTAGGTAGAGTACCGATAAAAGCTTCCAACTCGGATACATGCACTGTAGGGTGTATTTGTGCAGCCTCTGGTAGATTAAGTTTATAAGCCACTAAACCTATTGCATCTACCACCTGAAATGGGCCACAGTACTTTAGTCCAAGCTTTATATTGGCTCTTTTCTGCACTGAAACCTGTATGTAATTTTGAAGCTTCAGCAAAACCCAATCCCTTACTTGGAATTTCCTATCAGATCTTCCCTTGTCAGCTAACTACTTCATCCAGTTTTGTGCTTTTTGCAAGTTTTGTTGAAAGGACTTGATCATTAGTTCCCTTCTCTGCATGGTTCTATCAACTGCAGTATTGGTAGACTCCCCTGGCAAATAGGGCAAATGTATAGGAGGAGGCTGATTATATAATACCTCATAGGGTGTTAGTTGAATAGCAGATTGGTAAATGGTGTTATACCACCACTCAGCTAAGGACAACCAATTGCACCACTCATTGGGATTTTGAGTACACATGCATCTTAAGTAATTTTCCAAACACCTGTTCAACACTTCTGTCTGGCCATCCATTTGTGGGTGGTAAGCAAAAGATAACAGTAACTTTACTCCTAGTACAAAGAACAATGATTGCCAAAATGAGCTGAGGAAGATTGTGTCTCCATCACTGACTATGCTTCTTGGTATTCCATGGAGTTTGAAAATATTGTCTAAGTAAGCTTGTGCCACTGTCTCAGCAGAATAAGGATGCTTAAGGCTAGACCTGGCAAATGGGTTATTCGATTTGGGTACAGGTCAGGTCAACTTCGGGTTGGGTTATGTTCGGGTTGTGTGATATTTTGGGTCGTTTCGATTTGGGTCCGATATGGTTCGGGCCTGGTCAATTTTGAGTCAACTAATTTTTGGTCAAATACGCTCGTCATGTCAAAACAAGCAACTTTGTAAAACATTTCGGGTCGGGTATGGTTCGGTTCGGGCAATTCAGGTTTCGGGTCCCTTTTCGGGTGAGCATATTTCGGGTGTCGAGTCGGGTATGGGTTCGGGTAGTTCGGTTCGGGTTTTGGGTCTCGGGTCACTTTTGCTAAGTTTACTTAAGGCCACAAAATGAGCATATTTGCTCAATCTGTCCACTACCACTTAAATTACATCTTTTCATTGAGACTTAGGTAACCCCTCCACAAAGTCCACGGATATGTCTACCCACACTTCTTCTGGGATGGGAAGAGACTGTAGAAGACCTAGACTAGCACTAATGTCATATTTACATGCTTAACAAATAGTGCATTGTCTAAAGAAACTTTGCACTGATTTAAGCATGCCCTTCCAATAGAAGAGTTGCTTAAGTTTTTTCAAAGTGGCATCCCTACCCCCCGAAGGAGAAGAGTGTACCCAATGCAACAACTTAGTTTTAAGGGAATCATCTGCCCTAACGACCAATTTACCTTTTCTCCTTAACTGGCCATTTATCAGTTGATATTTTGGAAGGGTAGTAGCATCTTGCTGTTTTAGCTGGATTATTCCCTGAAGATGATTATCTGCAGCCCAAGATTGCTCAATTAACCCCATGAGATTAGATTGAATGGTAGATATTGCCATAAGGAGCAAAGAAGAGCTAGATACCCTTGATAAGGCATCTGCCACTAAGTTTTCACTGCCACTTTTGTACAGAATAACATAATCAAACCCCATCAATTTTGAAAGCAAAATTGTTGGAAGGGTGTAGATAACTTCTACTCTAATAGATGCTTGGGGCTCTTTTCGTCAGTCTTGATTATAAAGGCTCTTCCCATGAGGTACTGTTCCCACCTTTGAACTGCAAATACTATGGCCAACAATTCCTTCTCATAGACTGATCATTTTTGCCACCTTGGCCCAAGTTTCTTGCTAATAAAGCCAATTAGGTGCTTGCCTTGTTGAAGCACTACCCCAATACCATACATAGAAGCATCAATTTCTATGATAAATTATTTTTCAAAGTCAGGTAAGGCCAACACAGGGGTTGAAGTCATGGCCCTTTTAAGAGCTAGGAAAGCCCTTTCTATTCCAGCATTCCAGATGAACCCTTACTTTTTTAGGAGGTCAGTTAGGGGCTTGCTGATGACTACATAGAAGCACCAATTTCTATGATAAATTGTTTTTCAAAGTTAGGTAAGGCCAACATAGGGGTTGAAGTCATGACCCTTTTAAGAGCTAGGAAAGCCCTTTCTATTCCAGCATTCCAAATGAACCCTTACTTTTTTAGGAGGTCAGTTAGGGGCTTGCTGATGACTACATACCCTTTTATGAATCTCCTATAATAGCATGTGAGCCCTAGGAAACTCCTTACATCCTTTTGGCATCGCAAAGGAGGTCAATTTATGATGACTTCAATTTTCTTAGAGTCTGTTTCAAACCCATTTGCTGAGATGTAATGCCCTAAATATTCCACCTTCTCCAGCCCAAAGGAACATTTACTCATCTTAGCATGTAGCACATGCGGCCTCATTAACTCCATAACCAACCTTAGATGAGCAATATGATGCTCCAAACAAGCACTATATATCAGTATATCATCAAAGAATACGAGAACAAACTTCCTTAAATATGGTCTAAATACCTCATTCATTAAAGCTTGGAATGTGGCTGGGGCATTGGTTAAGCCAAAAGGCATCATGGAGAACTCATAGTGCCCAGAATGTGTTTTGAAGGTTGTTTTTGCCACATCCTTAGGGTCCATCCTTACCTGGTGATATCCTGACCTCAAATCTATATTTGAATAGATTCTAGATCCTGCTAACTCATCAAGCAATTCTTCAATGATAGGTATAGGAAATTTGTCATTCACAGTATTTTTGTTCAACTCCCTATAATCTACACAAAGCCTCCAAGAGCCATCTTGTTTTCCCACAAGAACAACCGGAGAGGCAAAGGGGTTGGAACTTACCTGAATAATATCCATTTTCTGCATATCAATCACCAAAGACTCTATGACATCTTTGTGCTTCAAAGGATATCTATATGGCCTCAAATTTATGGGTATTATCCCTGTTTTGAATGGAATTTTGTGGTCAAAATTCCCACTAGAAGGAGGTAATTCTGTAGGCTCAGTGAAAATATTCTTGTATTCTTCCAAAATCCCCTTGAGTTCCTCTGGTGTTTGCTGATTTGAGCCCCCCTGTAAGCCCCATAATTGCATGGTCTCTGATACTAACTGTAGCATACAGATTTGAGCTGTAGACTTGAGTGCCTTCGGTATTTGTTCTCATGTCATCATCTGAATTTTTCTAGCGGCAATCCCTTTTAGTACATAACTCTTTCCTTGATGCTCAAATTCCATTCTCAACTATTTAAAATTCCATTTGATGGTACCCAATGTGGATAACCATTGTACCCCCAAAACTAGGTCACAACTCCTAAAGGAAGTAGCAACACATCAGACTCAAATTCAACCCCCTGTAAGGTCCACTTAAAGTTCCTACACACCCACTGGCACTGCATGCTAGTACCATCTGCTATGGCCATAGCCTGTTTGGCTATAGGTTCCAGTTGACATCCTAACTGTAGAGCTAAGTTCTCATCCATAAAATTATGTTTGCTACCCGAGTCCACCAATATGTGAAACACCTTCTTACCGCACTATCCTTTTGCCCTCATGGTCTGGAAGCCAAAACTACCATTCATAGCACTAAAGGATAACCAAGGGATTAACATTTCTTCTTCTTCATCTACTGCCTCTTCAACCCCAATATCTTCATAAGCTTCCTCATCTTCACCTAAGACTTCCACCAAGAACAACTACTTTTCTTTATAACCACACTTATGACCCCTTTCAAAGGGCTAATCACACAGAAAGCACAAACCCTTCGCTATTTTCTCAGCTCTTTCAGCTACTGGCACAAACCTGGTTGGTCTTTGTAAGTTTGAAGTAGGGCTTCTCTAGTTGCTGTATGAATTTGGAGTTTTGGGAAGGGATGGGAAAGCTTTTTGTGGAGCTAACGGGGTTGTGTTTGGGGTAGGTAACAAGCCCTTTTGAGAGTTGTTGGCATTTGAGAAGCTAGTTTTATAAGGTTTTTCTGGATGCAATTTGATGGCAAGTAAGTGTTCCTCCTGATATCTGGCATGTCCAATGGCAGAGGACAGGGTTTGACGGTTGGAGGCCCTTACCAAGGGCTTAATTGCTAGCTTCAATCCTCCAATAAAGCTTTCAAGGAAATAAGCTTTAGGCATGGTAGGAGTCCTCACAAGCATAAGGGCTCCCAATTCCTCAAACTTAGCCAAGTATTCATCAATGGTTCCAACCTGGTAGAGCTTATTAAAATCCTCTATTACCTTACTACCTAGATTATCCTCAAATCTAGCACATATATCAACAACAAACTCATCCCAAGTTAACCCCCTTCTTCCCATTATATAAGACCCAAAGCATGTCTCAGCTAAACCCCTTAAGTGCGATGCAGCTAGATCCCCTTTTTGTTCATCCTGGATCCTACATAGACTAAAATATTTAGTGCATTTTTTAGTCCAGCCCTTTAGATCATGCTCATCAAAACAAGGGAATTCCACCTTTTGATTGAACTGAAACTTATTACCTCCATACCCAGGTGCTCTTCTGTGTGGATCATCAGTAGCCCTCTCCTGTGTTCCTAGAGGAGTTAGAATCTGATTCATCACTTGCTATTGCTCTTGATTTTGTAAGTTATGATGTTCCCTTATTCTCTGATGTTGCTCAATAAATTGCTGTTGTTGAGTTACAATTCTTTGATTTTGGTCAGCAATTTGGTCATGCATCCATTGTCTTTGTTCCGCCAGTAAAGCTCTCATAGCTTCTTCCATGGTGGCTTGCCTTCCTGTAGAAGACAGCTTCAATGATTTTGAAACCCAGTTGCTTCGTTGCTTTGATACCAATGATGCAGGGGTTTGGTGAATCAAAACCCAATTTGGTGTAGACCAATCTCTGCAGTCAAGATACCAGGGAAGTCAAGAAAATTATGAGAAATTTAGTTCTGGAAAGAGAGAACCAAAGGAAGGGAGAAGAGAGAAGAGAGAGGAAAGAGAAGGGAAATTAATTCAGACAAAAATTGATGTCCTCCCTCCTTTCATTCATTCCCCCTTATACACTGTTCCATTGCCTTCGTGATGTGTGTCCCTGAATTCCCGCTAACTAACAACTTTCCCAAAATATCCTTGTTATAGCCGAAACAACAATTATTTTGGAAATAAACTGCAAAAACAGAAAAAGAAATATGAAAGGTAAACTGTATTAAAATTCCCTGTATCACTCCACTCCTCCTTAGCTCTCCTCCTAAGTCCCAAATCCCAATTTGAGGTAACTATCAAAAATTTTCAATTTCCAATTTTTGTTTTTAATTTTGTTATTTTGTAAATAACTAGGTTTATTTTACTAATTTTAGTTAAATTCATGTTAAATAATTGATTAACTTAGTGAATTACTCATGATTCATGAATTGAAAAGTGATGATTTTAGCCTAATTGTCTTCTTGGTTGAAGATTTAAAGTTGGGCTAATTTTGTTTATAATTGTTTTCTTAATTATGTTTAGTTTACTAATTTTTATTGAATTTGTATTGAATAAGTGGTTAATTTAGAGATTTACTCATCAATTAAAAAATTGAATTTTACCTTTACCTTTCTTGACTGAGAATTTAGAGATTTACGCACTTCATTTTTAGAATTATTAAAATTTATGTTATGTGTATTATTAACTCGCCCCACTTGAATCCTGACTCCGCCCCTGAATGACTTCGTAGGTTCAGGGCTGAATGGCTTCGTAGGCTCCTGAACCAATCATGGAGAATAGAGAAATTCTTAAAATCTAAAAAACGGAAGGAAAAAAACTATAGATCCAAAGAACTAAACTGCAATTTATTATTAGCTACTCCACTTATGATCTTGAGCTTTCCACACACTCCTACTTATAGACAAATCTCAACTCTATCCAAACTCCCTAATTCGACAAAATTAGGTTATTGCGGTTGATTCTTCACTACCCATGACTCTCGTTTGTGTTTGAGTTATTTTGTAGTTGATGAGCACACGATGTGGTCAAGCATGAAAATCATGCATGGAGCTGCTTACTGGGTCTTCTTGCCAAAGAAAGAAAGAGCACTCCAAAAATCTGGTCCATTGGTGGTTAATGGCCCATAGGGAGGCAATCTTCTCTTCATGGATTAAGCACAGAAGAAGGATGAAGAGGTTGATGGTGATGAGGCTGTTGATGAAGACGACGAGTAGCCAGGATAAGGGGTGCCAATGAAGTGGAGGAGGGGCGAGAAAATTAGGAGGAAGCTTGTGGAAGGCTATCAAGTGAAGTTGTACTTTTGTAAAGTTGGATAGTACAAATAAGTAGCTAAGAGAGAGTAAGGTATTAGACCTCTTTACATCCAACCGATGTGGGAGCTCTTGACAAATAGCAGCAACTGATCCATCAATTGAGTGGTTGATCCAACTAAAGACTCCTGTGCTTGAGACTACTTGAACCTTACCCCAAATTAACTACTTTTCGCCATCTTTCCTGGCAACGTAGAATGTCCCTTTTATTATGCAAAATATAAATAAAATACTCAAGTAATAAAATTTTAAGTGGCATAAATCGTAAGAAGGGTTAAAAAAATATTAAAATTTTACTTAACATTATAATATTTACGGACAATCTCATATGTGCATTGTATGGAAATGGTTGTTTTAGATATTTTAGTTTCTTATTCATTTATACGTTTTAATTATCTTTATTACAAAACATATTTTAATTATGCATCATAACCGAAAAAACTGGCCATACAAAGATTATCAAATAATAGAATTATAAAACACTTGTTGGCTTTTTTCAACTTCTTTCAACTTCTTATAGTTCCTTCCAACTCATTCTTACTTCTAATTTCATTTTTTGTAGTAGAATCGAATAGATCCTCAGCGCAAAAACATGTCATTTACTGTATTTTTGTAGGCCTAAGTTGTCTTCAGGCAAACAAGAAAGTGATAGAATTATTAATGTTTTCCAAGTGAAGTCTACATAGAGATCTTTGTTAAAAACAAAAAAGTTTTAAGTCTTTATCTAGTCTTAACAATATATATATTAAATGGTCAAAACCTTTAACTTATTGATATATTTTTTGACCATTATTTGGCACTACCCGTGAAAATAAAGTGCCAAGCTATTAAATAAAATTTTCTATTTCTCAATCTGCCCCAAAAAATACTTCAATCAAGCATGCTTCTTACTTTCAAATTCTTTTCCCGTGCCTTCTGTTATGCTTCTAATTACTAGAACTTCATCTCAAATGACTGATAAACATAACTTTCTTTCCGCCTGTAAACTTTTTGAGCAATCTCTGTTGATAGTTACAATCTATTAGCAATTATCAAGGTGAGAAATTTGCTTGCTAGCTCTATAGATACAAAACTCTTTAATCACTCGCACATGTTGACTTTTTGTGTGTTCCATTTTTTTATTACATGGAAATTAAGGAATGGCAGCAAACTTTTATACATAATATTTTTTTTTTAAAAAAAGTAAACTTCTGCATAAAGTTTGCTTCTGGAAAAATATTTTAGTTAATGGATATGTACTTATATAGGACTATTAATAGATTTGTCACTATACTTGACTTATATTTTTACAGGAAAACAAAATAATATATATGTAATCTTAAAACTGAAAAATTCAAATAGTATGGCAATTTTATGAGTTATAATATGTTGATTTTAGATTGAAAAAGAACATTGTCTTTACTAAAAACTGTATAATTTCTTCCAAAATGAATATCCCCTAAGAAAATAATGAACTTGAGAGGAGTTCCTTCGCAAAAGGGGAGGAATAAAACCCAGAAAAAAAAATAAAATCATAGTTATTTCCGTTTTGCGCTTTGAGTTCTCCTCCTTTTGCGGCAGTGAACTGTCTGTGCAGCCATGTCACAAGTTCACAGCAGCAGCGGCTTCAGCACATCCGCCATTAAACCCCACCTTCCTTTCTCTATCCTCCCCATCTCTCACTCCTCCAGCCCTCCTTATCCCAAATTCATCAGAGCTTCCAGAGGAAGGAGTAAGTCGACGGCCCTTCAAGCCTCGTCGGAAAACCTAGCGGCGCCATCTCCTACCCCGGCGCCTGCCGCCGCAGAGGCTGAGCTGTCTTCTCAATCTCTGCCGTTGATTTCTGCTTCCGATGTTTTGAAGAACTTCTACGGAGGAATCAATCTCCATGATCTTTCTTCTGTGGAGGGTCTCATCGCTCAGAATTGTGTTTATGAGGATCTTATCTTTCCTCAGCCCTTTGTCGGCCGCAAGGTGTGCAGAAAACCTTCATGTTTTATTTTCTTTTTTGCATTTCAGGAATTTAGATTTTTGTGGTTGAAGTTTGAGCTTGTTTATTCTAATTTGCTGCTTGAATAGGGTTTACGTATCAAATCGCCAAATTTGACTATTTGAGATAGTGATTTAAGTTTGCAACGTGTCGATTTAAAAGAGTATTTGAAAGCGATGAAATTTTGCTGTTGGCTGGCTAAAGTGGTGCCTATAACCATTAAGCAAACTAATAAGGATTCTGCAAATGTAATTACTGATTTCAGATGACATTCGACTGGAAATTTTGGAATTTCTTACTCCTTTTGTTTTTTTTTTTTGGGGGGGGGGGGCGCCGGTTTCTATATTGGGATGGACAAATATGATCGGCTCTGACTCATGCACAAATTTAGTGCGATGGGAACCTGTCTTGGTTTGACTGGTTTGATTAGAAAATTTAAATGTGAGTTAGAATCAGTTTCAATTCATAAAATTCTGTATGTTTTTGGCCTAAAGTTCTCAACTGTCAATTGTCCATCTTGGTGTTGGAGTGTTAAGTATTAGATGCGGTTATTCTTGACGAAATGAAATGTCTTGAGTAATAAATATTTGATCATTCATCCTGAAGTGATGGTGTACAGTTTTTCATTTGGCTCTCTTAAGTTGTGATCTTTGTTAGGCCAATATCAGAATACAGAAGAAGCAGTGTTAGCAAACAGTCTATATTATTTTAGTCATGGGACATTTATCGTTTGTTGTCGATACATTAGGCTCTCTTAAGTTGTAATCTCTGTTCGGCCAATATCAGAATTTGCAAATTCCAAGCAGATGATCTAGATCGAGTATAATTTACAAATAGAATAATCCTACACGATGAATGAAAGAGGAATTCTTCTTTATTTTTTTAACTGTTGGAGTTAAGTGATGCCAACACTTGACAAGCATATGTCTATTATTTTGTATTTATCACATGCTGCTAATTAGTTTTCTACAAGCTCTGTTTTCCTGATCTGTTTGCAGGCTATTCTGGAATTCTTCCAGAAGTTCATTGATTATATCAGCACAGATTTGCAGTTTGTAATTGATGCTATTTCTGAGGAGGATTCAGCATCAGTTGGAGTGACATGGCATTTAGGTATTCTTAAGAATGACATATTTCTTATTTCTTTTGCTTCTATTTCTGCCGTTGTTATTTTTGATGCCAACTTGCGGTTACTGACTGAGGAAATAATGACAGAGTGGAGGGGGAAAACTTTTCCATTTAGCAAGGGATGCAGCTTTTACCGGTTGAAGGTAGTGAACGGCATTCGACAAATTACGTAAGTATCCTTCTGTCATGGAAGACTACTATCTTGGAGAAGATTTTCCATTTTGTCTGCAACACGAGTTCAAGGTTCCCTTTCCCTCTTTTTTCATGTATCTAGGCTCTACAAAGTCATAGTTTGAAACTAAACTTCTTTCATATGTTCTGTGCAACTAGAAAAGAATTAGCTAGCATCTGATCATCATTGTTGTTGCCCTTGAAAATTCATTCTTCATGTGTCAGATTATATTCCCTTTGTCGCGAAGTCTACATCTTTCCATATTTGACATTGAGTGGGCATTGTCTATCACGGAAAATTGCATAAATGCACACCATTTAAGTTTCCTTGCGTTGGCTACTTGATCTTGCTTGTTAGTGTATGTAGCTTGCAAAAATACAAATCTTTTATGGTCCCCATGAGCAAAGACAAAGGCATTCTCATTTTTCACTGCCCCTCGTACATATTATGTTCTCTGTCTCATTTGTTGCCTGTTTAATAATGAATAGGCAGCCTGTAAGTACACTCGTAGAGCAAATAAATGGCGACCACTTTTTGATAGCTACCGTCATAGGCGATGAAATAGACAAAGTTACAAAGGGGGTGTATCTAATGCTGTATGAAGGGTGTAAACAAAGCATTCTACCTTTTATTCATTGTTCCTGTTCCATGATCGTAATCAATGTGTCAAATGCTCGAATCTGTGTTTAGAAGCAGGGACTGCTAATCAGATGGCATTTTGTAGCTTTGCAATCTCATTTGTCACCTCGCCAAAAAGAGAAACGTCATATATTACCTTCAGTTCAATTGCACTCAGGAAGATGCATGTGCAGAATTTACATTTTTTTGTCCCTTTCTTGCTTAGATGTTAGAATGCTGTCTACCATCTCCTCCCCCCCCCCCCCGGGTGAAGGAGGTATGCATCTATATGATTACATACAATTCAACCCTTTCTGAATTTTGTACCCTGGGTTCTCAAAACAGCTATGGTCGAGACTGTGTAGAGCCTGCTATTAAACCTGGAGAATCAGCTTTGGTAAGTGATACCATTTTTCTGAATTGTGTCTGCATTCTGAAGCGTTGCTTGTTTCAGTAGTAGCATCATGTGAGAGTACTAGTTTCACCTGAATCCTGTGCTATTATGTACCTTAATCCACTTTCTCCTCACCTCTGCTGTACCCTTCCTGGTTTGCCCTAAATCACACAGCCTGTTGAGCTAGAGGTCAATATTTAGACTGCTGCAGGAACGACCAGCTTCGGACTTGGGCTAATCTAGTTCCTTCTGACAATTTCTTGGTTACCAACTTAGGTTCATCCCTAGCTCTTGACTTGAGCCATGCAGCCTATGACAGTTTAATAATTTGGTTTTCATGCCCTGTATCTGGAGAGAGTTCAACAAGATTGTCACATAGATGGTCTTGAATCCATAAATAAAGGGGATGCAACCCATTATTGATTTGACTTTACAAAAGACACCAGTAATTTTGTGATCCTGACAAACAGATCTGGGAATCAGATTATGCAATTTGAGTTAATCCAGTGAAGTCAGAATGGGTTAGTCTGGCACTCTGGCAGGATATTCTAGTCTTATTGAGTTCTATGTGCAGCACATGTTAGGTTAGGCTATCTGTTTATCCAATAAGCTTGTCCAGAACATGCTATAAGCAATATTGGCCACTAAAATTTGGGTAGCTTAGGTTTTAGTCAAGCTGGGTTGGCTTGGTTCTGCTTTCGTTCAAAATCCAGATAAACTTATTTCTGGTCTTGGCCAGGTTGCCTTTTGGGTGTATCCCCCCCCCCCCTCCCTCCTTTTTCCTTGTGGGTGTGGTGATCAAATACGCTGGTCAAGTATCATATTTGGATCAACAGAGTACTCTCTTCTATGGCTCTAACTTCTGTATGCTATCTGATTCCATCAATCAACGATTTTCAATCTGAAAATTGCAAACCTGCAATTATCTAGCTACCTTAGGCTCTTCATTGTGACCAGAAGCCCCACTGTGGATGGTATTTGTTACCTAGACACTTCAGTTTATAAATAACAACAACAACAACAACAATACCTCCCAGTGTGGGTCCCGCTGCCGCGGGGTCTGGACTTCAGTTTATAAATGGAGAACAAAATAAGAGTTCTCCTGTGGGTACTTTATTCTGCCCCCATCGTTATTCCTGTGGTTAACATATGACGTACTAGTTCTTATATATTTTTGTTATGCAGATTATTATAAGGGGCGTTACAAGGTTGCTGCAGTGGTTTCCAGGACTTGTAGACTGGTTATAGACAAATGCTGCTGAGGTGTGGATATCACATTCTTACATAGTGATTCTTCTGTATTTATTTGGGACAATTTGGCTGCAAAGAGCCAGAGTTGCACATACACAAGGTCCGGAAAGAAAAGGCTTGAATATTGGAAATATTGAGGTGGATGAGGAATAGCTTGTGCCATCGAAAATATCTCTAGGGTTATTAGGCATAAGTTTTGCTAATTTGCACTACAAAGTGTACAGCGTCGTCGTGGCTAGTCGATAAATTCGTCGTCCACTCAGAGTTGTAATTCAAATATCGGAGTTCCACTAAGCTTTCAAACTTGGTAATCCAAGGGTAGTGAGACTAATAATTAAGTTATTTCAATAAATGATGAAAATGAGGGCCGGGTCATGATTTTACCGCATAATCGGCTAATTAATCGAGTCTAATCCCTAACATATCCAAACTATACTAGTGATTAGGAATGCTTGGTTGCACCCTCAAAACCTAAGTGCTTTCTCAAGGGTCAAAAGCTAACCTAATTAGTCAAGCCTGACGTTTTTCATAGTGTTAGTTTTATTGGACCATAACAGTTGTGGCCTGGAACCTAGCTAGGACTCAAAATATTTTTATGTTCAAATCTTGGTCATTCTTCCTTCCCACACTAGCAAATTGTTCTTATTTTTTGACAAAATTGAGTGAGTTCACATATTTTTGCTAAGTGCCATAATTTTATTGGTTAGCATATTAATTAGTATTTTAGTTTATTTTGTGTCTTTTATATGCATGCAACTCTTTTTTAATTTTTCTTTATATACTTCACAAGATCTTTCACTTTCTCCTTAATTAATCTTTTAGAAATGTGATTAATAAACATTACTTGCATATACAAAAATAATACATCCGTAAGCCTAAAAAGTTCAATAGATACAAAGCTTTTTCAACTAATAAAATAAATTTAAATGATGAAAATAATATTCTTCATGAATTATTTATAATTTTAGACATTGATATATGATCTAACTCAATCCTTGCATTGCAAGGGAAAATAGTTCTAGTAGATATATATAAAATTGAATAAGTTGTACGATTGACAAGTGTCATATTTTCATTGATTTTTTTATGCAGTAAATTAATTTGATAATTAAATGACTATTAATTATATTAAATTTCAATGCAACGCATTAAAAGTCTATGTTAATATGTTGAGTTTCAATGTAAAATGAAAACATATTCAATGTAAAAATGCAATTAATATCTTTTAATTCTTTCTTAGTTATTTTTACTAATTATTTGAGGTGGTTCTCATATTTAATTGATGGAAATTACTTCCTTCCTTTTTTTTTTGTTTCAAATCACCATACTCCAATCTTTCGTTGACAACTTCTCAAATTTTTTTAAAGGTGATCAAACGATTCCAACTCGACCAAAGTTTTTTTCTTTTTTTTTAATGAATTATCAAAATGTCTATTAACTTATGCCGGTGCAAATTTAAGATCACATATAAAAGTGAAAGAGTTCATGGTGATTTGATAAGTGTTAGACTAGAATTCAATTTTTTTTACTTTTTAAAATTTAGGTTGGCAATAATGAAAATTCTAATTTCTATTGAATTTCAACATATGAGTTAAAATGTTATTAATCAATAACCTATTTAACTTATAGATTATGACATTATTATTTCACTTTTATTAATAAATAAATATTCACATAAAACCCTGTGAAGCACGGTATTAGTCATCGTATGAAAGTTCTTTCAAGTTTTTCATTGAACATTTGATGGGCATGAAAGAAATTATTAAATTAGAAGCACGAATGAAGGGGCTTTAGGGCCAAAGGCCCAAAGCAAGACTAATTAATTCTCATAAGGGATAATTACAATCCAACCAACAGAAACTATAGTAGAAAATATAGCTACTAGTAATCACTAAAACACAATAGAATTCAAAATAAACTAAACTAGCAACGAAACTGAGAAGTGCGAAATATAGAAATAAACCTAATTTAACAAGCATTAAGCAAACTAATAAACATGAAATCACAAATCCAACATTTAAAATGACGAAGTATAAAAGCGAACACCAATCTGGCAAGATAAACAAGTAAAAAACATGAAATGAGAGAGAGCGGGAAGAAGTTTAGTAGATTAAGCGTTGGATGAACAAAAATATTCAATCTTGGACAATAATCAACATAAACTAACCTAATTTGCCTAACTTATTTCACCTAGCAGGGTTTGAGTGGCTAATCTACTCCTAAGGCGAAGCCCTAAAAACCCATGCTAAAAAGCCCTCCCAAAGCTCAAAAGAAGGCTTGCTTTTATAGGCGGGCGAGGGGGGGGGGAACATAGTCACAGGTGAAGTCCAATAGCAAGCAAGCTAGAATACAACCATGTTCTCTCCTGCAGCAAGCAACTAGCACGAACACGACCGTGCCTTAAGGAACAACCCAACAGTGACCCCAGCGGGGGAAAAAATGCAGCATCAGGTGCGATGGAATAGATAGAAATCACACAAGATTTTGCAAATATTTTTGTAGTCTATTCTCGGTAGGTTTTTGTTATGTTTTCGTTACTTAGCCGCCAAGCAAGACCTAGGGTTAGGAGGTTATTATGTTTGCCAAGTACTATATATATGTATATACTTTGCGCGCCTGAGAGACAGACAATACAACAGCAAGCTAAGGCACGGTTTTGCTGCCACCCAAATCTTCTGTTCTTCATGGTATCAGAGCATCGATCACCCAAACTATCAAACTACAACTAAGGACGGCAAGATGCCTGACGACAAGCCATCGGAGTTTACGCTCAATCTGCAATCTCCATACTATCTACACCCCTCAGATGCCCCTGGGGCCATTATCACGACACTCAAGTTTGATGGCAAGAACTTTGAGAAGGCTATGATAACAGCCTTGACAGCAAAGAACAAGGTAGCCTTTATCAATGGCACGATCACCAAACCTGACGTGGCCACTGGAGCAAAGCCTGTCAAGGTGAATGCATGGGCTATAGTCAACTCCAAGGTCACGTCGTGGATCCTTAACGTCATAGACCCAAAGTTGCATGCGAGCATTGCATACGCAGACTCGGCTCAGTCGATATGGGAGAACATTAAGAAGCAATATGCTATCCCAAATGTGCCCAAGATCCATCAGTTAAAATCTAATATAGCGTCCTGCAAGCAAGGCACCTTGAGTGTGGTGGAATTCTTTTCAACGCTAATGGGGCTTTGGAACGAGCTGGAAAATTATGTCAAACGACCAGTATGTAAGTCTGAAGCCGCAGAGCAATATGTGAAGATGATCGAGAGCGACATAATCCATCAATTTCTGATGGGCTAAGATGACGATCTATACTCCAATGTGAGGTCCCAAATTCTTGCCTTAGATCCTCTCCCGTCACTTGATAAAATCTTTAGCATAATTCAGCAGGAGGAGAATCACAAGAGAGTGATGAAGGAGTGAGATCAAAAGAACGATGTTGCAGCCGCCTTTGTCGTGACATATTCACGCCTAGGAACAAACCGAGTCAGCTGCAAACACTGTGGAAAATCTGGACACGAAGAAAGCAATTGTTTTGAGTTAGTGGGTTATCCGACTAGTTGGGGTACAAGGGGTGGTCGTAGTGGCAGAGGTAGAGGGAGAGGAGGATGAGGCGGAGGAAGACAGACCTCAGGATGAGGACGTAGAACGTACCAATCCCGAGAATAGGCGCATGCTACGCAGGTACATGAAGGCAGTAAGAATATCGAGAGACAAGAAGAATTCCGGGCTGCCTTGTCCAAGATAACCAATGAGCAGGTACAAAAATTATTAAGTCTCATCGAAACCCCGAAGGACAATACTAAGGGACTATCTGGTAAGTGCGACTGGCTCTTAGATAGTGGTGCCTCATACCACATGACTGGAGACTTGAAATTGCTAACGAATGTATGTCATATTACGCCTATACCCGTGGGTCTGCCTAACGGGAAAATTACATTTGCTCGCAAATGAGGAATGGTAAGACTTGGCAAGAAAATAGTTTTAAATGATGTCTTGTTTGTTCGAGATCTAAAGTGCAATTTGATATCAATAGTGCAGTTAGTTGAAGATCTTTGTTGTACTGTAACGTTTGATCGTAAGTTGTGTGTGATACAGGACCCTACTACAAAGATGTTGATTGGTTCGGGTGAACATAGGAAAGAGGTTTACTGCTACAAGGCAGAAGCAATGGTGGAGGTACAAGTAAACAAGGTTGAAACGTCTGCTTTATGGCATCGCCAAAGGGGTCATCCATCAAATTAGACACTATCAAATTTATCTAGCATTGTTTCGGGAATTCCTAATGATCATAAAGAGGACTTGTGTGATGTGTGTTTAAGAGCTAAGCAAACTCGCTTACCCTTTAGTATTAGTAGAAATAAAGCTCTAAAGCCCTTTGATTTAGTACATTGTGACATATGGGGTGCGTACTTTGCTAAATCTTTCTATGGAGCTAGTTATTTTCTAACAATTTTGGATGATGCGACTCAGTGTGTCTGGGTATATCTCATGAAAGCTAAGAGTGAGGCATCCCAACTTAAGGATTATTATGCAATGGTTCAAACTCAATTTGACACCAAAGTAAAAACTATTAGAAGTGACAATGCTAGTGAGTTTGTCTCAAACCCAATGAAAAAATTCTATGGGGAAAAAGGGATAATTCATGAGACTAGTTGCATTAAAACTCCTCAACAAAATGGAAGGGTCGAAAGAAAACATCGTCATATTTTGAATGTAGCTAGAACCCTACGATTTGAGGCACACTTACCAACTGAATTCTGGGGAGAGTGTGTCTTAATTGCAGCTCACTTGATAAATAGGACACCCTCAAGAGTGCTTAATGGAAAAACCCCCTATGACGCTCTCTTTCACACAACACCTTCTTATGATCATACTAGAGTTTTTGGGTGTTTATATTATGCATATAATCTTCAAGGAAGAGCGGATAAATTTAGGGAACGAAGTAAAAAATGCATTTTTGTTGGGTACACATGGGGAAAAAAAGGGTGGAAGGTATACGATATTGAAACTGTAGAAATGTTTGTGACCCAGGATGTAATCTTCCATGAAGATATCTATCCTCTAACAACTAGTGGACCCGCAAACACTACTCATTTTGGGAATACGGAGCAGCCCATAGAATGGTCACCCACCGAAGAGGAAATATGCACAAGCCATATGAATGAGCGTGAGGCTCGGCCCAGCAGAAATGAAGAGGACGCACCATCAGGGCCCAGCAACAAAGTCCAACGAGGCCTGGACAGGCCGAGAAGGCCAGAACCAGACCCGGCACCACCAAGCAACGAAGTTGGGCTTAGGCCCGTCACTGATGCACCTTAGCACAGGCCCAGCCCGCCAGACAGGGGGAGTGACACAGGGGGAATGAGACAGGCCCAGGCCCAGGCCCAGTTGAAGGAATGCGTCCAAATGGGGAGATGCCCACTGCAGATAGAGCCCATAAGACCGAATCAGGCCTAGGTCCTGTTGCTGAATCCGGCCCAAACAGCAGGGGACCCCGAGTTCGCAAAGCGCTGAGTCACTTACAAGACTACATTTGCTACACAATGCAAGCTTCAAACCCTCTTACTATGCAAGCCCAGTCCAAAAGGCATCTTCAAGTAAACCGTATCCCATAGCAAATTACATTACATGCAATAATTTTTCTCCGCGCATAGAAATTATTTGGCTGCTATTACCAAAGTTGTGGAGCCCTGGTCTTTTCATGAAGTTGTTAAAGATCCCAACTGGCGAGAGGCAATGACAAAGGAAATAAAAGCCTTGGAGTTAAACGAACTTGGACACTTGTTGATTTACGGCCCGGACGGAAGCCTATTAATTGCAAATGTGTTTATAAGGTGAAATACAAACCAGATGGGAGTATAGAAAGGTATAAGGCACGTCTTTTGATCAGAGGAGACAAACAGGTAGAAGAGTTTGATTATAACAAGACATTCGCTCTCATGGCCAAAATGGCTAGTGTATGGTGCTTCTTTCAGTAGCAACTGCAAAAGGGTGGGCCCTGCATCAGATGCACGTCAATAACGCCTTTCTCCATGGAGAATTGGATGAAGAAGTTTATATCACGATACCCCCAGGATTCAACACTACAACATCTAATCAAGTCTGTCGCCTTAAGAAATCCCTATATGGCTTAAAGCAAGCACCAAGACAATGGTTTGCAAAGCTCTCTTTCAAGCTCATTGACTATGGATTTATTAGATCCCATGCAGACTATTCTCTTTTCACGTATAAGAAGGGTGAAAATTTTATTACTTTGCTTATTTATGGTGATGATTTGGTATTACCGGGTAATGATAATGATTTGTGTACCCAATTCAAAGCTTATCTTCACAAGTTTCACATCAAGGACTGAAATACTTTTTGGGCATTGAGGTGGCAAGAAGCAAAAAGGGATTATTTCTCTGCCAACGAAAATATGCTCTTCAGATTGTTGAAGAGTGTGGACTCCTTGGAACAAAGCCAGCTGAATTTCCTATGGAAACTAATCATAAGCTGGGCTTAACAAACGAAAGTTTCTTGTAGATCCCACACGGTATCGTCGTCTAGTGGGGTGACTTATTTACTTAACTCTGACTCGACCTGAGTTAAGGTATTCAGTACACATTCTTTCTCAATTCATACAGGCACCCAGAGAAAACCACATGGACGTAGGAAAGCGAGCGTTACGATATATCAAGGGCAACCCTGGGCAAGGAATTCTTCTACGAAGTGACTCAGATTTAAATATTGTTGCGTTTTGTGATTTAGATTGGGGAGCATGTCCCCTTACCAGAAAATCTCTTATTGGATATTTTATCACATTAGGAGGATCTCCAATGTCCTGGAGAACTAAGAAGCAAACAACTATGTCAGGCTCCTCAGCTGAAGCAGAATACATAGCCATGGCTATAGTCACTAGCGATTTAATCTGGATTAAATCCTTTCTGGCCTCCACGAAGGTGTTTCTTACTCAACCTATGCAGTTGTATTGCGATAACCAAGCAGCTTTATACATGTCAAAGAATCCTGTATTTCTTGAGCGAACCAAACATATTGAGATGGATTGCCACTTTGTACGTGAAAGATTGCTATCTGGAGAATTGGTGACTTGGCATGTAGCCTCAGGGAATCAAGTGGTAGATATTTTCACCGAAGCCTTAGGGAAGCAATCATTCATTTTCTTACGGTCCAAGTTGGGCATGGTTAATCCCCACACTCCAACTTAAGGGGGAGTGATGGAATAGATAGAAATCACAAAAGTTTTTGTAAATATTTTAGTAGTCTATTCTCGGTAGGTTTTTGTTATGTTTTCGTTACTTAGCCGCCAAGCAAGACCTAGGTTTAGGAGGTTATTATGTTTTCCATGTACTATATATATGTATATACTTTGTGCGCCTAAGAGACAAACAATAGAACAACAAGCTAAGGCATGGTTTTGCTGCGACCCAAATCTTCTTTTCTTCAAGGTGAAGTCCAGTAGTGAGCAAGCTAGAACACAACCATGTTCTCTTCAGTAGCAAGCAAGCTATAACACAACCATGTTCTTTGGTGGAGCTCGTCTATGTGCTTGGCATGGCAAGGTAGGCATTGGTTGATAAGCAAGGTGGCATGGGGCAGCAACTTAGGGCATGACATGAATTCCCTGAGCTATGTTGTGGACGCTTCGTAGCTTTGGGGAAGTGCATAACATGGGCCCTACCAAGCGTAGGGTTATGGGCGCTTTCGAAGCTCTAGCGGTTGGTCCAACATTGACTTACAGAAAGTGCATATGACAGCGATGAGGTCATAGATTCTCAGGGACATTAGTGGAAGTTCGTCTTGAATGCTTCGAAGCTCAGTTGTCAATCTTCTGCCGTTTTTTGGCTCAACTTTTTACAACCTGGTCGATTTGTCTTATTCCCGGTCAAGTAACATAAATGAAAGTCCTAGAAATTATGTTGGTCATGAAAAAAAAAAGTGATAAAGGATATATAAAATATGATAGTTACAAACCAAACAAGAATGCTAGAGTGAGTACACAAAGAATTTCGAAGTGTGGTACCCATGGGTGTGGCTATGTTTCGTTTTTTTTTTTAAATAGGGTGAAAACGGATCAAAGAGGAGAGCAAACCCTTTGTAAGTCCATCCTTCCAAATCACTTGAAATTACCAATAATGGGGTCTTGCTATTCCTTGAATTCTTTTTGCAAGCATCCCCCCTCCAAAAATCTCCATTTTTGCGTCATCGGAATTGCTTGAATTGTTGTCGCAAAAATGTTCCCCTTCGATCAAAAAATAAAAAAGAAAAGAAAGAATATTCCCTGCTTTTATTTCTCCATGGTGTGTACATGTGCAATGTGTGTGAGTAAAAAGAAACAAAGGAGTAGAAATTCCTAAATTTTCATTGTTTGATACAACCCTACTGCAATCTCAATCATGAGGATGTAAAAAGAAGCCAAGTCGTCCAAATAAATCTTTTTTTTAGAAAATGGTAATTGGACCCCTTTACCTATACTCATTCTATGCATATCTAGTGAGGGGTTAAATGTGTCACGGAGAGGGGGTAAGGTTCAAGACTCAGGTACACGGGCTCATTTAGGTTCTATTTGGTCCTTATAAAATTTGATGGAAAGAAAAGTTGAATGAGAAAAAAATGTGAAGGAAAAAAAAGTAGGGAGAAAATGAGTTTTTTTCTCTTGTTTGGATTGAAGAAAAAATATAAGAATCTGAATAAGAAATTTGAATGTTGTCGAACTACTTGAGTAATGTTAATGTTATCTAAGCAATGCGAGATTGGAGGAGGTTTGGAATTTTCTTCAAACTTTCCTCACAATTTTATGAGAAAATTTTATCACTTGTTTTTAACAAATTTTCTACCTAACTTTCCTCCATATTTTTTTTCTTTGTGATTTTCTCTAGACCAAACACAAACAAAAAAAAAGAAGTAACTTTTCCAAATTTCTTTCTTTCCACCAATTTTTTCAAGGTCCAAATGGAACCTTAGGGCCCTTTTTTTAAGGTAAATAATGCAATAATTAGATGGCTCTTCTCTTTAAAGTTCTACCTATGTTGTTCTCAACAAGGACAGAAAGAAAAGACAAACAAGAAATATAGATCCATAGAATAGAAGAAGAAATAGAAAGACCAAACTTTATCTACCTAATCAACTGCCCAATTTTCCTCTCTGAAAGTATGTTGAATGTATACTTGGCTGCAAGAACTGAGATAGATTTTGGCATCTTCAACTAGTGTTTGAATCTCCCAAGGAATTTGATCTTCTCCCTTCAAAGCCTTGATAAGAACCTGATTATCGCCCTCCACAACAATTTATTGTTATCTAGATTGAACTGTTGCACATATCCCATTTTCCATGTTGTTGCTTCTGCTACTAGAACCGAGGCTGCTGTAAGATTTGTAGTACCAGCTTGAAGAAACCTTCCATCCCAACTTCTGATGATGAATCCTCCTAATGATCAAGAAGAATAGTTATATCCATGAAAGTTGATTTTGATGAATCCACCTGGTGGTTTAGCCCAACTAAAGAGAGATATGGGCTTGGAACTCATATGAAAATGTTGATGAAGTGAAGCTGTTGCATCCAAATCTAGTCTTTTTTTGGCCTTTCACTCAACCCAATTTCTTTTAGCACAAATAATTGTACCCACGGAATTATAAATTTTGTTTTTGAAAGCCACAGCATTACGACTCTTCCAGATACTCCATATTAGAGAAATAATGCGATGACCCTAATTAGGACTAGCCTAGGCTTTAGCAAAAGATAAAAGATCAAATATTGACATAATTCCACCATGGGAAATACTTAACTCAATCCACTTGTGTTGATATGCCGATTCACAAGTACTCTTAGTTAAGAAGCACTAGGTAAAAAGATGGCTTGTAGATTCTAGTTCCCAAGTATTCATTTAGGGCCTTATATTATGCATCAACCCAAAATCGTACTTGGCAAGCGAAGACCTTGTATAGGCGAATAAAGGAGCATGAATTGTGTCCTTGATACATGGATTGATCGTGCTTCTCCTTGTTAGGTATAGGCAGTGGTTAACCAATGATGGCAGGTGGTAGCATTCTATAAATACAAATTTTGAGTTTAACGTAAATTAGACAAGAAATTAATAAATAAATTCAATTTTTGTATTTATTATCAAAGAATAGGTACAATCTTTGTTTATTTGTTACAAGGTGAACAAATAAATAATTCGGCTTATTCGATCCCTAATTTGTACCTAAAAGGGGCCGACTAGCTTGAATCTCGATAAATTTGGCTGATTTAACTTCCTTCAGATATATTTTGAATATATTTGAACTTGAAAGAGGGTTTAAGAAGCTTAATCTCAGTTAAGAAAAATATTTGATCTTCGACAGTAAATAGCACGTGCTTGATGTGCTTGTTGTCTTCAGAGGATACTTGGAAGTTCGAGTCATAAGAATAGTCTCGGAAGTGAATGAATTTTCAACCCCTAAGTAGGAGGGAGTAGTGCTTGATATACATGGAAAAAATCCCCTCCCCCACTAGGGTTTACATCTAAGTTGTCTTCTTAGACTATTGATCGGACCTTTGACTTAGTAGTCTATTTAATTGGTGACTTGGTAGTCAGTTTGGCCATTGACTTGATAGTCATCTAGGCTGTGACTTAGAACATGATTTGGTCCAATTCATTTAAATAAATTGAATTAACTAAATGGACTCACCCCAAACTAGTCAATTTGAATTTATTTATTTTGATGCATCGCATATTATAAAAGTTTTAGTGCCTACAGATTGTCCTATCGAGAATTAACCATGCACACAACTTTGGAGTGCTTGATGTGGTCATGTCTTGAAATGTTGACTATTAGGGAAGCATGTACATGATTCGATTTGTTATGCTACCGAGGTAATCCACCCTTGATTGAATAATGCAAGTTAGGTAAACTTGGCTCTTTGAAAACAAAAAATTAAGAAAAATAATTTGTTTAAACGGGGCCTCTGAGAATTTCCACGACCGAATGATGATGAGGAGATTTTTTCTTCTTTTTTTAGCAGGTGCAATCTTTTTGATTTATGGCTACGAGAAAAACCTAATTCTTTGATCTTGCCGCCCAATAAATAAGAAGAGAGAGGGGGTATTGCTTCTTCTCCTTGCAGCAAAGCGAAAACCCCTATTCATTTAATTTGTTTGGTTCCACCTTGTTGTCGGGCTATCGGTAGTTAGGTTGTTGAGTTTGGAAGCTGACATGGCAAGTTGTTATAATTGTTTGTTACATTCTGTGATTGGTGGGAAGGGATAGTTGGAAGGTATAAATAAGCCTTGTACATGCTGAGCTGAATACAATGATAATCAATATTCTTCTCTTTCCATCTTCTTCTCTCTCTTATTCTCTCAATCTAAATTCTCCAGTAGCTCATCATCGAAGATCTCCTTCTTCTCTGAGTATCTTCCTTGCAGGGCTGCATCATTGGTATCAAAGCTCACATGATCCTGAAGCTCAAACTTGTTTCATTCTACTCGATTGGCTGGCTTGATTCCCAACTGATCTAGCTACAATACAAACTCACACACACTCATTTCTTTGACTTCGATTGATCAGCTTGAACCTCCAATCAATCCGGCTGAACATCTCACATTCAGGATCTTGAATCTAAACTGGCTAGAACTGGGAAGGCCTCAATGGATGCCATGGAAGACATTCTCAAGACTCTGGTAGAGCAGCAGCAGCAGTTTGCTCGACAATTCCAGGAGCAACAGCAAGTATTGGTGCAGCAAATGAGAGAGCAAAATCAAAGGTCTGAGGATCATCAAAGGCTGATTAGTCAAATGATGGAGCAAATGAGACAACTGGGGCAGGATCGAGGTAATCCGCTTAATCATAACTTTGAAACTGTCATTAATAGGGATGATGATCCTAGGAGCATTACTCAAAGGGTTGCTTTTCATGTGAACCTTAAGGTAGAATTTCCCTCATTTGATGGAAACAATCCTCGGGGTTGGATCAAAAATGCACACGATATTTCACCCTGTGCAAAATACTAGATGATTAGAGGGTTGACCTGGCCTCATTACACCTTCATGGTAAGGCCGAGGTCTGGTTTAGAGGGTACATCCTCGCTAGAAAAAGGGTGTCATGGGAGGATTTTGTGATAGATGTTAGTAACCGATTCAAGGATGAAATTGGGTCAAAAGTGGTCGAAGATTTCAAGAACCTACAATAAACAGGCAGTTTGGAGGACTACCTTGATAAATTTAAGGAATTGAAATCATTGCTTATTATCAAAAACCCACTGTTACCTAATGATTATGTTCTTGATTGCTTTGTGGCGGGTCTTGAACCTCACCTGAAATCTTTTATGAAGGCACTTCACCCTACAACTCTCTCCACATCTATGGAATATGCTAGATATCAGGAAGAAATAGTAAAGGTAATCAAGAACCAGGATGCAAAAACTAGACCCGTCATTCACTCTTCCAAAGGAATTCTGCTCGCCCCTTCAAAAATCGTTGTCCAACCCAACACAAACTCTACCTCTAAAAATTATGTTCGCAATTATGCTAGTATGCCAAGGAGTTCACCTCGGTTTATACCAACAATAGAAAGGGCTAAGAAAATAGCTAAGGGTCTTTGCTATTATTGTGACAAGCCTTTTGAAAGGGGGCATAAGTGTGCCACTAAGAGTACCCAACTACTTTTAGTGGAAGTACTTAGATTAGGGAAGATTATATTCAGGAGAAGGAGCCATGTTCTTGGGAAAATAAAGAATATGAATTTGAGTATCAAGAATTACAGCCACAAATTTTAGTCAATGCCTTAGGGGGACTTCAAGGGTACCAGACTATGAGGGTCACTGCATATGTGGGAAAGAAACCTATACATATGTTGATTGATTCAGGGAGCTCTCGTAACTTCTTGGACCTAGGATTGGGTAAGAAAATGGGGTGCAAGTTGGGCTCTATTGAGGCACAAGCTGTCACTGTGACAGATGGTGAGCAGTTGTAGTGTCAATACTTGTATAAGAATTTTGAGTGGAAGTTACAAGAAGTTGTATTCTCTTCTAATATGCTTTTAATTCCTCTTGGAAACTATGAGGTGGTGTTGGGGGTTCAATGGATGAGTACGTTGGGCATAGTGAAGTGGGGTTTTGAAAAACCTTAAAATGGAATTTCCTTATAAAGGAAGAGTGCATACCCTTAGAGGAATTACCCAAGAGGTCAAGTTAGTTGCTGAGGGGAAACTAAATAAAAATTTATCTAACCCATCTCAGATGTGCATGCTGTAGGTGTGCCCTGTGACAGCAACCCCTTCTAGTTTTACCTTGATCCAGTGTAGTCAAAGTGAGACACAAGTCGAGGAATCTCAGCTACAGTCTTTATTGAATCAGTTTCAAGATGTTTTCCAAGAACCATCGACCTTACCTCCTAGTAAAGGTATCTATGACCATCGAATTCTCTTACACAAGGATGCCAACCCAGTCAACATCAGACCTTACAGATACCCCTTGATGCAAAAAGATGTCATTGAAAGTTTGGTGGAGGAGATGTTAGCTAATGCCATAATTCAGCCTAGTTGTAGCTCATATGCTTCACCAGTGGTGTTGGTGGGGAAAAAGGATGGAAGTTGGAGCGTCTGTGTAGATTACAAAGAGCTAAATAGGCAAACTGTCAAAGATAAGTTTCCCATCCCTTTGGTGGAAGAGCTTATTGATGAGCTAGCGGGTACTACCATCTTTAGCAAAATTGACTTAAGGTCAGGATATCATCAAGTCAGAGTTCATGAAACAGATGTGCACAAGACTGCTATTCAGATACACAATAGCCACTATGAATTCTTAGTGATGCCCTTTGGTCTCACTAGTGCTCCGGCTACTTTCCAGAGTTTGATGAATCATATCTTTAAGCCGTACCTTAGAAAGTATGTTATGGTTTTCTTTGATGATATTCTCATCTATATTGGAAGCCTTGAAGAGCATATCTAGCACCTGAATGTTGTATTCATAACCATGCAGTAGCATTGTTTATCAGCCAAAAAGAGCAAGTGTGCATCTGGAGTGGAAAAGGTGGAGTACTTAGGTCATTTCATATCTAGAAAAGGAATTTCCACTAACCCTAACAAGGTTTAGGCAGTGCAGAATTGGCTGGTAACTGCTAATGTCAAAGAGCTGAGGAGTTTTAAGGCTCAACAGGTTACTACAGGAAATTCATCAGGAATTATGCCCTTATCTCTAAACCACTCTCTAATTTATTGAAAAAGGGGGCCTTCCAGTGGAACATTAAAGTTGCAAAAGCTTTCATAGCTCTTAAAACTGCACTATGTACACCACCTGTTCTGGCACTACCTGATTTTTCTAAAATGTTTGTGGTTGAAACTGATTCCTTCTTATTGGGTATAGGGGATGTATTGATGCAAGATGGCCATCCCTTGGCTTTCATAAGTAGGGCCCTGGGTAGCAGATGGCACGGCTTATCAGTTTATGAGAAGGAGCTTCTAGCTATGGTGTTTACGATGCAAAAGTGGGGAACAATACCTTGTACACCACCCTTTTGTTATAAAAACTGATCAGAAAATTCTGGAGTGGCTCCTAGAGAATAAGATATCTACCCCATTCTAACAATTTTGGCTTTTAAAATTAATGGGGTATTTTTATGAAATTCAATATAAGAGTGGAAAAGAAAACACTGTTGCTGATGCCTTGTCCAGAGTAACGGGAGCTGAGATATTATGTATGGCATTATCTACCATCCAATCTGACTTACTGGATCTAATCCAACAGTCTTGGCACCAAGATCCTCTTCTGCAGCATATTCTACACCAGATACAGAAAGGGTTTCCTATCCTCAATTATGAGTGGGTCAATCAGCATTTGAGACGAAACGAGAAGCTAGTTGTTGGCCTCAACAGTGAGTTGAGACAAAAACTCTTGAGTTGGGCTCATGCATCTCTAGTGGCTGGACATTCAAGGAGGGAAGCGACCCTACACAGGATTAAGAGCATGTTCTATTGGAAGGGTTTGCACAAGGATGTTTCTTCTTTTGTTAGGAGGTGTATGGTATGCCAAACTTGTAAATATGAGAATGTTGCATATGGGTTGTTACAACCTCTATAGATTGCAACATAAATATGGAGCAATATCTCCATGGACTTTATTGAAGGCGTACCAAGATCCATGGGTAAAGATGTTATATTTGTAGTAGTCGATAGGAAGAGTAAGTACGCCCATTTCATGACACTTGCTTATCCCTTCTCAGCCTTTGAAGTAGCATAGAGTTATTTGGACAGTGTTTTTAAGTTGCATGGTTTACCCAATAGCATAGTCAGTGACAGGGACTCTGTATTCCTCAGCAATTTTTGGCAAGCCTTGTTCTTTGTGCATGGGGTAGAGCTGAATTTGTCATCTTCTTACCACCCTTAGACAGATGGTCAGACCGAGGCTTGAAACTTACCTGAGGTGTATGTGCTCTCAAGAACCCAAGGAGTGGTGCAAATGGTTAGCTATAGCTGAGTAGTGGTACAATACCACCTATCATTCCTCTATTCACATGACTCCCTTCAAGGCAGTTTGTGGACAACCCCCTCCCATTCACTTGCCTTATCTTCCAGGGGAATCATTAGTAGCTGCTGTGGACAGGTCCTTACAGAGGAGGGAACAAATC
The DNA here is from genome assembly GCA_017589665.1 of Selenicereus undatus. Taxonomy (NCBI): domain Eukaryota; kingdom Viridiplantae; phylum Streptophyta; class Magnoliopsida; order Caryophyllales; family Cactaceae; genus Selenicereus; species Selenicereus undatus. Next base: position 26,296,245 of record JACYFF010031954.1, on the reverse strand, counting down.
CTCAAAATGCTAAAGTTTCAATTGCAACAGGCCCAAAATAGGATGAGACAGCAAGCCAATGCTTATAGGTCTGAAAGGTCTCTTGAGACAGGAGATTTGGTGTGGCTGAAATTACAACCCTACAGGCAAGAATCAGTACAGCACAGGAGTAATGAGAAACTAGGACCTAAGTACTTTGGTCCCTTCAAAATCTTGGCAAGAATAGGACTAGTGGCATATAAACTGCAATTACCCAGCCAAGTGAAGATACATGATGTTTTTCATGTATCTCAGCTAAAGGAGCTCAGGGGCGTATTGCCTACAATGCCTCACATTCCAAGATGGCTCCAAGGTGCAGACACAGCTCAACACCTCCAGCCCAAGGCAGTGTTAGAAAGGAGAATTAAGAGGAAGCAGAATAAGGCTTTAGTACAACTGCTAATTGAGTGGGAAAATTTACTTGTAAGTGAAGCCTCTTGAGAATGGTATGATGATTTTGCAAAGAAGAATCATGATTTTTGTTGTAAGGAAAGTTTGGGGATCAAGTTGTCTCTTTAATGGGGAAGGAATGTTGCGGGGCTATCGGTAGTTAGGTTGTTGAGTTTGATAGCTAACATGGCAAGTTGTTATAATAGTTTGTTACATTCTGTGACTGGCGGGAAGGGATAGTTGGAAGGTATAAATAAGCCTTGTACATGCTGAGCTGAATATAATGATAATCAATATTCTTCTCTTTCCATCTTCATCTCTCTCTTATTCTCTCAATCTAAATTCTCCAGTAGCTCATCATCGAAGATCTCCTTCTTCTTTGAGTATCTTCCTTGCAGGGCTGCATGACACCTCAAAGTTGTGCTTGCTCCACCCCAAAAGCAACTTGTTCTACGATTTCTTTTGGGCCATCGCACGATGATTGTTTTAATCTTTTCTCCTTTTACATTTTTTCAGTTCGAAATAGATTAAGCTACTTTACATTTTTGTCCCTCAGCAGCTATGCCTTGTTTCACGTTTTGATGACTCGGTGACGATGAGGTTCCCGTACGGGCTTTGGCTAATTTGAGTTAAATTGCACCAGAGTGTTGTTCCCAATATGAGTAACACCTTATTGTAATTTTGCTTCACTTTCGACAATCCAGCTGGCTTGCGGCTGCCCCGACATTTCTTAATATTATATTTCATGACCATGTGTACCAGATTCTCCCTTCTCTTTTTTTCTTTTTTTTTTCTGTTTGCTTTGATTTCACTTTTTTTGGATTGCAGGCTCCGCCTTCAAATTGAGAAATATTTCGGTCCTTGGATAAAAAATGTCTCTGTCGTGATTTCCTGGAAGCATACTGATTATCATTGTAATACTTGAGGGTGTTGTCCTAAGGGATGTGGTATAAAATTAAGTTGCCATAAATTAGACAATCCATTCTATTTTTACACTTCTCAAAGCTAACAATCAAAGTAAGAGATGTGCTCAAACAAAGTGAGAAAGCAAGAAATCCATTACTACCACTATAAACTAATGTCAAATAAAATAAGATAAAAATCAAAACAAATAAAAAAACTTTGCAAAGAAAACTCTTGCCATGGTAGTTCTCACAAGAAACAATCAACTAAACCCACGACCTGACAATTGAGATTTTCACACCTAAGTAACAAGAAACAATCAACTAAAAATAGGGGAGGGAAACAACGCATGAAACTTGAACCAGAACCAGTTGTCAAATGCAAACTCGAACCAAATAGCTCACAATTTCAATGTGAAAACTGAGATTCTCATTCAAATTAAATGAAACCCAAGTCAATTACAGTAATTTTCAGTGGCTCAAAGTAGATATGGAAATATTCAAACTAGCAAAAAGAAGCAAAAAATTGAACATAAATCCTAGAAGTACTATCTCCTGCTCAATTCTACTCGTCTCTACTGCCCCATTAAAACGTAGAGCCGTCACTTGAACACTTGAATGTTGCAATTAAACTTGAATTAAACCCAAACCCATAACCACCTAATTGATGGGATAAAGTGAGATTAAGATGACGGAGTGTAACAACTACTTTCAATAATGGTGATAATGAAGTTGAATAAAGGAAACATAAAGAGAAAAAAAAATTAAGTAAAGATAAGGGGGTCACGACTGCTGCAGAGAAAAGAGATGAAGAAATAGAAGCGATGGTAGGGGGGAGGGAAGGCATCGAGTTCCTGGGCAAACAGAGGAGAAAGAGAAGTGTAACAAAGGGGGAGAGAATCTATGTTTTTGGGTCACATGCTTCCTGCATGGGGGCAGATGTGGAGGGGAGGGGGGAGGTGGGAACTCGGCTGGGCTCTAGTGTTGAAATGCATGATTGGGCCAACTAGAAGAAGAAAAGAATAGACCCGTGAACTGAGAGAAAGAAACATAAGGAGAGAGGTCGTTACGACTGGGTCAAGACTGTGGCATTTGGGTCATGATCCCCTTTCTTCTTCTTTCTTTCTCCACTTGATCCAATCATCTTCTTGGCAAGCAATTTCTTTTTTTTCCAAGAAATTTATTTATTTTTCAAATTTTCTAAATTCCTACAAAATAAACAAAAACATATTAAGATTCTAATTTAATAATTTATTTTGAGCAAATATTAGATAATAAAATGGCATAAAATACAATAATTTTAGGTTGAACAATACCCTCACACACCTATATTTTTGTTGTCCTCGAGTAAAATAAAACTAAAGTCCTAACTTACTTTCCCATGGATCATGATCGCATTTAGCATGTGTAATAAGCCCTTTAGACCCCTAAGTTATCCCTAGTGGATGAGTAAGGTCTCATGAGAGTTTGTAGAAGATATGCATACAAAATTTATGAAAAAGAAAGAGAAACACAAAAAAATCTTTTTGGGTTTTCAAAGCATGTATAGAACATTGAAGACAATTATGCACACATTCCAATCAACTGCATCACTCCAGTAACCTAAGTGTTACATCATGTATAAACACAATATACATATCAAGAAATTCTTAATCCCCATTGATGACACAATCTTCCCCCCATTTAAGAATTATGAACAAGCTCAACTAGTAGATCCTCACTTTTGGGATATGTGGAACACTCCCGCCGATGTGTTTATGATATCACAAAGTTCATTCAATTCATTCTCCAAACATACAAACTACCATAGGCTTGCTAGGATTTTCAGTTCTCCGCCACTAAGATGCAAAATGTAACTTAATAATCAAGAGGACTTACAAGGGTTGTAATAGGGCTACGGGTTAAAGGTAAGAGATGGACAATTGATTTGGAAAATGAGGAGCTAAAAGCCAAGTGATTAATGAGCAACCAGATCCTTTTATCAACTATAATAACCACACACTCTCCCAAAACTTATAACAAAATAAGAGCACACCCTTCAAAAGCAACCATTGAAAATGAGCATATGCAATCATCATGCATTTATGCCAAACACTCTTATTCACAACATTTTTTGATATTTTTTCCATTTTTTTTCAAATTTTTAAATTTTTTTTTCTTGGGAACTTTTTCATTTTTTTTCTATTTTTATCATTTTTTTCTTTTTCCTCTTTGACAAAAAAATAAATGAATGGCATGTTGAAATATAACTCATTTTCCAAATGGTCCCAACAATACATCTTTAGACCACACCAAAAGTTCCAAAATCAACCACAAATACATCATCACCAAAAAGCTATCCAATATATATTGAAGTGTTGCTTCACTGGTCTTAGCTTAGGTAATAGGAAATGCATTTAGGCTAAGGCTAAATCGACAGGTTCACAACAAATGAAAATGGTCAAAGCTTAAAGGGTTAGCAAAGGGTAAAATATTCAAAAACAGGTGGTAATTTGGCTATATAGCCCACAAAACAAAGAATGCTTGTATCATATTACCATAATGCAAATGCTTAATTTGATTTCAAAGAGAATCAAAGCAAGTTATAGAGATGTAATCATGCAAGGCACACAAGAAAGAAAACATCAGACTGACAATGATGAATTAGTCTTTAAGGCACAAAATCTCATAACAACTTGCTTGAAAAATGTCGGGGTTAGGATTGTGGCATAAATATCATAATTTGGGCTAAGATCTATCATGTACAACTTATCTACATACAACCTAATAACTAAGGTATAAGAGAATACAGTCAATCAAAATAGTATATGTTCCCCAAAACAAAACAAAAAAAGAAAATTTTTTGAAAGTATTTCAATTTTCTTTTTCTTTAAAACATAGTTTTCCCACCCCCACAACTAAATCACATAATGTCTTCATTGGGAGTGAAAAGAAATATAACAACACCTAAGAAGAAAAATAAATATACAAAAAGAAAAATTAAACTCAAGACTAAAGAAAAGGGCAATACTTTTGAACCAAATATACAAGCATATACCCAAAATAGAAGTAAAAGAAAAAGCATCCAAATATACAAAACGCAAATAAAAGAAAAATACGAAAAATAAATAAATAAGGGAAAGAATGTTCAATTAAACTAGGTCGGGTGCTAGATACACCTAGACTAACTTGATAGCACATCATTCATCAGAAACCGATTGATGGAGTATCAGACACTATATCTTCTATGTTTGATAACTCCAAAACTACTTCAATTTCTGGTCATTCACCTTAAAAATGGCACCAATCTTATGATCCTATATTTTCACTACACCATAGGAAAAAAGAAAAGACAAATAACATAGGGCCCTATTCAGCTGGACCTCAATTTCCCTGGGAAAAAGTGGAGCTTAGAACCATATAAGAGTACTTTCATACATTAGGGCAAAATCTTTCTGAAAAATTTGTCTGTCATGAAGCAATTTCACCATTTCCTTATAAGATCGAGCACTATTATATGCTTAAACTCTAATCTCTTCTAACTCACTCAGTGACGGTCTCCTTTCCTCTTTAGCCTTAGTCAAGTCATAGTTAAGCATCTTGATGGCCCACCAAGTTTTATGCTCAATCTCAACAAGGAGATGACAAGGCATACGATAGACAACCCTATAATGTGACAAACATAAGGGTATCTTGAAAGCTATTTTATAAGCCCACAAGGAATCTACAAGCTTGTCGGCCAATCCTTTTGGTTTCTACTCATAGTCTTTTCAAGAATTTACTTAATCTGCCTATTGGGCACTTCTACCTAATCACTAGTCTAGAGATGATAGGGGGTAGTACGTCTATGGAGTATAGAGTACCTCCCCAATAAAGCATCAAAGGACCTATTATTAAAGTAGGTACCCTGATAAATAATAACAGCTCAAGGCATGTCAAATCTAGCAAAAATATTCTCCCTAAGGAATTTTATAACCACTTTAGCATGATTCGTCATAGTAGGGATAACCTCTACCCACTTAGGACTATTAGAAATATAGTCCACAACTAACAAAATATACTCATTCCCAAAAAAAAAGATGAAAATGGTCCAATAAAGTCTATACTCCATACATCAAAAATCTCCACCATAATGATGGGATTAAGTGGCATCAAGTCTCTCCTGCTAATCCTATCCAACTATTGGCACCTAGGACAATTCTTACAATACTGAAAAGCATCCCTGAACAAGGTAGGCCAATAGAAACCACATTGCAGAACTTTGACTACTGTCTTTCTCCCGCTGAAATGCCCCCATATGCTTGTTCATGGCAGAATGAAAGGAAACTCCTAAACAATGAATTTTAGAAGGTGGAAGAATTAGTCCCTAGCATTCTTACTCCAACCCTCAGGAATCCTACCAGACACTAGGTAGTTTATATTGTCAGCATACCAGGATCATGCCGATGACAAACAACTACTTATCAAGGAAGCTTTCAAAAATAAGGGATTCAAGCTCTTCACAATAGATAATCCTAGACAAGTTTTCAACAATTAGGTTCTCAGAACCTTTCTTATCTCAATCTCACAATCAAATTCTTACAAAAGCAAGATCCATCTCAAAAGTCTAGACTTAGCATCCTTCTTAGAAATAAGGTGCTTAAGAGCAGAGTGATCAGTATAGGCAATTACATGAGACCCAATCAGGCAAGGTCTAAATTTCTCAAAATCAAAGAGCACAGCTAATAATTCTTTCTCATTGATAGTGTAATTTAGCTAGGAATTATTTAAAGTGTGACTAGCATAATAAATGAAATGGGGCTTCTTATCAACACGTTGTCCTTAAACAACCTCAATAGTATAATCAGATGCATCACATATTAATGTAAAGAGCTCTCCCCAAATGGGAGGATAAAGGATGGGAGCAGAGGTCAACGCTTCTTTCAGCTTAGTAAATGCCACATAACACTCCTTAGAGACGTAAAATGACATATCCTTAGCTAAGAGGTTGGTCAAAGGGTTAGCTGTCTTACTAAAGTCCTTAATAAAATGATGATAGAAGCCAGTATGTCTAAGAAAAGACCTTATCACTTTCACACAAGTAGAAGGGGAAAGATTAACAATCAAATCAGTCTTGCCTTATCTACTTCAATTCCATATTTACAAATAACATGGCCTAAAACTATTCCCCTTTTCACCATAAAGTGACATTTCACCTAATGCAAAGTCAAAATTTTCTTCCTACACCTTTGCAACACTTTACTTATATTAGACAAACAATCATCAAAGGAGGAGTCAAACATAGATAAGTCATCCATGAAAATTTTCATGTATTGTTCTCCTAAATCTGAGAAAATAGAAATCATTTATCTCTAAAAGATGATAGGGGATTTACAGAGTCCGAAAGGCATTCTATTGAAGACATATATACCAAAAGGACATGTGAAAGTAGTCTTCTCTTGATCCTCAGTAATAGTAGGGATCTGGGTATAGTCAGAATATCAATCTAAAAAATAATGAAAAGAATGCCCAACTAGCTTCTCTAACATCTAGTCAAGAAAGGAAAAGGAAAAATGGTCTTTCCTTGTGGTAGCATTGAATTTTCTATAGTCAATACAAACATGCCATCCAAATTGAACTCGAGTAAGAAATAAGTCACTCTTATTGTTCGTAATCACGGTAACACCAGTCTTTTTAGGAACAAATTGAATAGGACTAACCCACTAACTATCAAAAATGGGATAAATAATCCCATGGTTTAACCACTTGAGCACTTCCTTCCTAACTATTTCCTATAAGGTCGGATTCAAACGCCGCTGACAGTCACAGTAGAGCTTAACATTATCCTCCAAATGGTTTCGATGTGGTAAAATTGAGGAACTAATACCCTTGATATTCCCTAAAGTCCAACCTATGGCTTCCTTGTTCTGTATAAGTAAGGCAAGCAATTTTTCCTTTTTGTCTCGATTTAAGTCAAGAGCAATAATCACAAGTAAAGATTCATTGGGTCCCAAACATGAGTATTTAAGAGAATTAAGAAGATGTTTCAATTCAAGAGAAGTACGCAATCAAATAGTCAGCAACAAAGAGCAAGTCATTAAATTCAAACATATCATATTTGGGCTCATCATAAATAAGAAAAGACTCATGCTCTGCTGTAAACATGTCATCAAACTCATTATGAAACACAAAATCCTCCACCCATTAAAAGTAGAAGTCCCCATATCACCAAAGCCTGAAGGTTGTCTTTACAAATTAAAGATATCAACTCCAAGGCCATATTACCAAAGATAGTCTCATCATACCATATATGCAGTTAATCACAGCATTGGTAGTAGCCAAGAAAGATGCCCTAAAATAACAGGGATCCAACTAGTAGTGTTAGCTACTTGCTCATTCTCAAGCACAACAAAGTCCACTGGGTAAATGAAATCACCCACCTTAGTCAGCACATCCTCTACCATACCACTAGGTAACCTGGTTGATCTATTAGCTAGCTGGATGACCATCTTAGTAGATTTCAATTCACCCAACCCTAGCCTCTCATATTCAGTGAAGGATAACAAATAGACATTGCCTCCTAAGTCAAGTAATGCTCTATGAATAAGCTGGTCTCTTATGACTACAAAAATAGTAGGATAATCATGGTCTTTGTAGCTTGCTGGGATCTGATGAAAAATGATAGAACTAGCACTAGAGGTTGAGAAAGCCTTCTTCGTAACACGAGCAGCTCTCTTGGTATTACATAAATCCTTCAAAAACCTAGCATAAGGGGGCATCTGTTGAATAGCATCAAACAAAAAAAATGCTAATTTTGACTTGAAAGAAGATATCTCTTATCTTATCAACATGGGCTCAGTCTTTCTCTTTCAGCCTATAGGGGAAAGGAGGTAAAGACTTATGAACTTGCTTAGTAGCAGAAGATGATGAAAAATCCTTAGGAGTTGAGGGATCAACTATTTAGCAGAATCTTTCTCCTTTAAGCACTTCTTTACCAGAAGGTGAGTGAGAAGGAAGAGGATTATTAAAAGAATCACTAGGGACACCATTAGTAGTGTCCCTTAATTTACTAGATGAACCAGTTTTGAGAGGAGAAGAAAAGGACGAAGATGAATTTTGAAAGAAAGTATGAGGATATCTGTAACTTTAGTTAGAATTTCCTCTTGATTATCAATCTCTCGACTAGATCAAAGATATATAAATACATTTGCTTTCCTCAAAGTCTCACTAGGGTTGACTCGAGAAAAAGAAGATGTGGCATGACCCTTAGGGTGTACCTCTGGCTGATTAGGAAAAGTATATGGCTCTCTAGTAGATGATGCTAATTGAGAGAATTGTCCAGCCATCATTCTCATCATGTTTTCCATATTAGCATTAATAATCCTCTTCACATTACCATTAATTCTCCTCTTAACCTTATCAATATCAATATAACTAAGAGAACGTTGAATTTTATCTACAAGAAGTAAAGCTTTAGGTATATTAGGCACACCTTGAAAAACTGATCCATGGTAAGAGTTAGAAGGATGGGAGATGACGTGACATTTGTTTCCAGGGAACACTACAAGTTGAGAGTTAGGGACAACAACATTTAGTCTACTACTCCAAGAAAGGTTAGGGTGAGCTCTCCACGTTGGATTGTAATAAGGGGATAATGGGTCATTCTTGGGTATTTAGTAAGCCATACTCACTTGCTCTTGTCCAATAGATAATCGGTAAGCAAAATAAGGAGATGAACTCAGTGTATGATCTACGGCCTAATAATGTGAACATGACACCATAGAAGTATAAGATGTTTGGAGTGTCTGAATAGTAACCCCTTCAACATGTTCGCTAAAACTGCTATGTTAGAATCTAGATGACTCCCATCAAAAATAAAATGCATTCCACCCCAAGCAAATCTAGAACATAAACTATGATTCCCAGCGGTTTCCCACTATATAGTCTTCTCAGGTAAGTTCTCTAAAAATTCACAAGCAGCAATGGTCTTCTTAGAAAGACTGCCACTCTGACACATGGACTCTAACATAGTTTTGGTTTATTGGTTAAGTTCTTCATAAATAATTTGGCACAAACACAATTGTTCTAAACCATGATGGGGGCACTCGGCTAACAAATTCTTAACCATATCTAAGCATTTCCAAAATGATTCCTTTTCAAGTTGAACAAACTGATTAACTTCATTTCTTATCTTTGCAATCATGGCATTAGGAAAATATTCTCCTAAAAACAACTTAACAAAGTCATCCCAAGTAGAAACAGAATTAGAAGCCAAGTCATACATCCATCTTTCAACAACATCTTTTAAAGCAAAATGAACTAACTTTATTCTCACCACATCAACAGATATATTAGGAAAATGTATCATTGACTCCTTCAAATTCTCTTAAAAATAAATATGCATTCTCTAAACCAGTGAATTTACGAAGCATTTGAGTGTAATAAGGTCTCAATTCAAAAAAGTCACATTAGGCCCTAGGTCAGGCAAGTTAAAGCACAATGGCAAAGTGGTCCTTGGAGGATAGAAAGTATCACTTAAGATCCTTTCTTGTGCCATTTCTTTCAATTCGGGTTTAGTCTTGGGTTCAGGTTCAGGTTGAATCCTGACAAATCTTCTTCTTTTAGGGTCTCTAACACAACCAATCTAGTCTTCGTGGGAGCTAGACCTGGCAAATGGGTCATTCGGTTAAGGTACGGATCAGGTCAAGTTTCGGTTGGGTCATGTTCAGGTTAAGTGCCATTTCGGGTCGCTTCGGTTGGGGTCGGGTATGGTTCGGTTCGGGTCGATTTTAGGTCAATCAATTTTTGGTCAAATACGCTCGTCATTCTAAAACAAGCAGCTTTGCAGAAAATTTCGGGTTGAGTATGGCTCGGTTCGGATAAATTCAGGTTTCGGGGTCCACTTTTAGGTTAACATATTTTGGGTGTCGAGTCGGGTATGGGCTCGGGTCATTTGGTTCGGGTTTCGGGTCTCGGGTCAGTTTCGCCAGGTCTAGTGGGAACGATCTTGATCTAGACTATAGCACCCGTGCACTTGTGGTATTGATCAAGTTTTTGGCATCGTTGGGGACTAGATTTGGATATTGAGTTACCCTTATAGGGTTTGACTAAGCACTTTTTTTTTTCCATTTTACTATATTTGGTGTTCTTTGATTGTGTGTAGGTTGCCCTTCAGTTATGCGCAAGTCCCTCGATTTTGGAGAGCTCTTTGAGGTTGACCCCAAGATCGAGTAGACTTTTTATAAATTGAACAGGCAATGACAGATTCAAGAGCAGCAACAAATGGCCAGCCCTAACCCTAGGATGGATGGTGAAGATGAGCAAAGGAGGGCCCTTTGGGACTGTGTCACATCGGGAGTCTGTGGCCTCACCCAAGCATTACTAGGCTGCCCGTGATTGCCAACAATTTTGAGCTCAAGCCAGCACTTATATCAGTGGTGCAACAATCTCAATTCGGTGGCACCCTTACAGAGGATCCCAATTTGCATATTTCGATTTACCTAGAGGTGTGTGACACCTTGAAGATCAGTGAAGCTTCTAGTGATGCGATTCGTCTATGTTTGTTTCCTTTATCTCTTAGGGACAAAGCGAGGGCAAAGAGTTTCACTCTTTGCCATCGAGATCCATCACCACATGGGATGAGCTCACTAAGGCTTTTCTTTCCAAGTTCTTCCCTCTTAGCAAAACGGCGAGCTTGAAGAATCAGATTACTTCATTTGCTCAACGGGAGGATGAATCCCTATATGAAGCATGAGGGCGCTTCAAAGACCTTTTACGGATGTGCCTCTATAATGGTCTTAAAAGATGGATGATAGTGCAAGTGTTCTACAATGGAGTCACACATGCCATGAGGTCCATGATAGATGCGGCGGCAGAAGGAACTTTGATGAACAAGACCGAGGAGGAAGCACATAACCTCATTGAGGAGATGACGCTCTACAATTACCAATGATCAAATGAGAGGATTCCTTCTAAGAAGGCCAGAGGTAAATTTGATGTTGACGCTTTAACATTGCTTATCGCTAAAGTGGATGCCATGAATGAAAGGCTAGATCGTTTAAATGTTAATACAGTGAATGCTTGTGCCCCCTCCCCTCCTTTTGATAGTTGTGGATCTTTTGACTATGTAACTTTGAGTTTCCAATTTAGGAGTCCTTTTGCCCAATCATCTAATGACCAAGTTACATATGTCAATAACTTCCAACCCAGGCCTAACCATGACCCATATTCTAACACCTTTAATTATGTTGGAAGAACTATCCTAACTTGTCCTATATAAGTGATCCTCTCCCTTTTCTCTAAGCTAATGTTGGCCCTCTACCTCCTAGTTTTCAAAGACCTAACCTCCCTCTACAAGCTCCAAAAAAGTCTAACTTAGAGGCTATGATGGCGAGTATGCTTTTGGCGCAACAGAAGCAAGATTAGTACACTAAGCAATTAGCCTCTTAGGTTGATATGCTCACTACTCATAACAAGATGTTGCAATAAGAAGTTGCCCAACAAGCTAGCTCTTCATCTACACCCTCAGGTAGACTTCCTAGCAAGCCCGACCCGAACACTAGAGAACATTGTAATTGTATTGTCTTGAGAAGTGGCAAACAATTAGAGGTCCTAAAGGTGCTATAGTCGAGGGAGATGGTGAGAAGAACCATGATGAGAGTGAGAGGTACAAGGAGCCTAAGCCTCCTTCCCTAAAGCCTTACATTCTACCCTTGTCGCTCCCATAAATATTTGCTAAGCCTGAACTTGATGCCCAATTTGGGAAGTTTCTTAATGCGCTCAAAGTTCCATGTGAACATTCCTATAAAGATTTGCTAAGGCCGAACTTGATACCCAATTTGGGAAGTTTCTTAATGTGCTCAAAAGTTCCATGTGAACATTCCTTTGTATCCTAAGTTTTTGAAAGAAATCCTCTCCAAAAAGAGGAAGATTGATGAGCATGAGATAATCGATTTAGGTAAGGGGTGTAATGTTGTGGTTCTAAATAAGCTTCCCGCAAAACCTCATGACCCTAGTAGCTTCTCTATTTCTTGCTTGAATGGAAATGTGAGCATTGATAGGGCTTTATGAGATCTAGGTTCGAGTGTGAGTTTGATGCCCTATTCCATTTTCAAGACACTTGGCCTAGGAGTGTTAAGACCCACTACCAATACACTTTAATTAGCGAACCGTTTTGTGAAGTATCATTTGGGTATTTTGGATGATGTTCCCATCAAGTTGGGTGACTTTTATGTGCTGGTAGACTTCATAATTCTCGATATGGCTAAAGATGCCCACACCCAAATTATTCTTGGGAGTCATTTCTTGGCCACTGTGGGTTGCAAAATAGTTGTCAAGGGGGGAAGGTTGACTTTTGATGTGGCAGAGTACCATGTTGAATTTGGTTTGTTTAAGGGCCATGAATCTTCCCCTTCTTCTCTTACTTGTTGTGGATTTGATGTGGCTATTTTCAATGTGTTTGTGGAGTCATTTGATGTGTGTCCAAATGATCCTCATGAGTTTGATTATGTGTCTACTAAGGGTCATGGACTTGATTGTGCACAAGTGGATTTGGTTGACAATTTGCCACCTAACATAGTCAGGGACAAGCCCTATGCCTCTTATGAGGGTCATTTGAGTGATTATTGCGGGTTTGCACGAGTATTGATGTCTTTGGCCCCTTTGGACGGTTTTGAGAATGATTTTTAGTTGGGGGTCAAGTTTAGTTGTTGTGATGGTGGCCCATCTGATGGTGTTCAACACGAGATCATTTTATATGTGGATCCTGCTACTTGGCATTATTTGATGCTTAAGAAGGACTTGCATCCCATCTACTTGAGGTGGTTCCTTCTTTTGCAAGAATTTGAATTTGGGGTTCATGATAAGGGTAGGACAAGACCTGTGACATCCCTTTCCTCACAAGTTTTCCACCTTTCAAATGGATGATTGGTGCATGGTCTAGCTAGAGACCTAAAAGAAGCACTGCTTGGAAGACAAACCAATGTTCTTTTTCTTTTCTCTTTGTTTTTTCCCTTAGTCTTTTCATGCCTTATATGTTTACATTGAGGATAACGTATTGCCTAATCATGGTGGGGCTTATTTTGCATGAGTTGCATCTTAGTTTAGGCCATGTTTAGGTTTGCATTTTAGATTTAGGTTGCATTTAAAAAAAATATTTGAAAAAAAACTTACGAAAAAAACTCCAGTGATGATTCTTAGGGCAAAATTAGGGTTGAGCGGGACCGGGTACCCTAGTTGGAATTTCATGAACTGGAACCGGACTTGGGTCCTAAAATTTGGAATCAAGTCCCAGAATTTAGACCCGGTCGACACCGGGTTCGGTTCTAGGTACCCTGTTCCTAAATAATTTTTGTTTGTTTTCATTTTCCCTAATAAAATAGGGAGAGTAAAAGATTGAAGGAAGTTGAGAACTCATATCTAAAGCCAAAATCCTGAAAACTGAATTATAAGGCCAAATTAAATACGAAATAAGCGGTAAAGAAGATTCACATACTTTAAAATAAAATAAGAGAATTGAAAACAATATTAATCAGAAACCCACAAATCATGATTACAAAGCGAATGAAAGACCTAAATATTATTTTAATTCACTTGAAATAGAGAGAGAAAGAGCGGGAAACCATCAAAATAATATAAAAATAAATCTGTAGTAATCAATAACCCTCATGAGGAGAAGAGTTAAAGCTTGAAGCAAGAAATCCATAGCAGTTGAGATACATAAAGAGTAAGTTGGGCATAAATTGGAAGCAAAAAATGTAAAAGGTTAAATTGGGGTAGTTAGGAGTTAGGTCTTGACACAAGAGATACATCACATGAAGAATAAGAGTTTAATTTTTATATTTTTTTCATCAAAATTCTTTAAATTTTAACTAGGTACCAAGTCTGGGTCCAAACTTTCAGGATTTTGTAAATTTTGGAACCGGTCCCGAAACCAGTCTAACCAGGTCCAGGTCCGTACCTGCCATGTCCAAACCGGTTTTGGGTCTGGAACTGGGTACCTGGTTTTTTTGCTCACCCCTATGCAAAATAATTTGCATAAGCTTGAGTGATTTTTATGTGTATCCCCTTTGGTGTGAACATTTTTAAAGGTTTTGTGGATGCCTCTTATTTTAGCCCTTGTCAACCTTTAGAGTCGTTGACACTAATATTGGTACATGAGAGTCATTTTATGAGCTTGATGAGACTTTGGTAGATATCATGTGCGACTTTGAGCCTTTGTTTGACTAATTCATCATATTTAGTCTCAAGTGTGTGGCTCTTTCATGTTGCATCTCTAGAACTTGCCTAGATTCTTGTTCAAAACCACATTAGCTTGTGCATAGTTGATGATATGATAGAGGCATTCTTTCTTTGGAAACTTTAGCTACATAGCCAAATAGTCTATCCTTGTGTTACATATTTATCCCTTTGCCAGCCCCTTTGAGTTGTAATCCTTTTCTTTTTGTGATCCCTTCATATTAACCATTGGCCAAACACATATTCCTACCTTTACGCCAAGTCTATGGAGCAATGCTTCATCTATGAAGTGGGTGATTTCGGGAATAATTGTGTTTAGGTGGCTTTGGTACATTGGTTTATTGGGGGTTTGATGTCATTGAGCATTTAGTTGTGTTTCCCTCATCTTTGGGTTATGTATATATGTATTAGGTTGTGAGTTTATAATTCATAATCCTATGCCTTTCAATAATTGATTTTTCCATTTCATTTCCAAAAAACAAGAGAAAAAAAAAACAACAAAAATCATATTGAAGAAAAAGAAACAAAAAAAGAAAGAAAAGAAAGCCAAAAAAAAAACCTAAGTGATTGGCATTGGGCATGTAAATAGCTTGAGTTCCTTTCTTTGTCAACTCATTTCCTACATGATTCATTGGGGTATGTTCGTTGCATTGTTGGGCTTTTGAGTGTTGGTAAACTTCATGGTTTCTTAGTGCCTTGTTGGTTGCTCTCTAATCATTTGGCTACATAGCTTCACATTGCCTAAATTTATTAGTCTACTCCTTTCACTAACACTTCTAGCCCACATTACGGCCCATGCAAAGTCCTTTTAATTGTTATGTGCACATTACATTCTCAGTGGTGGAGAATTTGAGAGTGTTGGCAACCATATGGTAGGTTGCATCTTTGGAATAGGTCTTGAGTGAACTTATGCTATAATTTAAACACATTAGTAGGAGTGATTCACATTTTTCAAAACTGAGGTTCTACCGGTCCATCTGGCTCTAATCAATTCCATATGCTTGCATGATGTGCTTTATTATTCTTTGGGGGTGATTCAATTTGATATCTAACGTGTGGTCTCATATTTCTTCAAAAACATTCACTTTCTCCTACTTTTGAAATGTCTTTTGTACTATTTGGGGTTGCCACAGATTGTCATTCTTGTTTGTGATATGCTATGTGTTGCCTAGTCTGAGGAGGTTCTTATGCTATTAATATTTGATGTATCTCCCCTTGTCAATTTGTCTTGAGTTTAGCATTACTTGGGGACAAGCAAAGGTTTAAGCATGGGGAAGTGATCAATGTTATATTTGCATAGGATTTCATAAGTGCTTAGTAGTCCTTTTAGGGGATTAATATGCTGAATTGTATGATTTATGCCTCTATTTCTACTATTATACTTGGTCTTGCTTGTTTCATAAGTGTTTACAGATTTTGATCTTATGAACCCAAGCACATTGGTAGAATGAAGATTTTGAGGCTTTGTGGATTAAAGGAGATAGCAAAAGGGGCCTAAAGACACCCAACACACACCAACCGTCACCAAAACCACGATTCAGGGAGATCCAAGATAAGCATCAAGTTAAACAAAGGTGAGTGACTAGACCAAAGGGCACTATGGTCTGACCATGGTGGAGGCCACAATTCAAGGTGTGCCCCATGGTCTGACTATGGTGATCCCTATTCTCCCGAGTGAACTTGTTTTGTCCGCGACTTTTCATGTTCCGGGCGTTCTGGGACGGTTGCAGCTTTCAATTCCGCGCTGAAAACTCGTTTTTATTGCTTCCTTGGCATTTGATTCCATCATATATCATCATCTTCCATCCTAATTTCACCATTAGAAGAGAGTTAAAGAGGAAATGAGCAAAGATCAAGCAACTGTCCGAAGGCTTTGGAGGCGGATTGAAATATTGTCATTCGGGCGACTTGAATAAGCTTCTCTTTCTCTCTTTTCATTTGACTTCTCTTTAGTTTAGATTATAAAATTAGATGGGTTTGCTTTGTTAATTTCAATAATGAGTGAGCAGATTTCTTAATCCAGGGGTTGCAAAGCTGAACTGATGTTGTTGATTTTGCTAGTTTAATCTTTGTGCACTTTGAATCCTTGCTCAGCTATCTCAATCCAGCCCTTGAATCTTGACTGCCATTGTGAGATTTTTGGCTAACTTCTTGCATGTATGTTAGATGCTAGATCGAAGTGCTAAAAGGTAAAGATCAGCGCTGGAAAACTTGGACTAGACCTAGTTGAATAATTACTTGAGAAAGTGCTATGGATTGAGTGATCTTGAGATAATTAGATTCTTAAACTTGATTCGATTAAGGTCTAATGGGAGTTAGTAGTTGGTTTGATTGTGAATTCTCTAGCATTATTAACAATTGAATCAACCGATATGGAGAAAAGTGCTTGTTAGACTGGTAGATTGGCACAACGTTAGATGAAGTTTCCCTAGGTGTTTTAGCCATTGAATTTAATCCCAGTAGTTTAACATTTATTAGATACAAACCCTAAATTAAATATTGAATTTGCTTAGCCAACTTGTAAAGGAATATTTGGTTATTCAATCTGGTCTTCGTGGGAATGACCTTGATTTAGACTACTATAGCACTTGTGCACCTGTGGTAGCGATTAGTAAAATAGGGAGTGAATTTAGATATAAATTATAAGTTATCAGCACCAAACATTTGTTGTAATTTCCTGCAAGTATACGGTTTATCGCTGTGATACTTGAGGGTGTCATCCTGAGGGATACGGTATGAAATTAGGTCACCAAAAATTAGATATTCTAATCCATTCCATTTTTACACTTCTCAAAGTTAACAATCAAACCAATAGATGTGCTCAACCAAAATGAGAAAAGTAAGAAATCCACTACTACCATCATAAACTAAAGTTAAATGAAATAAGATAAAATCAAAACAAATAAAAAAATTCACAAAGTCAACTTATGCGCATGGCAATAATAATAAGAAACAATTAACTAAACCTATAACCTGACAACTGAAATTAAAAATTAAACAATCAACTAAAAAACAGGGGAGGGAAACAGAGCATGAAATTCGAACCAGAACCGGCAACCAAATGCAAACTTGAACCAAACAGCTCACAAATTCAACTCTAGAACTGAGAGTCTCATTCGAATTAAATGAAACCCCAGTCAATTATACTAATTTTTAGTGGCTAAAAGTAGATCTAGAACTATAAAACCAAGTGAAAAGAAGAAAAAAAATTGAAAATAAAACCTAGAACTACTCTCTGCTGCTCCCTTCTAGTCTCTGTTGTGCCATTATAAAAGAGAATCGTCACTTCAACATTTTATTGCTGCAATTAAACTTGAATTAAACCGAAACCCGTAACTGCCAAATTGATGGAATGAAGTGAGATAACAATGACAAAGAGCAACAACGTCTTTCGATAATATTGAATATGAATGTGAATGAAGGAACGAGAAACAGAAAAGAAACTAAGTAAAAATGGGAGTTCATGACAGCTGTAGAGGAAAACAATGAAGAAGCAGATGTGATGGAAAGGGAGGGAGAGGCGTTAGGTTCCTGGGCAAACAGAGGAGCAACATAAGAGTAAGAAAGGGGGAGAGAACCTGTGTGTTTGGGTCATGTGCTTCCTACGTGGGGACAGATAAGTGAAGGGGGAGGGGACGAGGTACTGAAATGGGGCTCTGGTGCTGAAATGAACGATTGTGCCAAGGGGAAGAAGGAAATAATAGGCCCACGAACGTTTTGGCAAGCAATTTCTTTTTTTCAAGTAATTTATTCATTTTTCAAATTTTCCAAATTACGACAAAATAAACAAAAATGTATTAAAATTCTAATTTAATAATTTATTTTAAATAAATATTAGATAATAAAAGGCTATAAAATCACAAAATTTTAAGTTGAACAGTGGCTTTTCACTACAATTTGCAATAAGGATCATCCTTTTTAAAAAAAAAAAAATTCCTTGGATGGTTTTCCCTCATAGGGTCCTCCTTGGGCAACTTTCTTCAATGTTCTCACCATTAGATGACTTACCTACATGGGTCGACTTTGGGTGACTTTATTAAATGTTCTCACCCTTCGGTACATCAATGGGTTGATCTTAAATTTTCTGAAGACCAACAAGTCAAGCGACTTGGATATCCATGATGACGACTTGAAATGGTATAATTTTGGTTTCATAGCGGCAAAACACTAGCCTTGATCGATGACTAATTAGATTCTTTGAATTCTTCTTCATCTAATGTGATTTTTCCTTCCTTTGCAAGTTGCCTGATTTGTTCCTAAATGCATTGCATTTTTCTATAGGATAACTAATAATTCTGTGATAGTTTCCATATATGGGATCATTGGTCCATCCAATTTATTCAAGACGCTTTGACATTGGGAGTTCTACAAGTCCTTTCTTAAGAAGTTTGTCAAACATTTTTGGTGCGTGAGACTCAGAATAAGAATTTTCGACTTTCACAGGGTCTCCTGGCATGAAGCTTCTATTTCTTCATGATGGCATTGATTCACCATCATTGAATCGCCTTCCAAAGTAGACAATTGTAAGCTCCATATCATGAGCTCGAGTTGCTAGTTCTTGGCATGTCTTGGACTTGTTCAGTAGCAAAACATACAATATATCCCAATCCATCCTTTGAGCACACATTTCAACCACAGAGGTATTGGGCAAGTGATCTTCACACTTCACATAGAGGCCATGTCAACTAATGTAATAAATGACTAGCTCATTATTTTGTTGCCTTGTATTAGTCAATTTCACTATGCTGACTACACAACGCATGTTATAGAAGCGATTCAAGAACTCACTTTTCATTTGCCCCTAGCTATCAATGGAAACCAAAGTGAGGTTTGTATACCAACTGAATGCAATACTTTAAGAGATCACACTAATTGCTTCACCAAGCGGTCACCTTCTATGGCAGCGTTGTTACAAGTCCCGATAAAGTGTGCGACATGCTATTTAGGATTATCGTTGCCATGAAGTTATTGAACCTTACGTGGTTCACAGCATGAGATATACAAAGTACATCGATCCTCTTTATGTAAGGTTTCTTATATAAGTGAGTTTTGTGGGAATCCCCTCCCAGATGGGCCTTCACCGCATAAGCTAACAAGTTTTGAATTTACTCAACTGACATTAAGCTTAAGGTTGAATTAGTCTTTGGTTTGTGTTCATTGTTGGACTCCTAGTTGTGATTGGACACTTCATTAGAATCTTCAGTGTCTGAGCCTTTTTTGGAGGCTTCAGATGATTGCTTCCTCAGCTTCTTCATCAAGTTAGCTATATGCTTGTTTTAACGCTTGATTTGAGCATCCTTTTCTACATTTTCCATTGAGAGTCTATCCAGCGTGGCCTTCATATCTACCAATTGTTTCTCCAAGTTTTCAACCTCTATCATAATGACTAGCATGATGATAGTACTAAAGGATTCGACTTCAGCTTGTGAGAAAAGTGAATCCCTTGGAGACGTCGGTGAAGAATCGCTACTGTCATAGTCACCATCCTCCTCAACGAAAGGTTGAAAGACAAGATTAGTGTAGGTTTGGAATTCATCCACTCTATGAGGTAGAGTCTTCACATATTGAAGACTAGGGGGCAAGCTGTTTGACTAACTTTGTCAGTAGGCAAGTTGGAGCCAAAGTTGTGATTTTTTGCATGATTGAAATTCTAGAGCCACGACTTGTTGCTTGAGGGTGATGGAGGCAGTAGCATTGGTCATGCTCCTAGTCATTAGTCTAGTGCTTCGATTGTTAGATGCAATACTTGTATTTGTGGATTCTTTAGATGCAGATCCGAAAGTCTTCTCCATTGAAGGTTGAGAAATAGCGTTCTTGGGGGTTATGTCTTCTTTGAAGGAGTATAGGTCTTGCTTTCTTGAAGAAAGTGATGAGAGGCAAAGATTGTCCCACCGAGCATGTCAAAATTTTCTAAACACGAATTTCGAACCTAAAATAAATTTGATAAGAAATTAACAAACAAATATCGATTCTTGTATTTATATCAAAGAATGGGTACAATCTTTTTATATTTGTTACCAGATGGACGAATAAATAATTTCTCTTATTCGATCTCTAATTTATACTTGAAAGAAGGTCGACTGGGTTGAATCTTGATCAAGGTGGTTGATTTAACTTCCTTTGAATGAATTTTGAATGTATTCAATATTGAAAGAGGCTTAAGAGGCTTAGTCTCATCAAGAAGAATATTTGATCTTTGAAAGTAGACAGCATGTGCTTGCTGTCCTAGTTGTCTTCTTCTAGAAAGAGGATACTTGGGAGTTTGAGTCTTAAGAATAGCATCGGGAGTGAATGAATTTTGGACCCCCTGTGTAGAGGGAGTAGTAATCTATTTACAGGGAAAGAATCCCCTCCCACCAAGGTTTACGCCTTGGTTGTCTTCTTGGGCCATTGACTTATCAATCTATTTAATTGATGCCTTAGTAGTAAGTTTGACCATTAGCTTGATAGTCATTTGAGCTATAACTTAGAAGTTGATTTGGTCCAATTAGTTTAAATAAATTAAATTTTTTAAATGGGCTTACCACAAAATAATCAATTTGAATTTATATATTTTGATGTGCCACATATTATAATAATTTTAGTACCTACACATGTAGTTCATACTTCATCGTTGATCATTCACGTTTACGTGCTGATGCTTCTCTGATTCTCCATCCACACGAGTCATTTACTTTGATTCAAAGTCATTCTGCACATTCCCCAAAATGTAAGTAAATCAAAGATTAATCTTGAATTCAATCCATTTAAGTCAATTTTGTGACCAAACAAAAGGTCTATGACATGTTGGATATCCTTTTAGGGATGTAATTCAATGCGCAAATCATCAGAGACCACATCCTTAAATTCAAAGCTATTTACATTTTATCCATCTAGATATGATGCGTGAATTTTTGGATTCCACAATTATGAAAAAAAAAAAACATTTTAGTCCGCCCAATTGTGGGAATAATTTACAAATGGGTGACCTGAGCAATGAAATTACCAAAAAAACTAGTTAGAAATTGGTGAAAAGCCCATGCATTTACCCCTACATATAAGGAAAATAACTTGAAAAAAAGAAAGCCTGAAGAAGACAAAGATCAACTATTGTAAATCTAAAAATTCCTTTTCTTATACCCACACAAAAAGCATATTGTATCTTTCTTCTTCTCTCCACTACTAAAAAAAAGTTGTATTTTAAATGGAATATTTTTAATGGGTTATTCTTTTAGTTACATGGAAGGAAAATGGTTGAGTGTTCAACATGAAATTACATCATATTACGCCCTTTTATTATTAGATATTTGCTCAAAATAAATTAATAAATTAGAATTTTAATATGTTTTGTTTATTTTGTAGAATTTTGAAAAATTGATGAACAAATTACTTGAAAAAAAACAAAGAGAAAGTTTATCAAAAGAGTGTTGGATCAAAAAGAAAATAGTGAAGGAAAAGGCCCAGCCTAGTTGGGGTTTAAGACACTCACGACCTAGATAAAAGTCGAGCCCAGTACTTGCCATGACCCAGCCCCCCTTTCTTTTACCCAGTCATGTGTGAGTCACATGACTGATATATCCTTCTCCCCTATCCTTGGAGGCCTGTTCCTCCAAGCAGCGGCCCAAACATGAAATTCATAGTTTAGAGGAGCCCAGTCGCTCCCTTCAGCACTCCTATGCACGAGTCACGCGCATCCTAGGGCCTCATACTCATAGCTCTATAGCCTATTCTTCGCTGAAGACCAACTAAAAAAGCACAAGCCCAACCGAGATGTTAATCTATGCCAGTGCCTAGTTAGCTTCACCCCCTCTTTCACTTACTTCCCACGTGCTTAGCGCATGATCCGCTACCTTTCCCCCTTAAATCTCTCTCTCCTCTTCTTTCTTTTCCCAGAACCTTGAACGCCTCACTCCAAAAGCAGTCTTCTTCTCTTTCTTTGCTATTCACGAATCCCAGCCGAAAATCACCCTTTCTCTCTTCATTATTTGTACACTTATTCAATCACCCTAATCAATTCATCATTAATACTCCAAGCCGTTATCCTCAATTTTCTTCCTCCTGATCATCGATTCCACAATTACATGTGTTTGCCAAGTTTTAATTCCAAAATAATTGCAGGCATCAGGAGTAATGGATTACAATTTTCGGTTATAAGAAGAGTGTGAGGTCCATTAAAGCAACAAATAGAAGCAAAGACTAGTCTTAGGCTTTTGTTTTCGATTTTCTCCTTCTCGTTTTTTTAGCATTGTAGAGATGTTTTCCTTCACCAAGAAAATTGTGTAATTAACTTCGGTTTAACTTAATTCGAACTAAGATTTCAGTTTTGGACCGAATTTATTATCAATCTGGTACGAGTTTCACTTGGCAACAGGTTGTGGTTCAAGATTCATGCTCAGTTTTTCTCTCCTATTTTAATTTTGAATGCTTTGTTATGGGTTCTATCACAAAGAAAAATTTGAGGTCCTAATGTTCATGCTGCTCCAGGGTCTATGCTGGCTTGGTTCAGTTGATCATCTCTCTTTATTCCTAATTTATGTGTCTTCCATGCGCTTGTTTTTTTATTACTATCAGAATAAGGATAAGAAGGACAATGGTTCCACAACCAACGAAATGCATGCTGGAGTGTGTCAAAGCTTGCGCAATTCTAAAGTTGAGATAATCGGATAGAATTTCAAAGTCACTAAACTGGACTCTGGAATAGTGCAAACTTTGAGAACGATTGAAGCCGAATTTTAAAAGGCCAAGCCACCACCAAGCCAATGACCCACTAATAAGTTGATTAAAGGTCAAGCCACTCTCATCCTATCGAAAGGATCTACTCAGCTCACCACTAAGGAAACTTGGATAACGATACAGAGATCTTGCAGTCAAGCAAGCTGCTTTTCTTTCATTTACTTCAACTTTCGATTCTATGCTCAATAAATTAGAAACTTTGCAATTTCTGGGGAAAAGGGCTCTAACTCTTAGTCAAACGAAAACATTAATCGTTAAACTAGTACACTTGACCTTGAAAAATTAAGGCTAAAACATGTAGATAATTAAAGAAAAGACATATAAAAAGACAAGGATTTATTTAATGCTAGTTTAGCCCCTTTGATGTTACATCTTCAACCATTAAATGCATGTTCATGCTTGGGCTTCCCTAGTGAAGAGGACTTCGAAGGACTTGGATGTCTTGAATTGCTGCTCTGGAGTGGATGAATCTAATGAAGCCTTAATGGAAGAAATCAATAGTGGTTTGAGCCCTTTGAACTGCCCCTCATGAGAAGTTTTGAAATCACATCAAAGTCTTTGGTAGACTACTGATTTTTTTCTAGCATTGACTTTGGCGGGCTCTCTGGAACAATGTCAAAGTCTTTGTACTAGGTTTGGCAAACTCTTTGAATTAGACTTTGGATTCTTGTCAAAGTTATTGGAATTGACTTTGAGTTAACAATTGGTAAACTTTCATCCCAAATTGAACATTTCAAGCTACATGCATGAATACAACTTAACCTTGCGTTGACCGAGGACATGGTCGACTTGGACCCTTGGAGCTACGTGCTCTAGACTCCCCCTCTTAAGGATTTGTCCTTAAATAATGATCGTTAAAACAAAACTTCACAATCATTGCTCCAAATATAAGTATCTTTAGACCTATTAGAAATGCACATGAGAGTATAATGTCACATGTTGATGATGATTGGTTCACAACACTTTGAATTGCACCTAACTTAAGGATCTTTTTGAAACATAAGTAAAACATAAATGAAAAATAAAAGATTCATCATCACTCTTATGGTAAGGTATAATGTAAGCTACTTTTTGACTTAATTAATCAACCCCACAATAGCATCATGATCCCTTTAAGTAATAAATAATTCTCTACTTACATCTTCCTATTGTCTTTGAGATAATAGGGGAGCCTTAAGCTTGGTGACAAAAGACACACTTTGAGAAGACATCATGGACGTCTCCTCCCACTTTTTGCAAATAAAAGTGCTCTTTGAGGATTTCAATGCCAAAGTGACAAGCTAGATCTCCACCATAAACCTCTTTGACCAAAAGCTTATAGATTTGGCCCTTAAGAATGTGAAATTGATTCCTTTCGAATAGGAATCTATCTTGAACAATATTAGGACCCTTAGATTCATTTTCTCCATATTTCAAATAGGGCGAGAAGTGTTTGTCCTCTCCATAGAGTTCTTTGAGGAATTGAAAACCAAGAAACTTGGCTTCTATAAGTGAAAGTAATGAATAACGTCTTGAAATATCATATGTTATAATATTAGAAGTCTCTTTTTGTACTTCACCACAAATGAGAAGGATTGTATGAACACTTTCCACTTAGCATGTCTCAAATGGAGCTTGTGTTGCCCATTGTGATATTTCAAAGCCTCAGGGACAGACTGCAGAACAAACTACTTTGGCCTTATGTAATGAGACCAATGTTCAAGAGCATGAAGCTGTTTATCATAGATGCTATAGTTATTTAAGCCATTCAACTTCTTACTAAAGTATACAATAGAGCAGTTATTTTGGAGGAGAACCACAATAATGCCTACTCCAGTAGCATCACACTCAACTTCAAAGATTTTGTCAAATTCTGAAAGCCCTAAAATAGGGGCTTTAAAAGACTTTGGTTTTAAGCATCTAAAAGGCACTGTGGGTAGTGTTAAACCATTCAAAGGTACCTTTCTTCAAGAAATAAATAATAGGGGCAGTAAGGATGCAAAACTCTTAGTGAACCATCTATAGAATAACGCCAAGCCATGAAAACTCTTTACTTTAGTGACATTGGTAGGAGTTAGATAGGAATTTACAGCATTGAATTTAGACTGGTCCGTAGAAACCCATTCTTTGTAAACAACATATCCTAAGAATTTCATATTGTGAGTGAAGAATTGATGTCTCCAACTTGGCATGGAGATTTTGAGCCCTTGGAATAGTGAACACTATTTTAAGGTGTTTGAGAGACTCTTCCTTGGTGTTGGAATAGACTAGAATGTCATTAAAGTCGGCCATAACTAATTTCCTAAGGAACAACTTGAGGACTTCGCTCATAAGTCACATGAATGTGCTAGGGGCATTTGAGAGCGCAAAAGGCATGACTGGCTAGTCATAAAGGCCACGCTTTGTTTTGATGGTTGTTTTTCATTCATCTCCTTCTTTCAATCAGAATTATGACTGCCACTTTATAAATCAACTTTGTAGAAGATTGAAGATCCATAAACCTAATCAAGCATCTCATCAAGCCTAGGTATAGGATATCTATAGTTCATAACAATGTTGTTAATGACTCCACTATCCATGCACATGCGAAAAGTGTCATCCTTATTTGGAACTAAAAGTGTTGAAACTGAATAAGAATCCATGCTTTCTCTCACAAAGCCTTTGTTTATCAATTCATTAATTTCTTTTTGATGTACTTTAGTATGTTGGGAATTGCATCTAATGACAACTATGGTGGGTAATGGGGCATTAGGAACAAGGTGACTTCAACAATCTATCACATGCATTGAAGGTGTCCCAAAGGATGATCCTTTGGAAAAACATCATGGAACTTGTGGATGAGGGCATTGATTTTTGGATGCACAGTGCAATCAAAGTCACTGTGGTTGCTCTCTAATATGAGTAAGGCATTGATTCCCTTCCCGTTATCAAGAGCTCTCTCAACCTGTGTTTCACTCATGAAAAAGTTTCTCTCCTCACTTCATGCCCATGTTTAAATTTGTGGACTTGGTTATGGTGTAAAAGATCAAAGACTATCTTTTCATTTCCAAGGTTAGAATAGGGATCCTTGAGTCCATCACGGATCACATCTTTGACAACTTCATTCGACTCAAAGTCATCATCCTTTTTTTAAAAGGTTCTTCTTGAGTTTTAGTGTGAACCTCCTCTTCTTCTTCAAGAGCTAAAGTTGGCTCTTTTGCTTGGTTGTGAGTTTGGAAGTCCATATGTTTATCTCCTAAGGAAGCAAGCATGGAACCAACTTCCATTAAATTATAACCTTCACAAGGGATGTTAATTGTATCTTAGAGTTTCTCGTGTAACCCCTCTTCAAAGTCTAGCTAGAAGTTTTCCACATGACCAGAGTAGATTCATAATCTTCAAAGAGTTCCCTTTCATTCAATACTAGATAAATCTCAAGATCCTCATGGAGTTGGATTCTTTCTTGCTCAATTTCGAGTTCATTTTCTCGATCTTTTATTTCCTTTTTTTTTCCCATTTTCAAGTCTAGATTAAGCACATCAAGTTCAAACTTTATCTTTCAAAAATCTAGTGCCCCCTTTATTCAGGTATTGGACTTGTACATGCCTAAGGCCTTTCCCATTTCCCTTGAGATTTCAAGCACTGTTCTATAAACTTTGAGGAAGTCAAAATTTATTCTTAAGTGACACAATAGCACATCTATGGTTTTGGCAAATGAAAATTTCAATTGAAGGTCTTTCTTGGGGCTTTAGGGTTTTTTTTTTTTTTTGGTGTGGCTAGGAAAAGTATTTGGGAAAGGGTTCTTTATAGTTAAGTGTTTGAGGCTTTGAGAAACAACCTAGGTTCGCTCCAATGCCAAATTGAGCATGCCAAAGCCCAAGCAACTCTAAGCTAAGGCACTTGGATAAAATTCAAAGTCACTAAACTGGAATCTTGAACATTGCGAACTTTGACAACGATTCAACCTAGATTTTGAATGAAGCTAGGAATTAAGGGGATAAGGATATGACTTGGGTAAAGGAGAAGCCACCACCAAGCTTGAGGACCCACCAACAAGTTTATTAAAGGCCTAACCATCGTCAACTTATTTAAAGGATCCACACAGCTCACCAGCAAGAGAACTTAGACAAAGAGATAGAGATTTTGGAGTCAACCAAGCTGTTTTTCTTTTATTAACTTCAACTTTCCATTCTATGCTCAATGAATTGCAAACTTTGTAATTTCTAGTGGAAAGGGATCTAACAGCCAGTTAAATGAAAAGACTAATCATTAAACTAGTACACGTAACCTTTAAACATCAAAACATGTGGAAAATTAAAGATGAAATATAAGAAGACTAGGGTTTATTTAGTTCTCGTTCAACACCTTTGATGTTTATCTTTTGCTATTAAATGCATGTTCATGTTTGGGCTTCCTAAGTGAGGAGAGCTTAGAAAGACTTAGACGTCTTGAATTGCAGCTCTAGAGTGGATGAATCTCATGAATCATTAATGGAGGAAATAAATATTTGATTTGTACCCCTTGGACTGCCCTTAGGAGCAATTTCAAAGTCACACCAAAGTATTTGGATGACTACTGTCTTTGGCCTGACATTAACTTTGGCAAGCTCTTTGGAGCAAAGTTGAAGTCTTTGTGGTGGCTTTGCCAAGCTCTTTGAAATGGACTTTGGATTAGTGCCAAAGTTATTGGGACTAACTTTTAATTGACAATTGCTAGACTTTTATCCTAAATCTAATTTTTCAAGCTATAAGTATAGATACAACTTAGCCCTGCTTTGACTGTAGAGATGGACAGTTTGGACCCTTGGAGCCACACGCTCAAGACTCTCCCTCTTGAAAAGGATTTGCCCCTAAATTCTGATGGTTGAAACAAAAACTTCACACCATTGCCCCAAATACAAATATCTTCAGGGCTATCACAAACTAACAAGAGAGTGTGGTGTTGTATGTTGAGGATGATTGCTTTAAAGCACTTTCAATTCCCCATAACTTAAAAGATTTCTTTAAAACATAAATGAATCATGTGGGAAGAGTCATTACTCTTATGGCAAGGCATAAATTAAGCTACCTTGATGACTTAGTTCATCATCCCTATCATAGCATTATGATCCCTTTGAGTAATAAAGAATTTTGTACACACATGTTCCTAATGTCTTTGAGGTATTAGGTGAGAACAATAAAGACATTGAAAGAATTAATTAACCTTTAGCTTGGTGATATGAGACACACTTTGAGAAGAAATCATGGATGTCTCATTGTAGAGCTTGTCGAGAGCTACAAATTTAACCACTACTTCGGTTATTAAATACTTTTTATAGCATAGGAAAGTAGGGATCGATCCACGAGGAAAGATTATATCAAAAAGGTAATTTAATCCTAAATAATTTTACTAATCTAATTTATTAAATTTAATCTTAATAATTCTAAAATAATTAAAATCTAATGAAACAAAATCTGGAAAAACACCCAATGATGCTCCTAAATATTTTGGATTATATTCTCGAAATAAAACAGTAAAACGCTTTCCTAAATAATCTAGAAAAATAAAAATAGAATAGTAACTGAAATTCTAATTAAAAATCAAAACAACAAATAATAATCAAAAAATAAATATTAAAAATGTCAAACAGTAACCTAAAATATTATTCTTCAGGTATATAAGCTTATAACTCCTCAATTGTATCCAAATAATTCCAGAAAAATCAAATCAGAAAATTACCACAGAATATCATTACAGAATATTAAATTTGAAATTAGAAATAAAATAATCTGAAAAAATATAAATACGAAAATAATCAAGAAAATTACCCTAATTCTAGGACAAAATGTTATAGACTTAACAATACCTAATAATTGTGAATTAACAATTAAAATCAAAATTTTCAGAATTAATAACCTAAAAACCTACATATATCAATTTCACAAATAATTCTGAAAAATTATCAAATAACTTCCAAAACTTACGAAATTAAATATGGGCAGACTAGGACAATATATAAACTCTAGGAACTGATAAAAATAAAAAATAAAAAAATAACTATTTTTAGTCTAATTTCTAACAAACCGGTAATTAAATACTAAAACTAAATATAAATCAATCTAAAATTATAACCACTCTAAAAATCAAAATCTAAATTATCTAAAATTACCTAGACACTTCTAAAAGACTATAATTTGGGGGGGGGGGGTCAATTGAAATTATATTGAAGCTAAGAAAAATAGAACAAATATTAACAAGCTAATCAAATTAACTCTAAGCAACAAATAATGATCAAAAGTTGTCAAATTTATGAAGGATACTTAGTATAATCTCAATTCACCATGCAAATTAATATTTATCATTAACACACAAGTTAATTTCATTCATGAGTTAAACTGTAGAAGACATCTACCAGCGGTTCTTCTCCATTTTTCCTTATATTATAGTTATTAGGTCCAACCCTAATATAAACCCTACTAATTTGATAACCCTTACTCCAGCACAAGAATTTAATCAAACTAGAGTATTACGTATTAGAAAAACATCATCTAACGCTTTGTAACCAATTTACCAGCAAATCGATTTGACAAAGATCTATAACGATTACCAAATTAAAAAAGATGGGTTTGAGTCATCCATGATTAATTAGGGTGATACTAATGCTTAAAAGACGATAAATTTTACGTATTAAAGCCCTTTAAAATATCATATGAATTCGTATTAAACAAACTAGCATGCATTCTAATTAATATAACACGAATATCATGAACGATAAATACTAATCGCTATAGAATCATGAATAAAAATCAACTAGACAATAAAACATGAAACTTGTTTCAAAATAATTAATTTAGCATGGTTTCAAATAGATTATACTAAGCACAAAAAAATTACTCACTCATATTCAAAATAAAATCACAAATTTCACCCAAATAATGCATGTTTAACAATAATCTAAACAACAAAAAAGCTAAAAATAATACAACCCTAATAAGATGAGGCTGTCGTGAATATGATTGAAGCTTGAGGATGAGGGGGAGGTCGTAGAGTAAAGATGATGGTGTGATTGATGGTGGTGAAGGTGATATGATGAAGATGGTGATGATGGGATCAGATGATGATTGTGGTGATGATCGTGGGAGGCTTGCTTTGAGGAAAAAGAAGTGGGGTGAGAAGGGGAGATGAGAAGTCTTAAGGGAGATGATGATTTTCAGGGGGATGATGTGTGGGCAGCAGGAGAAGAAAAGCAAGCCGTGGCTTTTTGATTATTTGGAGAGGGTTGAAGAGGTGTGATGGAGATGAAGGGTAGGCAACAGGCGTGGAGGGTCACCGTGAGGTGAGACGTGGGGACATGATTTATGGTGGGGAGGATGAAGATTATGTTAGGGTTAAGTGTGATATGGGCCTAGGCTTAGTGACTAGGGTTTTTTTTCCTTCTTCCTTTCTTCGTTAGACTTCTTCTCCCTTAGGACTTCTACGTCTTCTTCAACTCTTGAAACCCTAGCCCAAATAAATAATTATGGAATAATATTTTTCATAAATTATTATTCTTGAACCGTCTTGATAGCCTAGCGTGTAAAAGTCGAATTTCGACGTCCTCCCTTCTCCTCTTTATTTTATTAGTGCTAAACTTGAAAAATATATAAAATAAAGCAAATTAGACGAAATAATATATATAATACAATCGAATTATTTAATAAAATAATGCATGATTTTTGGTTTAACACTCGTTCCACCTTTGGGAAATAAAAGTGTTCTTTGAGTATTTTGGATGCCAAAGTCACAATCTAGATGACCCATATGATCCTCTTTGACCACAAGCTCATGGATGGGGTCATTCTAAATGCACAATTGATTTCCTTTGGAAAGGAATCCATCTTAAACAATACAGGGACCCTTAGATTCATTTCCTCAATCTTTCAGATAAGGAGAAAAGTGTTTATCCTTTTTGTAGAGTGTGTTGAGGACTTGAAAACCAACTAAGCGAGCTTCTATAAGTGAAAGTAGTGAATAACATCTTAAAAGAGGATTCGATGCCACATTGGAGCTCCTTTTTTATACTTCACCGCAAATGATAAGGATTGTAAGAACTCTACCCACTTAGTATATCTCAGATTGAGCTTGTGTTGCTCATTGTGATAAATTGTGATATTTCAAAGCCTCATGGCTAGAGTGAAGAACGAAATGCTTTGGCCATAGGTAGTGAGACCAACGTTCAAGAGTGTAGAACTCTTTATCATAGCTACTATAGTTATTTAAGCCATTCAACTTCTCGCTAAAGTAACCAATAAGGCACGCATTTTAGATGAGAATCGCACCAATGCCTACTCCAATAGCATCACACTTAGCTTCAAAGACTCCGTCAAAATTTAGAAGTGCTAAATAGGGGCTTCAAGGGCTTTGGTCTCTTGTGTTTCAAAATAGGTTCATAATCTTCTAAGAATTCTCGTTCATCCGCTTCTGATTACTCTCAAGATCCTCATGTAGTTGGATCCTTTCTTACTCAAATTCAAGTTCAATTTCATGATCTTCTATTTCCTTTTTGTTTCTTTTCAATTTTCTTTTTTGGATTGCACAATGAGTTCAAACTTAATCCTTTTAAGATCTAGTGCCCCCTTTCTTCTAGTTTTTGACTTGTAGATACATGATGCTTTTTTCATTTTCGATGAGATTTCATGCATCTTTTTCTAATCAAGATTTATTCCTCAGAGATACAACAGCTCATCTATGGTTGTAGGAAAAGAAAATTTTGATGAAAGGTCTTTCATGGAGCTTTGGGGGTTTTTTTATGGCTAGGAAATGTATCTATGGACAAGGGTTCTTTACAGTGAAGTGTTTCATGCTTCGAGGAACAACTAGGATTTGCTCTAACACCAACTGGAGTGGGTCAAACCTTGGTAATTCTAAAGTTGAGAAACTTAGACAGAATTTCAGTGTCACTGAACTGGACTTTGGAATAGTATGAACTCTGAAAATGATTCAAGCCAGATTGAAATTAGAGATTAAGGGAATAAGGCTATGACTTTGGTAAAGACAATGCCACCACCAAGCGAAAGGATCCACTAATAAGTTGTTTAAAGGCTTAGCCATTCTCATCCTATCAAAAGGATCTACTAAACTCACCACTAAGGAAACTTGGATAAAGAGATAGAGATTTTAAAGCCAAGCAAGCTGCTTTTCTTTCATTCACTTCAACTTTTGATTCTATACTTAATAAATTACAATCTTTGTACTTTCTATGGAAAAGGGGTCTAACTCCTTGTCAAATGAAAAGACTAATCATTAAACTAGTACACTTAGCCTTTAAACACTAAAGCTAAAACATAAAGAAAATTAAAGAAAAAATATAAAAAGACTAGCCTTTATTTAAAGCTGGCTCAACCCCTTTGATGTTTTATGTCCCGCCATTGAATGCATAGTTATGCTTGGACTTTCGAGGCGAGGAGGAATCCGAAAGACTTAGATGTCTTAAATTGCAGCTTTAGAGTGGAGGAATCTCGTAAAGCATTAATGGAGAAAAATTAGTAGTCGATTTGTGACCCTTAAACTGCCCTTAGAGGCAGTTTCAAAGTTACACCAAAGACTTTGGCAAACTACAGACTTTCGCCTAGCATTAACTCTGACAAGCTTTATGGAACAAGGTCAAAGTGTTTGAGTTGGCTTTGATAAGCTCTTTGCAACACACTCTAGATTGTTGTCAAAGTTATTAGGACTGAATTTGAATTGACAATTACTAAACTGTCATCCCTAATCCAACTTTTCAAGAACAAATTCATATATACAGCTTAACCTTGCTTTGACCAAAGACATAAACGACTAGGAGCCTTGAAGTCACAGGCTCTAGACTTGCACTTTTAAAAAGGATGTATCCTCAAATCCTGATGTGACTAATGTGAGAAGCATCATCATTCTTGCGGTAAGGCAAAAAATAAGCAACCATGTTGACTCTATGAATCGCCTCCATAAAAGCATTACGATCCCTTTGAGTAATAAAGAATTATGTACTCACATCTTCCTAATGTCTTTGAGGTATTAGGTGAGAGCAATAAAGACTTTGAAAGAATTGACCTTTAACTTGGTGATAAGAGAAACACTTTGAGAAGATATGATGGACGTCTCCTTCCACCTGCGGTTAATAAAAGTGATCTTGGAGGATTTCAATGCCAATGTAACAAGCTAGACCACCACCCTGAACCCCTTTAACCAAAGCTTATGAATTGGGCTGTTCGAAACGCACAATTAATTCCTTTTGAAAAGGAATCCATCTTGAACAATATAGGGACGCCCAGATTCATTTCCTCAATTTTTCAATAGAGAGAGAAATGTTCATCTTCTTTATAGAGTTCTTTGAGAAATTGATAGCCAATGAAGTGGGCTTCTATAAGCGAAAGTAGTGAATAACATCTTAAAAGAGTGTTCAGTTCTCAATTGGCAAAGTTTAGAGCTACGTCATACTTGATTTTGGCTTACAAACAACCTTTAATGTAGTTGATTTTTAATGTTTTGAGTTTTGTAGGAACAAATGAGAAAAAGTTCAAAATTGGAGTAAGGCCTAGCCCACTTGAAGCCTAGTTAATCGATAGTGCCAAAATTAGCCAGGGAGTGCTAAAATCAACTAGGGCATGCCACATAGCAAGACTTTGAAGAAAAGCGGAGAAAAAAAATCTAGCACGGGAGCACCGTGCCCTGTGGCACGTCCTTGTGCCATCTATTCTGACATTTTTTAAAAGAATGACGTAAGGCCATAAAAGGGCGTGTTTGGATCTTTTGGGTAATGTTAAGCATTAGCAGCTTATTTTCTCTCTAGAGCTTAGCTTTTGTAAACACTTTCATCTCCATTAATGGAAACTTGGAAATTTTAAGCCTTTGGTTGAATTTTTGCAATTCTCTTATTTCTTTCTTCCATTAGTGCACAATCTCACTTTTCCCTCCTCAATCTCTCAAAAAGCTCTATTTCTAAGCAACCTAAATCCACCCCAAATATGGATTTGATGTATTGGGGTTGTAGGGAGATTTAGCTATGAATCCCAAAGGATATGAGACCTAAATCCATCTCTTAAAACTCAACCATCTCTTCTCTTCATTCCCTTTCTTCTATCTTGATCACCAATACCACAATGTGGGTTGATTTCTTGCAAATTTGAAGAATCATTGCTATAGGAGCGAATCAAGACTTGATTACGGTGTTTGGTGATTAAATGTGGTTAAGAAGTTTATTTAGCCATAGACATTCTATCATCAATGGATGCTAAAGTGTGGGTAACCTTTTCTCTCCTTATTTTTTGTTGTATTTCTTAGGATTAGTAGTAATTTAGGTTAGTTTTTCTTTTATGGGTGATCGCCTTAAGGAAGGTTGGTATTGAGTTGGTGGCCATGTCGATCCACGGGCCATGTCGAGCTCCACACCATGTCTTGTGTGCTATGTGTTATCTAAATGTGCTTAGTAGTTGTTGGTTAGGTTGTTATAGTTTCCTTTGTTATTACTTGCTTTGAATTCTTGTTTGTAGAAAAAGTAGATTAAATTTGCATGTTACAGTAGCTTAGTGTAGTTAATCAAATTGAAATCCCATCTCTCAATCACGAAAATCTTAAGCTAATCACACATCATCACTGAGGACTACGTTGTACCCCCTTAAAATCACATCAACAAATTGACGCCATTGCCAGGGATGATGATGTTATATTTGCATTTGATTTTGTCTTAATTGTTCTACAAAGTTTAATTTCTCTGATTTTAAAAAATAAAAAAAAAGATAAAGAAAACCACAAAAAAAAAGAGAATGAGTAAGTGCTTAGACAAGGTTAATAGTTGTGAGAGGCTAGTTCGTGTTGAAATTTCACTACCTTACATCGAGGTAACCCCAACCATAGTAGTTAATTTGGAAGAAATGGCAGAGGAGCAAGTTCAAGAGCCTCCTCTTCCGCCTCCTCTGACTCCGAGGAGTTTGAACCACATCTTTTAGCCACCAAAGTTCACTAATCCATCACGTTTTCAATTCTCGCAACTAAGTGGGCATGTCTAATTCGCCTTTAGCCCTCAATACATGACCATGCTTCCCAAATTCAGTGGAGATGGTGATGCTTACCTATTTCTAAGCGAGTTTGAGGAAGTACACTCTACGATGCAATTCCCCGATGTGCCCCAAGACATTGTTAGCTTGTGTTTCATTCCTTTTTCCTTGAGAGATTTAGCGAAAAAGTGGATGCAAAGCCTCTAGGCAAATCCATTTCCACATAGGATGGGTTTGTGTGGGCTTTTTTTGAGAAAATATTTCCGGAATGGTAAAACCGTGAAACTAAGTAATAAAATCAATCACTTCCTCCAACTCAAGAAAGAGTCATTTTGGAAGTGCTTTGAAATATTTAAACTCTTGCTTGCTCAATGTCCGGACCATGATCTAGAACATTCGTGTTTGTGTCAAATAATCTATAAGGGTTTGATCAAGCCACAAGAAGTATGGCAGAGTATATGTGTCAAGGGGGCTTTTAAATAAAAAGTGAGATTGAAGAATGGGATTTCCTAGGAGAGTTAATGGAAAATACCTTGCAATGGGAAACCACTAGTGATAACATTTTAGGTGCCGGAATCAATAGCCAAAAGAGGGGGATTTATGCGGTGACGGATACCACATATATTGACACTAGATTTGCCACCATAGAAAACATGTTGAGGGATTTTGTGTTGCCCCAAGCATCAACTAACTTTCCCCTTCCCCAAATGGTTTCATGTTCTCAATGGCAATCCACGAACCATTCCCTAAGTTCATGTCCGCTATTTGCTCAACAATTGGCTACAAGCCAAGAGCAAAGTCAAGTGAATATGGCCTTCCAAAGATTAAAATTTGATCTCTACTCTCGCAGTTACAATCCAGGGTGGGCTAAGCACCAAAATTTCTCATGGATCAGGCCTAATGCTTTGATGCCCAACGCTCAAGGCGGGAGTTTCCAAGGAAATATTTCATCTTCTTCACACCAAATGCCACCCTTCCATGGGCATACAATGCTCAAAGGGGTCCTCCTTCTCAACCACATGTGGCTCAATCATCTCCCTCTCCCAGTTATAATGATTTGGATAAAGTGAATAAGAAAGTCAATGATATAGAGAGGATAAAATTGAATACAGAGAATGCTCCGAGGGTTCTAGACTGAATCGGTAAAAAGCTAGGCTAATGACCTAGCAGAAGGATCTCAGCAGGATTATTAGTGCCCGTCTCCAGTTCTAAAACGGGTCTTAAATATTACAATTCTATCTAGATAGGCGATTCGTTTAGATTAAGCCACCAAGAGTTGAACTGGGTCTCCTTTTCTTAATCAACTCGATTTGCCATAATGATCCACTATAAAAATAGGGGAACTCCATAGGGTTAGAGAACATCAGAAAATTGGAGAGGAAGCATTAGAAAATTGCTGAGGAAAGATAAGAAATTCAGGAGAGAACACTAATAGGTTCAGAGAAGCTAGCCAAACCTTTCTTAATTCCATCCTCAAAACCCTTTAAGAGACAAGTCAAGGCTTGTAATTTTCTATCCTAGGGTTCCCCAAGTCACTCAAGTGGGTAACTTAAGGTAATCAAGTCCTCAAAACCCTTCTCTTTACTTTCTTTCACTTCGCTTCATTTAATTTTGGGTTTAGCAAAGATGGAATGTTTAATTAATTTATCCCCCGCCTATTGTAATTAACTGCATTATTTCTTTTAATTCTTCTAGATTAACATTATACTTTTCATTACTATTATCTGATTGATCCCAATATGTTGCATGAATGTTTGTTATTAGTTTAGGTAGATTTAGTTTACATTATTGATTAGTACAAGTTGTCAACGATGACGGAATTTGTTATGATGCATTCCATCACGACATCGTACCTTCACAATTGAATCTTGATCCTTGGTTCGAGCCTATGAAGTTAGATGGTCCCCACACAAGGGATTATTTGGGGGCCTTTCAAAAACCTTTTTCGCAGGAGATAATTGCCCTTTTTGGTGTTCCTTTGGTTTATGGTTCATATGAACCTATTGTCCCTTTCTTGTCCTTTCGATTATCACTTGCTTCAAAAAGTGAATTTAGTTTGTAAGTTTCTCCTAAAACTCACTAGCAACTCTATCCGTTAAGCTTAATATTTTTTTATCTAATTTTTATTTTATTTTTATTTTTGGATTAGAGCATAATAGGTTCGGGATTCATGACATACCACTATCTTGACCATGAACTGGCCTAAGAACCTGGTTGGGTTGCACGATTAGGGCTCCTGCCTAGTTCTCTAGTCAGACAGTAAACACTATTGAGAACCAGACTAGGGGACTGGACCTGCTTCTTACCCATGAAGGAAGTTGGGTTCTTGGGTCAGGGGTCTGGTCCATTGCTCTAACCCAGTCCACTTGTTGTGCTGTAGGTTGATAATTTTTTTTAAAAAGTAAAAAAAAAGTTTCGAATTTGAATACCTAGTAAGTGAGTCCAACCATTTGTGGGGGAACTACACTAGTGGGTGAACCCTGAGATGTGGTCCCTATAGTTAGCAGCTTATTAGATTGTTGTTTCACACATTGGTGTCCTAATACAAAATGTAGCTTCTTAGTATGTTTCGTAAAATGTGAGGGCATACATTTAGTTCTTTTAGTCTTATCATGACGTGAAGGTCAAGAAGGAGCTAACCTAATCCTCCTTCTATTATGAGTGAGCATATAATTATTGTAACACCTGAGGGAAGACCATAATTTAGATTTAAAGGAATTAAAATTACAACTTACATCACCAAAGGTGACCGTCCTTTTTAGGAAACTTATTACTAGGACTCTACATTTAAGTGTACTTTCTATGAACTACTCTTAAGATAAGTGAGGCATCCTAGTAAGTTTTCCCATATAGCATGTACGAGCAAAGCTCACTGAAATGCTTGTGGTGATTTATGGGGCTAATCATGAGTCCTTAAAATTGTACCCAGTAACTGTCTATGGCATGGGAATGGGTTGGTGATAAACCCTAATTTTTACTGTTCTTCACTCTCATTTTGAGTTCCCCTCCCTTTTTATTTTGATTAGTAAGGATTTGATTAACTTTGACCTTCTTCATAAATATTGGCTCATTACGTTCCTTTCTCTCATTTTTAGGTGTTTTAACTTTTTAATCGAGGAAATAAAACACTCTTTGGGAGAAGGGACAATGCGAACAGGAGGTCTGGTTGTTTTAGAGCAAGAAAAGCAAAGAGCAAGTAGAAATTTAGGGAGCAAAAAGGCCAATGGGTGACAAATGTCATCCCCATCGCCATGTCCAGCCCTTGCAATTTAAGAGAATCATCATGCAAAAGAACAGAAGGTTGTCATGGCTGCTTATGGCTGACCAAGAAAATTTACTCATGTTCAAAACGAACACCCATTTTCATTGTAACCCACCACCCTTTTGCCAGTTAAACCATCATTTAAGAGATTTTTCCTATACTTGGAAGGGATCTCAAATTTTACGTAATTTCTCTTAAAGTTTTTAGAATCGATTAAGTAGGGAATAATATAATTGTTTTGAAGATTGTTCTTTGGAGTTTGATTTAAAAATTACAATCATTTAGATTTGCAATTCTTGAGTTTATTCATTTAAAATCCCTTTTTCTATTTTGTTTATTCTCTGAGTTCTATACAAGTTGCTAGTGTGATGCTGTGTCATTATTATATTGTGACTGTCATCATGTTTTGCGGCTAAATCTCCCAACTTAGGTTGGGATTGACGCTGATTATGCTTAGCTAATCATCAATTAGTCTCAATCCTGCTTGTTTCATGCCTGCATTTATTGAATTCTGCTATGCATACCACATGTTTGATGAGTTTCCTAAATGAGCATTCGTATGTTTTTATTCAGTTTAGGCGAGCATTGTAAGATGAGATCATTACGTAGCATGTCTAAGTTGATGGTTAGTATCTTTATATGAAAATAATTGAAGTTCTTACTAGAATATGAGATTTTCAATCTTATAATCCTTCGAGTCTAGCCGTATGAAAATCGATAACTTAGTTCTAGGATTAGTTTTTGGTCCTTGAAAAAAGGAGGAGAAGAGCTAAATTTCCAATTTATCCATTCATTATGCTTTCTTGAATAAGTTCAATGGGGCTAATAACCGATTTGCTAGCACAATTGTGATGTTAGTTCCAATCTGGGTGTTTTAATTCTTTGAATTCAAATTCATGTTCTTAGTTTTTATCCTTTTCTTAGTTGATAATTGAATCCCCAAACTCGGCTTGTCTAGATTGAGTAGTTCAATTGGTTTTTGGTGATTGAAAGTGAGTTCCTCGTGAGATCAACATGTACTCACTGGTTTTTAGCTACGACTACATAGTGCACTTGTGGGTTTTAAATGAACAGGTTTTTGGTGTCATTACTGGGGAACTTATTCCTTTAAATATCAAAACTTATTAGAATATTCTAGCCTAGGGTTTTATTTTTCTTTTTTAAGTATTTAGTTCTTTTTTATTCTTGCTTTACATTGCTTACGGTTGGTATAGCATTTGCTTCATACGTACGAGAGCATCAAGGGCAATCAAAACCTTATTCCCCTTAATCTTATGATCAAAGAAACTACATGAAAGTGAGGCAAAGAAGCGAGGAAGAGGAAGAAAGCAGCAAAGATCACCGTGAAGAGGAGAACATAGCCTCTTGACGATGCTATTGCAAAAGCCACCTGGGCTGACTCTTCTATTGTGAAGTCGAGCATTCAGGCTAATAACTTTCTACTTTGTCCTGATCTTAATAACTTTATGGCATAAAATCTATTCTATGGCCACCCCTTAGAGAATCCTAATGCACCTATCCATCGTTTTCTAGAGAAATATGATAAAATCAAGTACAACAACGTCTTAAGTAGTGCTATTTGACCTAGGCTTTTTCCATTATCCTTGGCGAAGAAAGCCGAGGGCTAGTTGTTGCAAGTATTTCCCTCCTAGGGAAACTGAAAATTTGAGAGATTATATTGCCTCTTTTGTCGAGAAAGATGAGAATGCCTTTGTGAAGCTTGGGAAAGATTAAAAAACGTTCAGTGACAGTGCCCTTATCATGGTGTTCCTGATTGGCTTCTTATCTAAGCATTTCACTATGGGCTAGACTGGTCAATTAGGGTTTCTATACATGCTGCTTACCTTATAGCAAAATCCATTAAGGTAGCAAAGGCTTTGTTAAAAGAGATTGCTTTAAATAATTATCATTGGTCCAGCAAGTAGGCAACATCAAAGAAGAGCGACGGGAATTTTGACATGGATGCCAGGACTTATTTGGAAAGTAAGCTTGATTCATTAGTAAAGAGACTTAATAGGCCAAGCACTTATTCTACTCTAGGTAGCTCTTTTAGTTCTTCAGTTAAAGTACATGCTATACATGAAAACTATGATATGTAGGAGCACACATCTATTGAGTGCTATAATGGTCCTTCTACCGTTAATCATGCTAATGCTATAAAGAGTTTCAACACAACACCATAGAACAATCCATAGTCCAACACCTACAAACTTGGATGGAAAAATCATCCCAATCACTCATACAAGAACTCAAAACCCTCAACCCCATAGTTTTTTGCAACCATATGGATTTTGGTACCGAGCTCCCTATAATCCGCATCCTTAACCTCCTCAGCAGCAGTTAGACCTAGATCTTATTTTGGAGAGGTTTATGATAAGTGCTTAATGCATGCATAATTTTAGGGCTTTGCCACATTTTTAGGAGAATTATGTGCTTTAAGTCATAATCTCTACTTCTATTCTCGATTCATGCTTGGGTATGGTTATTTGTAGGCCTATCAATTCGGATGGTGGGTAAAATACGGGTCGGGTGTATACGACTTTGGGTAAAATACGGGTCGGGTGTATTTCGGGTTCGTGTAAAATACGGGCGGACGTATTTCGGTTTTATGGGTTTCGGATCAACCCAATGGGTTTGAAGCGCCTTTTTAATGAATTATTTCTTTTTTTGTCAAAATCAAAAGTTCGGCATATTTATAACTTAAAATTTTCTGCATTAAATGAACAAGCATTGTAATTATAATTTTTTCAAAGAATATCAAAACTATCCAAACTTTTCAACATGATATATGAAATTCATATGTAGGTGGACAATGAGTCAAGTTTGGATGGGTTAATCCGTATATTAAAATATTAATAATTGGTTTGGTCATTCATGGGTCGGCCCTTCTAAAGCATGTTAACGAGTCAGAGCGGTTCGATCTGTTAATAGCCCATTTAATAATTTCGTGTTTCATTAATTAACCTAGCATTACCGAATCAGGCATGCTTTATTAGTACGTCGATCCTAACACGAACATAAGTTGGTCCATTGCCCAACATTGCATTAGATTTGAGACCAATTAGAAGGAATCCAAACGAAAGAATATTATATACACGCAAGATATTATAATTATTTGTTAATTATAACATCAAAATTTTAGATTATTATAGAATAATCTTAGTTAAAATGCGATAAGACGTATTAATTTTACGAAGAATATAATAGTATGACTCACACATTTTCAATACTTATCTAATTCTAAATTATTTTTCTTAATATTAGAGTTGTTTCATGATCATTTTCAAAAATTGTACCATTTATAGGTTGTATATAACGCTGTTTTATGGGAAAAATGGGAACCATTGTCAAATTTACGAATAGATGTGGTAATTGTATAACGTCTTTCTAAACGATTCGTTATAATGAAAAACTATTATTGTTAAGAGAAAAAGTTAAAGAAAAAAAAAGTACGTATATAATATTCGGGTTGATCGGGCGGGTTCGGGTTTGGGTTCGGTTCGGGTTTGACCCAAAA
Source organism: Selenicereus undatus (assembly GCA_017589665.1). Taxonomy (NCBI): domain Eukaryota; kingdom Viridiplantae; phylum Streptophyta; class Magnoliopsida; order Caryophyllales; family Cactaceae; genus Selenicereus; species Selenicereus undatus. The sequence continues at coordinate 26,254,302 of JACYFF010031954.1, read as the reverse complement.
ATTTACGGGTTTTTTGGGTTAGGTTTTTTTCGGGTTCGGGTTGAGAAAATCGTGTTCAAAACCCAAAACTTTCAGGCGGGTTCGGGTCGGGTTTTCTAGTCGAGTCAATTTTTGCCAAGTCTAGTTATTTGATGTGTTTTGCAGGATTTTAGGCCTTTTAACCCAACATTTGACCCTTATTGGATGTATTTTGACCTTACCCACAAACACCCATGCGATGCTACGCCCCTGGAGTAAGCAAAGAGCAGAAAATCGATTCCAGCCAAGAACACGGTCAGACCGTGGTGCCTGCCACGGACCGTGGTGAAGTGTGAAACTGCTACCTCTTCGTTTTCCTTCGGCTGTGTGCATGAAATCATCCGAGTTCTTCTATAAAAGCTCGTTTCTCAAGCAGTAAAAAGGGGGATAGAAGGGAGAGCTTAGATAGCATAGTTCATTTTCTTTCTCAAATTTTGTTCTTTTAGTTAAGATTTTTAGTCTGGTTATTGTTTTAGTGAGAAATCTTGAGTGTAAGAGTTTGATTTTGTGGTGGTTTGAAGCCCTGGGTTAAAAGGCCATCTCAATCAAGCCTTTCCTCTCAGATTTCGCCAAAACTTTGGTTAGTTATTTAATCTTTAATCATGTGTGAGTAGTTTATTTTGTTTAGGGATTTAGTAGTTTATGAAAGTGTAGTTAGATTATGTTTTAATCTATAGTGGATTTTTGGCCAAAATTTGCTTGTACACTTGAAACAATTGAGTGAAAAACTTAAAGGTGATATTTGATTGTTAGACTGCTTCATAAGACCTGACATAATGTCATCTCAAAAGAGATATTTGCATGTTAGGAGGATATAGAGTGTAATTGAAGATATTCAACTTGGATTAAGACAAATTAGTTTGAAAGAACGAATTTTGCTTAGTTTAGGCAAATTTGGTTGCTTTCGAAAGAATAAACTAAATTTTTGGAGAGATTGCAATTCCTCTAGATTAACCGATTAGAGAAAAGCACATGCTTATTATTTTGATCGAATCAACTTTCGTAACTACATGAATTCCCAGGCATTTTTCCTTAATTGATTTAAAATTAGTGAATTAGAAGTTGTTAAACAGAAACCCTTTGAATTAGAGTTTTACTTAGCATATTTTGATAGACAAAGCTCAATAGATTACATTGGTCCCTGAGGAGCGATCCTTTTATCTATACTACGACTACCCGTGTGCTTGCGGCAGTGGTCAACTTTTTGGTGCCTTTGCTTGGGACTCAATCTATTAGCTATTGAGTTAGACTTACAAAAATGGCTAAGTATTTTATTGCTTTTTACATTTATTTTCCTTTTAGTTTCTTGTTTGATTGCATTGGTAGTGTTGGTGATAGTGCCTGCAGGAATTTTTCCTATTTATACGAAGTCCAATTTTGTACGAACCCGATCCCTAAGATTGAAAGGAATTTCCTCTTAAGGAGGAAGAAATAAAGGACTGAAGACAAAGACGTGAGGCAAGAAGGAATCCAACAAACATGGCGAGATGAGGAGGTGACAAAAGAAGGACACTTTGAGATTTCAGTACCCCTGGAGTCCAAGGGATCGCCTCAAGCATCGCTCGCCCTACTGTTGATGCCTACAATTTCAAGCTCAAATCGACACTCATCTCCATGGTGAAACAATCCCAATTTGGAGGAACTCCTTTAGAAGACCCGAATCTATACCTATCGGTCTTTCTAGACGTGTACGACACCTTGAAGCTCAACGGAGTCTCCACTGATGTCATTCGATTGCGTTTATTTCCCTTCTCATTGAGAGATAAAGCAAGGGCTTGGTTACATTCTTTGCCATTAGGATGTATTACCACTTGGGATGAGTTAATGAGAGCATTCCTTGCCAAGTTTTTCCCTCCGAGCAACACGACCATCTTAAGGAATCAAATCACCAACTTTATGCAAAAAGATGAAGAGACACTCTACAAAGCTTGGGAGCGGCTTAAAGATTTAATGCGCCTATGCCCCCATCATGGTCCACCGAATATTGATGCAGTGGTAGGAGGTACCTTGATGAACAAAACTAAGGATGAAGCCTACAACTTAATTAAGGAGATAGCACTTAACAATTTCCAATGGTCCACCGAATGAGACCAACCCAAACAAGTTAGAGGTAAGCTTGAAGTTTATGCACTTAGTTTGTTTTTGACTAAAGTAGATGCTATGACTCAACGATTGGACCGATTGAAAGTTAATGTTGTGAGTTCTAGTGCCCCTTCCCCTTGTGAAATTTTTTGGTTCTATTGGCCACGTGACTTAGAATTGTCAAGTTAGGAGCCCTTTTTTCCAAGACCCTAGTAAAGTTAACTATATTCAAAACTTCAACGACCGGCCAATAACCATTACTCTAGTACCTACAATCCGGGTTGGAAGAATTATCCGAATTTCTCATATAGATCTAATCCAAACTCTTCGAATATGCCCCAAATGAATGCTAGACCACCTCTCAGTTTTCAAAGACCTCCTTTCCCTTTTCAAATACTCCAAAAGTCCAATTTAGAAGCGATGATGGAAAGTATGCTTATGGCACAACAAAAACAGAATGAGTACATTAAGCAATTAGCCTCTAAGGTTGATGTGCTTACAACTTACAACAAGATCTTGGAAGCCCAAATTTCCCAACAAGCTAGCTTTTCATCTACGCCACCAGATAGACTTTATAGCAAGCCCAAACCTAACCCTCATGAGCAATGTAATTGTGTTACCTTGAATAAAGAAGTAAAGGACTTTATTGACCCTGAGGATATACCAATGGAAGATGGTAGGGAAATAATCATAGCTAGAAGTAAGGAGAGGAATAATAGTAGCAAGACTGCCACATTGATAGAGAATGACACTATAGAGATCCCCATAATTTTCCACCTAAGCTTCCTAACCCAGGTAGGTTTTCTATCCGCTGCATTATGGGAAAGGTAGAAATTGAGAGAGCTTTATGTGATCTAAGTGCAAGCATCAGTATAATGTCACATTCTTTATTTGATAAGCTTCACCTAGGACCACTACAAGCCACATCCTTTTCACTACACTTAGCAGACGGTTCTAAGACACAACCCATAGGCAAATTGGATAATGCACCAGTCAATATAGGAGATATTTGGGTGTTGGAGGACTTTATCATAGTTGATATGCCCAAGAATGATGATGCTCAAATTATCCTAGGTCGGCCCATTTGGCTACAACTGGTTGCCACATTGATGTAAGAAAGGGTCGTATAACTTTTTATGTGGAAGGGCGCTATGCTGTGTTTTATCATATGGAGAGAGTGGTTTCTCCTAATTCTTCTCTATTGGATGAATTTCCCCCTTCCCCTGAGATTGACATGGAGGACGTCTTAAATTGTGAAGATCCTCTTGACTTTGACTAGATTTCTCATGAGGACCCCGACCAAAGGTAAGTTAAGGTGGAGTTTGCTGCTCCTACCTCGCCTAACATGCTGAAGGTTGAGGCCCATGTTTCTAATGAGTCTTCTATGAGTGACTATTGCAAGTTTGCCTATGCTATTATCTCTTTGGCCCCTATGGAAGGATTGGATGCAGATTTTGATTTGGGAGTTGAACAAGTTGATAGTAGCCCATCTGATGGGCTACGAGTACGCTTTGCTTTGTACGCTGATAACGCATTATGGCATAAATTGATGAAGACGAAGGACCTTCAACCTGAGATTTTGTGATGGTACATTTGACTAAAAAAGTTTGACTTTGTGGTTCATGATAAAGCCAACGTCCATACACTTATTGATCGAGAACAAGCATAGAAGAAGGGTCAAGCTCTTGACCTTAAAAGAGTGCTTCTTGGGAGGCAATCCAAGCCTTTTTTTTTCTTTTCCTTAGCTTGATTTTCAATATTTTTGCATTTTTTCAATAAAAAACAAAAAAGTCAAAAAAAAATGAAATAAAATAAGAGAAACAAAAAAAGAGAGAAATAAGAGTCGAATAAAGAGTTTGTGGAAAAAAAAAGAGAAACAACAAAAAGAACAAAAAACAAAGAACAAAAAAATATGTAAAATGTTTTGCACCATGGCCAGGATACTCAGCACCATGGCCATGGGGTGACAACCCAGAAATTTTTTTTAAAAATAGAGTCAGCAGACACCACGGACGGACCAAGGTGAACTCCACAATTTGTGGTGACCTGCTACGGCCCGTGGTCTAGGTTTTTTACCGTGATGCCCCCTCATTTTCCCTCACACTTCATCTTCTTCACGACTCTCTCTCTCTCTACCTCTATTTTCTCTCTCTCAACCTCGATAACTACAACCTTCATTCTTACCTTATTTCTTCTTAATTTTCACCTATTTTCACCCAAATTCATCCCTTTTCACTTAATCTTTCTCATTCCACACAAATTTTATCTCTTTCTTCTTCTTCTTCTTGTTCAAACTCATATCACTTCACTCATCCACCATACCCATCTTTTTCTCTTTCTTATTCTTCTTCTTTTTACTTAATTTCTTTATTTTTCTTCTTCAAATTTTCTTATTTAGGTATTAGTTTTGGTTTTTGTTTCATTTTGCAACAATGGCACCCACCAAGAGACAAAGAAGTATCAAGGAGGTTGGATCCTCAAGTCAAGCACCAACCCGAACTCAAAGGACATCCCGAACCTCCACCAATGCGCGAGCTCAAGGTAACATTTCCCACCCCCTTGGTTTAATGAATCCTGATCATGTTGCTAGATATAATTGTTTGAATGAACGCATGGTTGTGGCAACTAGATATTATGATGAGGAATTGTTAGCTCGATTAGGAATGTTAAATGATATTCGGTGGTTATTTGGACGAGGTGCTATGGGACACTTTTTAGAAATAAAAGAGCATACACACCAGAACCTAACCCTAGAGTTCCTGAGTACATTCCATGTTGTGATCACTAGAGGGCCTCAATGTCAAGCCGGATACATATCATTTTATTTCCAGGGACAATTTTATGAGATGAACTTAGGTATCTTTAATGGTATATTCAGTTTTCAACCTAGTATGGATTTACTGAACCACCAAGTCCCCCAGGAATTCATTCTGAATGCATTTTGGGGTGAACTTTTAGGGAGTGTTAGGTACAACACTAGTTCATTGAAGTGCACTCATATTAGGAATCCTTACGTTAGAGTAGCTCAACGTATCTTGGCTTGTTGTTTCTTTGCTCAGGAAGATAGTTTGAATGTCCCGAGATTATCTGAGTTGTACTTTATGTCCTGTATGCTTGATGATGTCCAGCTTGACTCTGGTTCATTTTTGGCCAGGCAATTGTATAGTGCTACTATTAGTACTAAAGGTAGTATAGTGATAGGTGGTATTGTGACTAGTATCGCTAGATTTTTGGGTATTGAGCCCAACCCTGAGGACAAAATTTCTAGGTCTGAGCGGCTTAGTCAAGCTGCTTTTGAAAGTATGAACTTTTGTAAAGTTGGGGCTCGGCGTTTATGTTGGATTTACCCTGGGGACCGGCTTTTACCGCTTCCCAATGTCAATCGAACTACCTTCACCAGGCGAACCTTTATTGAGTACCTAGTGATGACGAGGTTGTTCAACCTGCACCCCATCATTGAGCCCCTTATCCTAGTCAAGCAGGACCTAGTTCTTTCTCTCAACAACTCCCTCCTGACTATACCGACCTCCAAGACACCCTCTGATGCATTCAGGAGGAGTAAGTTTCCCTCGAGCATTTGTTGCTTCTGAGAGCGCCGCTCTTCGGGACTTTATCTAAGAGCGCTACGATGAGCTTCGTGGGATGCTTGCTACCTAGACTCAATATTTCCAAGACTATAAGGCATGTTTGGAGGCCTGGTAGGATTGGCATATTTCTTATGGCCAACCATGCCATCCTCCTCCACTACATCCTTTCTGATTTCGGTGTGCTACTCCCCTTCTCTTTTTCTATTATGTGCCCATATTGAGGGCAATGTGTGATTCAAGCATGGGGGAGTTAGTAGTTAGATTTGGCGTCTAATGCATGAATTAGTTTGGTGTGGTTGTACTTTGTATATGTTGTTTGTAATGGTTTTTGGAGTTTTTGTTTTAGGTTTTAGCTTTGGTTTGCAGTATTTTAGTAGTGCATTTAGTTTTCTTTTCATTCTAGGTTGCATTTTAGTTTTTCTTTGCGTTTTATTTTGGATTGTTATTAGATGCATGCATGTTTATAGAAATGAAGAAAAAAAAATATAAAAAACTTAAAAAACTGGAGAAAGTAAAATACTTCCTCCGATGGTGATCTTTTCAGATTTGGTAGACTTCTTTGGTTTAATTTGATCCTTTGATTTGCCTAAATTGTGCATAAAATGTTTGAGATTGAGTTTACAAAAACGAGTTCCATGTTTTGACTACATATTGCGTGCGAGTTGATTACCCCATGAGTCTTTACATGAATTTTGGCATGTGTTTACAAATGAGCTAGTTATGACCTTGGTAGGTGCCCTGTGAGGCTTTGAGCTTTTAGAGACTATTTATCAATTTAGTCTCATATTTCTTTCATGTGTGACTCTTCCTTGAAATTATTTCTCTAGAACTTGCTTTGATTCTCGTTCAAGATCACATTTTGCAAATACATTTAGGCAATATGATTGAGGCATTTTTTTCTTTAATTTGTTAAACCCAATGGCCAAATAGCCACCTTTGTCATATATTATATCCCTTGAAAGCCTATTTGAGCCTATATCCATTTTTCTTGATTTGAACCTCCTATTATAGCCTATGGCCAAATGATTATCTTACCCTTAAACCAAGACTAGAGGAGCATTTCATTCTTTTCCATCAAGCTTCTAGTAAGGTGGATTGTTCTCTTTCAGTGGGCTTTGGTTGTTTGGTGAAGGGATGTGAGATCTTGATAAACCCCTTGTCTCATTGCACAAAGTTTAGAGAAGAGCTGGAATTTAAAGTTCGTTATGAATTTCCTTTGGCTAACTCATTTGAAAAAAAACAAAAAAAAAAACAAATGAAAAAAGAAAGAAAGAAAGTGTTAGCCTTGTTGGAATTGTAAATTCTTGTGATTTTCAACTGTTTCTCTCTTCAATTGGGGATGTATTTTGTTGATAAATTAAAATGGTCTAAGAGGGATGTAGTATGATGCATTGGAATCGTTTAGCTCTTAGTCTATGGCTTTTAGCTCCTTATTTCCAAAACATTTGTTCCCCTCTTACGTTTACCCATAGCCCGATTGCAACCCTATGAAAGTTCTCATGATTGCCTAGTGTGTTTGCATTTTAGTGATGGAGAATTTGAGAATCTTGTCAAGCTTATGGTAGATTTGAGTCTAAGGAATGAGAATTAATGAACCTTTATATATGTACACACTTTCAAACACATGATTGATGAGTGCCACATAGCTATAGTGAGGTTCTACCAGCCATGCTGGCCTCACTTGTTTCATATGTTTAATGACTGTATTTGAATATTTGGGGGGATTGATTCAAGTTTGACATTGTTGTCTATCAAGTGTTTTTTCAAAAATTTCATTCCCTAGTCTGTTTACTAATGATTTTTGCATCATTTTGTGCTACCTTTGGATCAGCTTTGCTGATGGAATGTTACCTATATCTATCCTGAGGAGGTTGTATATATTTTTGGTTTTAGCATTGCTTGAGGACAAGCAATAGTTTAAGCATGTGGGAGTTTGATAAGTGCTTAATGTATACATCATTTTAGGGCTATTTTGCCATATTTTCAGGAGAATTATATGCTTTAAGTCATAATTGATACTCCTATTCTCGACTTATGCTCGGGTATGGTTGTTTAATGCGTTTTGAAGAATTTTAGGCCTTTTTATCCAGCATTTGACCCTTATTAGATGTATTTTGACCCCCCCCCCCACGGACATCCATGTGATGCTACACTTGTGGAGCAAGAAAAGAATGGAAAATTGGTTCCAGCCAAGACCACGGTCGGCCCGTGGTACCTGCCATTGACCGTGGTGCCTGCCACGGACCGTGGTGAAGTGTGAAACTATTGCCTCTTCATTTTCCTTTGGCTGTGTGGCTGAAATCATCCGAGGTCTTCTATAAAAACCCATTTCTCAAGTTGTAGAACAGGGGATAGAAAGGAGAGCTTCGATAGCATAGTTCATTTTCTTTCTCAAATCTTGTTCTTTTTAGTTAAGATTTTTAGTTTGGTTGTTGTTTTAGTGAGAAATATTGAGAGTGAGTGTTTGATTTGGTGGCGGTTTGAAGCTCTTGGTTGAAAGGCTATCTCAGTCAAGCCTTTCCTCTCAGATTTCGCCAAAGCGTTGGTTAGTTATTTAATCTTTAATTATATGTGATTAGTTTATTTTATTTAGGGATTTAGTAGTTTATGAAAGTGTAGTTGGATCATGTTTTAATCTATAGAATTGAGCTTATTTCATGATTGGTTTGATTTCGTTTTATCAAGTGATTATCATGTTGTGAGTGGATTTTTGGCCAAAGTTTGCTTGTACACTTGAAACAATTGAGTGAAAAACTGAAAGGTGATATTTGATTGTTAAACTGCTTGATAAGACCTGACATAACGTCGTCTCAAAAGAGATATTTGCATGTTAGGAGGATATAGAGTGTAATCGAAAATATTCAACTTGGATTAAGACAAATTAGTTTGAAAGAACGACTTTTGCTTATTTTAGGCAAAATTGGTTGATTTCGAAAGAATATACTAGATTTTAGGAGAGATTGCAATTCCTCGAGATTAACCGATTTGAGAAAAGCACATGTTTTTCATTTTGATCCAATCAACTTTCATAACTACATGAATTCCTAGGCATTTTTCCTTAATTAATTTAAAATTAGTGAATTAGCAGTTGCTAAACCGAAACCCATTGAATTAGAATTTTACTTAGTATATTTTGATAGACAAAGCTCGATAGATTACATTGGTCCTTGAGGAATGATCTTTTTATCTATGTTATGACTGCCCATGTGCTTGTGGCAGTGGTCAGTTTATTCAGACATAGATGGAGACTAATGAGAACTTCAGCAAGCCCACCAAATTGATCAACTCCAGGTTGGACAACATGGCTTCCCACCAGAATATGATGGACACCTAGATTGTCCAAATAGCTTTTGTAGGTTAGCCACGTGTACCGACGTCAGGCCCATCTACTAATCCAACTTGACTCTAATCCCATCGGTCAGATCATTGCAATCTTGGTAAGGGGTAAAGAGTTATTTCAAAGACCCGTATGCTTATTCAAGAGACAGTTTTAATTCTTACTTCTGTAGAAAGAAGTGGTTAAATCTAGTAGATCATCGGGGTTCAAAGGATGACAATGGCCATTCATCTTTAACTTGCCCTTATCAGCCGACCCTTTCCCCAAAGAGTCGGTAGGATTTAGTTACAACTATGATATATCAAGTCTATATACACTTTTAAGAAGATCCATATTAGTGTTCTATCTTCGTAGGTTCTTAAGGAAACACCCTCATACTTGAAATTTTTTGGGAGCCTCTTTCCAAAAAGGGCAGGATCGAGTAGGTATCGGCAGTTACTACTGGAGAAATGTGTAGCGCAGTTATTCAAAGCAAGTTGCCATTTAAGTTATAGAATAATAGCAGTTCTTCCATTCCTTATTATGTAGGGGCCCTACAAATTGAGGGATCTCCAAGTGATTTAAGAGCTAGCGTGAGCTTGATGTCCCTCTATCTCTACAGGAATCTTGTACTACAAGACTTGAAACCCAAAAAATGGCTATTTAGTTGGTATATCATTCTTCAAGCATCATGTGGGTATTAATAGGATCTTCCATTTCAGGTGGGTACGTTCATCATCCTATCTAGCTTTGTGTGATTGATATGGATGATTGCTCCTAATTCTCTATCATCTTTGGGAGTTCATTTCTAATATGTGCAAGAGTTGTGATTGATGTAACTGCATGTAAGATATCTTTCCAATTGTGCAGGAAGAGTGTAGATTTCTGTTTCTCTCCACCCACAATCCCTCTAGGTCATGCATCTGCATTTCCTGTCGTTCTTGCTATTGACGTTGTTGTTTCTAGGAGGGAGGTGTTTGATAGACATCAGCTTTTCCACATAAGGTTTTCTGCCGCTTTTAAGTCGCCACCATCAATCTTGACTTATTTTGGAGACACTAGTGTTCATCTTAGAGAGGTGGTGGATTCACCACCATTCACTGTTTAATATCTTCCATCTTCCATCTTTCTCTTTCCCACCACCATCTACAACCTAAGGTAAAGGTCAAGCTAGGAACCTAAAACAAGTGCTTATGGGAAGCAACCTAAGTATTTAATTGCTTTTAAAAAAATGAAAAACAAATTGAGTGTCACTCATTCTCCTTCCCATTCTTCTGTTGTTTCCCCCTTTCGCACTACAAGTGTTTTCCTCTTCCCTTGTTCCTTCGCATGTCCTTTTCATTGACAACAATAAAAATCTCAGTCATAGGGGGAGGGGGCATGAGTTTGTATCTCTTTGGGAGGAATTGTAGATTCTGGGGAGTGGTTTGTATGACATCTTTTTCATATGTATCATATAGCGGAGATTTCATATGGTTTTATTAGGTTGACTTTTGTATTTCTGTTTAGTAGGGCATATAGGTTACAAGAGGGATGTGATAGAGCTAGGCATTCATAACCTGTCATGGTAATCCTTCTTACCTTTCTTTTCATTTTCCTCTCTATGCTTTATTCTTTCTTTGTTAGATTCATTGCTTTTATAAATGAAATAAACTTGAAAATTTTGAAAATTCAATAGAGTTTTTGAAACCCCTTTCTATGATGATAATGCAGGCTATGATAGTTAATTGATTTACGTGATTTGGTATTGAGGTTAGTCTATCTTGGTGTAAATTCTAGGAAAATCGTGTTGACATTGCCATTTAGGATTGATTTGGCTTACATTGCATGGCATTTGTCTTTGAGATTCTTGTGGTTTCATTTATTTGCCCTTGATAAGTGGAGCATATCTTAGAGTAAGCTGGATTAATTGTGGTAGATTAACTTATGAGATTTCGAACCTTTCTAAGGAATATTTATTACATATAACATCATAGTCCTTTTCATGTGTAACTCCTCAATGATTGCATCTCTAAACAACTACTTGCTCAGCCCCTTAAAGTAAACGAATCGATTCGTCACATCATTGTTTTTTGTTTTCAACTTTCTTCCTCAAACTTTGCGTAATCCTCCTAATGGCAGGGGATTCATTACCTACAGTGCAAACTCCTAACTACTTACCCAACTCTAAGCATTCTTGAGCAAATTCTATAGGTGTAGGAGAGTTATGCCTAGCAATGTAATGCACACTTCCATTAGGAGGAGGACTCAACTTAGTACTTTTCTTCCTTGGCACAACAAGAGCATGACTAGTGGAGCGTTCAAGCTTCTCACCATCATTTGTGTCAAATTTTATGTTTTTCCTCCTTTCAAGACCCTAAAAACATTTATATACAAGCATAATCGTGTGTTCCATATCTTACTTTTTCTCTTAATAGCTAACAAAGGGAGTTGCCAATTGCTACTCTTTTCATTAATAAGGGTATTTTTGTATATTATTTAACCATTTGTGTTCAGGACAGAGTATCTTTCAGGTGTGATGCGGAGCAGAGCGAACTTACATGATAGCAGACGCACCGGGCTTGGTCTCCATTCTTGCTCCTTTCAATCCTGCAAAAAAGGCCCGCTCCAGATATTGAATCCGAGGAAAGCTCCTCTGATACTCAAGTCAGCGAGGGTCCTAGGAAAGGAAAAATTACTAGGCTCCTAAAGAATAAAGTTCAAATCTTTCCAGGAACAGGTGAGATCTTTCTCGGGGAGGAAAATTCCAGGTTCCTAACATGTCAGACTGCATATTTCATACGTAGGTCACTTACCTTTTTCAAGTCTGGCAAGTGAGCATTTATAGGGGTTGCAGCCAAGGGTAACTTTGTAATTTCAATGTAAATTCCTCCCTTAATAGACCTGGTAAGGGCTGCTCAGAGCAGAGCCCCTCCCCTTTGTGCCAGCTACAGACGTGTGTAGCAGTCCTAGAGATTTATCCTGAATCGTTTAGCCCGTCACATTTTGTCGACATGCTTGCTGAAAGGCGGATAGATAAAGTGTGGAACAGACACTCTGACTCCCTAGGCTATTCAATTGCTTACGTATTCCATCATTGGGAACATTTGTTGCCTTCTTACGCGGTTTAGAGTCGGAGGTGCCCACCTCTTAGTGGTTTATGTCTCCCATATCTACTTATTTTTCCTGATGGGGTTCCCTTCCTGGCTAAACACTTATGAGATGACTTTGTATGTGTGGGAGGCCATTCAATGGGATAAGTTGGATGAGGCTATCCCTTCCCCACCTTTCCATCCGTTACCGCTAGATTTTTTATTGCTATGCCGGGACTTTATAAAGGGAGACACGGAGGAGGTTGCTCATGAAGTAGGCATACCCAAACTGGTACCGGTTACATTTTATGCCATGACCATGGCCTACGTTAGGGAGTTAGGTGTGCTCCCGGTGGTGGTATGAGAGGTTATAGAAGAGGCGTTGACTCATGAGGGATAGTTGGGGATCCACATAGATGAGTTGTTATTTGCCAGCTAAAGAACCCTTACGGCTAGAGCCGCGGCGGCCACCTAGCAACCATCGGACAACTCGATAATGATTGTGGGGTCAAATGATGTGCACATGACCCCTGGTAGTTGATCTTTATGAGCAACCTTGGCTACTCATTTTCATATCTTGTGTTGCTCCATTATTCTTCCTCTATGCTCACTCTTTATCTCTCTCTCTCATTTTGACACTTAGACCTCAGGCTTCGCGCAGGGCTTATTCCTGAGATGAATAAGTGTTGTTTCCGAGGATATAGCAAGGTGCCTAGAATACCCTTTACCTTCATTATAAAAGGGCTATGAGGAGATGCAAAATGATTCACCTTACTCCCAAACCCCTCTAATACCCCCTACCCACTAAGAAAACTTTCATCGTAGTTTTCCTCTATTACATGAATTCTGAGGAGATGGCTAACCATGTGTGGAAAGCCTTCAACTGGCAGCATGCCCTTCCAAGTCCTCGTCTGTTGCTTGAGGACTGTTAGGATCTCTGCCCGGACTTCGTCCGGCAAGGAGGGCGCTCAGGATTTTTGTATTCGCAAGCTCGTTCAGGCCACCTTCTATGCAATGGTGGTCAATGATGCCCTGCAATTGTGCGTCCTCATGAGGAATATGGCTCAAGTCCTGAAGATCGCGCGGACCAACCTTTGTTGGCACACCTTCGAGATGTGGCTCAGATTTTACAGGCGCCACATCCCAGCGGGTGGTCATTAACTTTTTTTCGTTACTTAGGCTAACTATGTATTCTTATTGTTGTATGTTCCTAATGTAACTACTCTTTTATGGTAATGAAAATCAGATTTCCTTGCCTGTTTGCCTTTACTCTCTATTTATACATTCCTACCCAGGGCTATGTCCTTCTCTGAATAAAAACGTAGCACTGCCGCTAGGGCAATCCACTAGGCCGTGTGTGGACCAATCGCTTGTGGGTCGTGCCTTAATTCTTTTGGCCTCTTGGGGGTCAAAGTTGTGGTGAGCAGTCACGGGCTGTGCTTCATAACCTTTTGCCCCTTAGAGGGATAAAGTTGTATCGCACGGCCACGGGCCAGGCTCTATGACACTCAGCCCCGTAGGCCAAGAGGCGTATCGGTCGGTTGAGGGCCATGCTTAGGATCTTTGGCCCCTTAGGGGCCAAAGGTGTAGCAAATGGCTATGGGTTGCATCTTTAGGCCTTTAGCCTTACGTGGGCTAAGTGTGTAGCGAACACCTATAAGCGATGCCAGGGGAACCTTAGGTTTAGCAAACGACTGAGGGTCGTGCCATGAAACCGCTAGGGCCTTAGTTCCTAAAGGTGTTGCAGATGGCCAAAGGCTGTGCCATGGGACCCTTAGCCCCTTGGGGGCTAAAGGTGTGGCGAATGACCAAGGGTCACGCCTTAGCACCCTTAGCCCCTTGAGGGCTAAAGGTGTAGCGAACAGTTGAAGGTCGTGCCATGAGACCCTTAGCCCCTTAGGGGCTAAAGGTATAGCGAATGGCCTAGGGCCTTGCATTAAGACCCTTAGCCCCACGGAGGCTAAAGGTGTAGCAGACGGTCAAGAGTCATGTCATGGGACCCTTAGGCCCTTAGGGGGGCTAAAGGCGTAGCGAACAACCAAGAGTTGTGTTTTAGGATCATTCGTCCCTTAGGGCTAAAGGTGTAGCGAGTGGCCGAAGCCCATGCCATAAGAACCTATATACTTGCTTTGCCAACTTCGCACAACATTTCTTTTTCTTTCCTCTTTTTTTTTTGTCTATGTGCATGCATGTATTGGATAGAACGCTTCTCGACTTGTCTTCCTACCTTTTGTCTGCCGAAGGTCATTTCACTTTGGGAAGCACAAAGGTTGATCTCTTTCCCCCTTTCTATAAAAGAAGGGGGTTTGTAGAGTGCCATTTCTTCAAGCATTATTATTTTAGTGAGAGAAGCAAATTTTTGGAGAGAGAAGCTTCATCGTCCCTTTCACAGTTCTTCATTCCCCACTCAGGCAATCTTCAAACTTTTCTTCAAATCTTCAACCCCAACCTTCAAATCTTCGAAAGCCTGCAAGTCTTCACACCCCCATTTACTTCATTCAGGTACGCACATCCTCTTAATCCCTTTAAACTCCCTGTGTATTATTAAGTAAATCATGTCGTCTTCGTGTTTATCACCTAGTGAACCTCTTCTAAAGCAGTTGGCCGACCCTTGAGATGAGGGCCACCATCCTCAATATCCAGACCTCCTTGCCAAAATTGATGGCCGAGAAGTAGCATTTTTTCCCCCAAAGAATCAATAGAAGGAACCTAAGAAAATTCCTTATACATTGCGCATCGATGAGCCAAGGGCCAACTTAGAGTCAAGCAGCGAGCATTCATCTAACCTTAGCATCCTCAGTGTAGAGGAGGAGGTGGTGTATCCCTGGGAAATTAACATTGATGTTCCTTGTATGTCTGATCTCTAAGAATGGAAGCTAGCCAGGACCAGGTCAGCCGCATAGTTGAAGACGGTTCCCAAATTAATGGCTAACGGGATATTTGAAGGTAACTCTCCTTCTTCTTCTAACTATTCTAAGCAAAGTGGGCAGGCTTGCTCCTCCAAATCTAGCACTAACTCTCTTAACACTGGCAAGGGCTGCTTGAGTAGATAACCCCCTAAGGAAGTCATAGTGGGGGGTACAAGATTCCTTAGACATCCAACAAGCTCGGACCCTGGGGATGGTCCTGGTTCGCACTTTTCTAATCCTAGGGTAGGGTAGTCCCTTAAGAAACCATCCCTTGAGGAAAAATATCTTCTCTCCGTTGGGTATAAGTTTGTGATTCTGGATCTAAACGCAACGGTGAATAGGTTGCCTAAAGGGTTCTTGATAGGCAACCTTGTCTTACAACCTTCACTTCGCATTGCACAGGGTGATTCTAGAGTTCCTGAATAAGTACGGGCTGGCGCTCGCACAAATAGTGCCTACCTCTTACCACAATATTTGCTCATTCATTGCCACATGTGAGCTACTTGGATTAACACGCTTGGGCAGGGCGTTTGGCCTGGTGTACACCATTCAAAAGGCACTAGGCGAGGCTGAGGAAATCGATTGGTACAGTTTCAATAACCAGAAGGGCTTCATGATGGTCATAGAGAAGAAATCAAGGTTGAAGAATTAAAAGTATGACTTCTTTTTTTTTTTACAGGGCGAACAGGGGGCTAATATCCCTAATTGAAACAAGGATAGGCCAATCAGAAACCCATTCAGTGAGCCGACAGGGAAGGAAAAGGCAAGCACCTGGTACTTTAAACACTATATCCGGGAGGACGATCGGCCAAGGCCCCTTTCTGCCTTCATATTGTGCGTAGTAGATAAGGGAAAGAGCTTCAACGTAGGAAGGTGAAGTTGAATGATAAGGAACCCCTCAACTGGCTTCTGAAGCTTTCTTGCTTCGAGAATGAATTCTTCTTCGTCGCCGCTGGTGTTTCGTCCTTGAAAAATTTTCGAAGGGTACTTTATTTCTTTTGTTATCCCTTTTCCCTGTGTGTCTGACATGATTGTCTTTTTCCCTTTGCAGATTGAGCTCACGGGATACTGACGCTCATCAAAACCAAGGACGTCATTGCTGAGGAGATTGCTAAAGAAATTATCCAGAGGAGAGATAAAGAGAGGCGTCGACGGGTCGAGCCTCAGGCTGAAAAGGTATCCTTAGTCTATTTCCTATTTTATTTTCCAAGTGAGCTATCTATTTAACGTATAACTTGCCCCTTCTTATAGGTGACCAAGGTCCTACTACGGACAAAGAACCCACCAACCTTAACATTGACCCCACCCCATTGGCCACCCGTAAGCACCAGTAGCAAGAAACACCAAGTGCTCAGACTAGTACGGCGCCTACGCTCGTGCAAGGCAGGGGTCCTAGCAAGGGTTCCTAGTTGTAGAAGAGTCTCCGCATAAGGAGGCTTCTAAGGGTCAAGCTGGCTTAGGCAGTGCCGGGGGGTCGTCTCTGCTGGTAGACTCTCAAGGGAGGCACCAAATGACCTATAAGTAGGTCACGGAGGCGTTTCCATGGAGATTCGCGAGTGCCATCGTCTGCCTCTCCAATGAAATTAGAGATGGTGTAAAGGCTCGTTCGGTCTTGGGACATCACGCCCTCGACCTGCCCTAACGCCCAATTGGCAACAAAGAAACAGGTAGTTGTCATTGAGGTGGGACCGATTAATCCCTTCTGCTTTTCTATCTTCTGAATTCTCTCCCTTAGCCCTTGCTACCCTCATAATCATTTTTTATCCATGCAGGCCTTCACTCGAGCTGTGAAGGCGATGTGGTCTACACTCTCTACCTCCCACTTGGAGAAGAAAATCCATCTTCTTTAAGAAGGCCAGAAGAAGGGTGAGGACTTAGCAGCCAAATACAAGTCTCGTAGAGACAAACTAAATAATGAGAAGAACGAGTGGGGCAAAAAAAAGTAGAAGCTGCACCTCCAACTAGAGGATCTAAATATCCAACTAGAGTCTAACAAAATCTCAAGCCAGGAGGTTGCAACCAAGACTGAGCGCTCGCGCTTCCAGCATGGCCAAGAGGAGCAGACCAGGTTCTTTTGTGAGTTTCTCGAGAACTTAGCCCGACGAACCTTCAGCAGAAGGGTTACTTCAAGGCATGGGTCCAATACATCAAGGACCACCGCCACGCTTGCCAATATGGTCAAGATCCCGATGAGGATGTGTTCCAGTATGAGGAGTCTGATGATGAGGAGATGGGGGACCTCGAGAACACTACTCCTCTCGATGACGAAGTCTAGTGGAAGATGCTAGCGACGTAGATGACCCAACCGCCTAGGCTTATAGCTCCTTTTCTCTCATCTTTCCCATTTAATGTATATAGTGCCTCATCTGCTAATGTTGCTTGTATAATCTTTTGATTGAATATTAACGAACTCATCTTTTAAATCATCCTTGCTTCCTATCACTTGTTGTTTGACTTGTTATTATGTGCACTTTATGTCATCTTGCCCTGGGGGCGTGTTGCCATACCCTAAATTAAACAACAAGTGACTTTGTCTAGTGACAATTGTCGCTGGCTTTGCACTAGCCCATGGGCCATGCCAAAGGATCCTTAACCCCTTGGGTGCATAACGGTGTAGCGAACGGCTGAGGGCTATGCCATGGGGCCCCTAGCCCCTCGTGTGCTAAAGGTGCAATGAACGGCCAAAGGTCGTCCCATGGGACCCTTAGATCCATAGGGCCTAAAGGTGTAGCGAACAACTAAAGGTTGTGCCATGGGACCCTTAGCCGTTTGGGGGGCTAAAGGTGTAGCGAATAGCCGAGGGTTGTGCCATGAGACACTTAGTCCATTCAGGGTTAAAGGTCTAACGAATGCCCAAGGGTTGTGCCATAAGACCCTTAGCTCTTAAGAGGCTAAAGGTATAGAGAATGGCCAAGGGTCACGCCATGGGGCCCTCGGCCCCTTGGGAGCTAAAGGTGTAGAGCACAGCCAAGGCCTGTACAATGGTATCTATGGAACCCTTAGCCCCTTGGGGGCGAAGTGTGTAATGGACGACCAAGGGTTGTGCTATGTGAAAGAAGGTGTCCAAGTGTCATCATTAAGGCCTATTCTAATTCAATATTGAACCATGTTGGAAAGTGAACTATCATTACATTGTCAAAATTGGCAAAGAAAAGGAAAATAGGCTAAGAAACATATTGTCTAAGTTTGCCAAGTATCACGCATAGTATTCGTATAAGTTATTATTACACCAGGTCTGTGAAATGCTCTAGCCTTGGAGAGTACTAAGGCAATATATTCTGAGGCGAACTTGCCACGCCACCACGTACAAGCCTTCCCAGTTGGTAGTCTACTTATTGTGCTCGCCTAAGCAGACATAATTAAAAAGTACAAAATAACGACGGAATTCAGCGACTAACTTATATAACGAAGGAATTAGCGACGGAAATGGCGATGGGAACATTGCATTAGGAAAAAGTCAGACTATGCGATGGACATGGCTACAGAAATACAAAACTGTCACCGGATTTCAGTACTGGTGACGGAATATTCGTCCCGTTCTTAATAAAAAATTAATTTACTTTCAACCTGGCGACAAAATTTCCGTCGCTAGGTAAAAAAATTGAATTTAAACAGAAAATAGGGATTGGCGACAGAATATCCATCACCATATTAATTGAAAATTAATTTAATTTCAACCTGGCGACGGAAATTCGGTCGTCAGTTAAAAAAATTTTAATTTAAAAAGAAAATAGGGGCTGGCGACGAAAATTCTGTCGCCAGCTCCATCGTCATCCCTTTAAATGAAACCAGATCTGGTTTCCTTCTTCATTCGACCCCGACCATTGAAGAGAGAGAGAGAGAGAGAGAGAGGACGCAACGAACGCCCACCACCGCGAACGTCGCCTTCCGGCCACTGCCTCCCTCGCCGCCTTCTGCCGCCGCCAGGTGCCCCTACCACCTCTTTGTGCCGATTATTTTGACCAATTTTGAGGTAAATTTCTCAACTAAACTAATTCTAATTTCTACAAATTTTTGTATTACATCATTAGAATTTCATAGTTAGTTCATATTTATGTTGAAATGTGATATTTCTGTGAAGTTATTGCTCTAATTTGTTTCAAGATTTGCTCAATGCAAATTAGGTTTTAGGTTTCATAATTTGATATTAAAATTTGATATGTTGATGGAATGAAATGTTTTAGCTCTTAATTTTGTTGAAATGTGATGTTTGCATGAAGTTATAGCTCTAATGTGTTCCAAGAATTTACCCAATGTAATTTAGGTTTAGGTTTTGTAATTTGAAGTAGAAATTATATTGGTTGGTGGAATGAAATGCTCTAGTTCATACTTTTGTTGAAATGAGACATTTGTGTGAAGTTATTGCTCTAGTTTGTTTGAAGATTTTACCAAATGTAATGTAGGCTTAGGTTTGGTAATTTTTAGTTGAAATTTGATATGTTGGTGGAATAAAATGCTAAAATTTGAATGAATTATTAGTTTTCTGAAATTCATAAGAATATAAGTATATTTGTAGAAGTTTATAAATAAACATATGTAATATATAATTAAGTAATTTATATAGTTATTATTATTTAAATTAAAATTAATTTTTATCTAATAACTTATGTGGTTATTGTTGTTTGAGCAGAATATGAATGGTCCTCCACACCGTAGGTGGAGTATAATATATTGTTGCCTGGTCGTAGTAGTTATATGCAAGAATTTCTAGATGGGGTAAACCAATTCGATGAATTTGCACATAGGTAGACAGAGTTTCTGAATGGGGGAAAGTATAGATGTCCTTGTGCTAAATGCAGAAACAGGGTGTACTTAACACCAGATGAGGTCAAGATGCACTTTACGTATAAGGGTTTTGTGAAAGGGTATTGATTTTGGATAAGTCACGCGGAAACAAAACCTCAGTAATATGATTTTGGATATTCAAATAGTGAAATTCCCGAAGTTGGAGGTTCAAGTTATATTAATAATGACTACAATGAATCCTACGTAGATCGGATTGAGTACATGGTTGGTGATGCTGTAATGACAAATCAAAATGTAAGGAAGGAGGAGTCAATTAAGCACTTGTTGAGAACCATTTTATAATATGGTTCAAGCTGCTCAACAACCTTTATACGATGGTTGTTCCACCCATAGTGAGCTCTCTATTGCTTTGAGATTGTTGAGTATCAAATCTGATTATAACATGCCACAGAACTGTTTCAGTGAAATTGTTTAAGTAATGAAAGTGATGTGCCCACCTAACAACCGCATACCAAACAACTATGGCCAAACGAATACAGTTGTTAAAGATCTCGGCAACGATGTGGTCCAAATTGATTGTTGCCGGAAAGGTTACACGTTTTTTTAAAGAGGACGCAAACCTAGATGCATGCAAGTTTTGTGGGCTTTCAAGATGGAAGAGGTAAAGGTCACAATAAAGGAATCAGAATTCGTTGCCATACTCAAGGATGCATTACTTGCCGTTAAAACCTCAAGTTTAGAGGTTGTATGCATCAAGATGTATTGCACAGCACATGAGATGGCATTGTGAACATCGGCTTAAGGACGGTGTTTTATGTCATTCATCAGATGGGGCAGCATGGAAACATTTCGATAACAGGTACCCTGATTTTGCTTCAGGGCCTATGAATGTGAGGATTGGCTTATGTGCTAATGGGTTTAATCCTTACACTTTGTCTTCAAGATCTAACTCCATTTGGCCAGTGGTAGTTACACCTTATAACATTCCCCCTTAAATGTGTATGACCATACCATTTATGTTCCTGACTTGTGTAATCCCTGCCCCAAAAATCCCAAGAATAAAATAGCTGTATATTTACAACCTCTTATTGATGAGTTGAAAGAGTTGTGGGATGTTGGAGTTTAAATTCTACGGAGCAGATGTTTCGGATAAAGGCTACACTTATGTGGGCCATCAATGATTTCCCCGCGTATGGAATGTTATCTGGGTGGAGTACTAATGGGAAATTGGCATGTCTTGTATGTATGAAATAGCAAAAGGCTTTGAGATTGAGAAATGGAGGTAAATTCTCATGGTTTGATTGTCATCGGTGTTTTTTTGCTAAGGAATCATGCGTTCAGAAGAAATAAAATAGCATTTAGAAAAGGCATAATTGTTATAGAGGGTCTTCCTCGCCACTTATTTGGGAAAGAACTTTATGTTGAGGCGGAAGATTACCCAATCATAACTCCAAATGGTGACTTTGTCATACCAGGATTTAAGGAAAATGAGCACAAGTAGACGAAGCAGAGTATATTGTGGGACTTGCCTTATTGGCAACACCAATTACTCTGCCATAATTTAGATGTGATTCATATAAAGAAGAGCTTCTTCGAAAACATCATTAACACTGTTATGGATATCCAAGGGAAAACAAAGGACAGTGCCAAATCAAGAATGAATGTTGCAGAAATATGTGATAGACAAGAATTACATTTACATCCAGGCCCTAGTGGTAAGCTGGTTAAACCAAAAGCGAAGTTCATACTTCCTATGGATAAATGAAGAGAGTTGTGTGAATGGGTAAAGGAGCTTCAGATGCCTGATGGATATTGCTCTAATTTGAGGAATATCATGGACACCCTAATGAGGCAAAGTTCAACAACATGAGAAGTCATGATTGTCATGTGTTCATGGAGACTCTTTTACCAATTGCATTTAGTGCACCCTCAGATGATGTCTTGAAACCTATCATTGAGATAAGTCAGTTTTTCAAGAACTTATGCTCAACAACACTGCGAGACGATATGCTTGAGGAAATGCATCGGAACATTGTCATCACTCTCTGTAAGTTGGAGACAATTTTCCCTCCTGGATTCTTCAATGTAATGGAGCACTTGCCAGTGCATTTGGCAAAAGAGGCTCAACTTGGTGGTCCAGTACAATACTGATGGATGTACCCATTTGAGAGGTAAAGTAGACTATACTCGATGAAACCTTACCTCAATTCTTATCTGCAATCGCTTACAGGTGAATCCAATTGTATATTTGTTAGGTACTTTGGCCGATTGAAGAAAAAGATAAAGCAACAAATGTGTCCTGAAGGTTCAATCACAAAAGCTTACCTAGAAGCTGAAAGGTCATTCTTCGCCTCCTATTACTTCGGCTCTAATGTGCCCTTCATGCGCACTAGATGCAGGAGAAATGAGGATGGCGATGAATATAATAATCATTTCCCAACTCTATCTATGTTTGAACTGCAAGTGACCGCTATTGGTAGGGAAAGATCAAGGTATCTCACAGATGCTAAATATATTATTGCCCATCTTTACATCCTGTTAAATTGTGATGAAATTAAACCTTATATTAGGTGAGTGCTACCTTAACTTCCAATTGAGTTTATCATTCGGAACACAAGTTTATTAATGGCCTTCACAAAATGTGACAGAATTTTCATAGAACAAGTCAGAACTGCACGTCCTAATGTTAGCAACACTGATGTTGACATCATCATTAAAACTCATTTTACAGATTGGTTTAGTCAGAATGTAAGTAATACAACTCATTCCTTCATAATTTTAACTTAACAGTTAGGTGCATTGTATTAATTAAAACCACATGTTATGTCACCTTAGGTGCATTACATTCAACTATTCAATACCCACAAATATTGCTAGTTGACACAATTGGCTGCAAAGCCAAATCGGTATGTGTAGACGTGGACAGCATATAGAGTTAATGGATTCAAATTCTACACAGAAGCTCGCAGCGTCGAGAAGAAAACATATAATTTTGGTGTTGGTGTATGTGGTACGGGGGAAGGTGATATTGAAAATGATTATTATGGCGTACTGAAGGGCACTGTCCAAATTGAGTATGTAAGCAAACCACATAAACAATGTGTGCTATTTAGTTGTGAGTGGTTTAATCCCACATTGAATCATGGCACATGATCTCATAAGCTAAGCGAACTTATTGAGCTGCACAGTATAAGGAGGTACCGAAAGTACGACCCATTTGTCTTCCCAAACACCGTATTACAAGTATACTTCATGCCACATGTAGATCCCTCAAGGGATAGCGCCAATTGGCTTGTTGTCATACCAACCAAACTAAGGGCGAGAGTGGATGAGTAGTACATTCTTCCCATTGCCTATCAACAAACGGACATAACGACACTCGTTGAACCTGTGAATGTTGTTATCCCTACATCATTAGTGGATGAAAGTGCACCACCGGAAGATATTAATGATGAAATGGGGTTTTCATTCATTCAGGTTAATGACGAGAAAGATGAGGAAGAGGAAGATGAAGGTGATGAAGAGGATGAGTGGGATAACGGTAATGAAATTGAAGAAGTAGAGGAAAATTTGCATTTGTATGATGATGATGACGATGGCGATAATGATGATGATGATGATGATGATGATGATGATGATGATGATGATGATGATGTAGATGATTGAGTGCTTATGAATTCTTATGTATTTGAGTACTTAGCATGGAAAACTATTGGTTGTGACTTTACTTTTATTGTATGAATGAATTTTGAAAATATGTGTTACCTAGTTATTATGATGTCTGAGTAAACGGTTGATATGTGCAATTATTATATATTTGTACTTGCATTTGTTGTCAACTATTTCAGGTATGGATTCTAGTTCTTGTCGACTTAAGTCCTTCACTAGAGGTAGAGGACGAGGGTGTGGGAGCTCCTCCATAGATCCAACTGCAATGGATGTCGATCAATCTTCTCCCCAAGTACCTCATATCCCAGTTCAGCCAGGAGCCACAATGGCTGGTTACATACCAGGTCTTTTAGGACAAATGCCTCCCCCATTTAGGGCTTTCCATCATTAGACCTCATACATTCCTAACCAAAGTACCATGTATGGCCAATTTGCCTACAACATTCCTCCAAACCCCCCTTTTGTCAACACTGTACAACCTATTCCCCAACCCATTGACCACCCTAACACAAACCAATCCCCAGAAAACATTGCAACTGGAGAAAGTGAAGCACAATCTAGTCATGGAAGCACTCGAGCAAAGACTTGTTATGTGCTAGATGGTAACGGGTAAGTCTTCAATTGTTATATATTATGCACTTCAAGTATGTAGCATCACAACTAATCAATTTGATGTGTTATGTTCAATTAGGTTTCTCCCTAATGATGGTGCTGTTAGTAGGATTTCTCTCATATTTCAAAGCAAATATGATAGAGCTTGCCCTACTTGGGGTAAAGCGCCCAAACCAATGCGGGATTTGTGGTTTGGAGAGTTCGAGGTAACTAAAGTGACTACATATTAACAGTTTGTATGAACTTGGTGAATTACTATTGTATTATTTGATGTGTTTGTTGTTTTCATAATTGTAGAAGTGGTTTACTTGGGATCCAGTCCATGGGGACCGTATAAGAAAAAATTTTAAAAACCGAGGCAATGCACGCTTGGGAAACTTCCTTGGCAGAGCAAGGAAGCACAATAAGAAGCCTGTTTTGCTCGATGATGCTCAATAGGAGGGACTCAAACAATATTAGGAGAACGAAGGTTACAAGAAATTGCGTGAACCAGCCCAGAAGAACCGATTGGGTACTCCAAAAAGTGCTGGCCCATCTCTCCACACATGTGGCTTGATCCCTATGCATGAGCATAGGAGGTGTCTGGTAAATGACTTTGCTATGTGTTTCTTTAGTTTTAATACTCCAACCCACTTTGAATGTGGTTTGGCTTGTGTTTGACATAATTATGTTTGGCATGTACATAAAGGGAACAACTTGGGACGGAGCCCACAATTATTGAATTATTCAGCCGCACTCACAAACTCCATGGCAAAGAAGACGGACCTTGGGTTGACAAGAAATCACAATAAACATATGTAAGCTATAAGCTATTCTCAATCTTTATTAGTAGCTCAACCTGGACTTGCATACTTTACTTTCATTAAGTGTAACATATATTATTTTTTGGATATGTTGTGATATTGTAGGAATCCTTTGAACGTGAATTTCAAAATTCAATCAACTCTCAAGAGATTGGGGATGCACTTCTCAAGATCCAAACCCGACACTTCCAAACCCAAATGAGTTATGGGTGAAGACGTACAAGAATAAAAAGGATCGTATTTATGGCATTGGCGATAAGGCTATCAACATTAGGGAATTCGGTTACTCTAATCCTACTCAAAGAGCCGGTACAGTTTTCATATTAAAGTTTCAATGAACATGGTTATATGATAAGTTTACATAATTGTAATACTAATGCATACTTCACATAAATGTCTGTTAGCAGGTACCAATTATATGACATCGCAACAAGAGCTGAATGACTTAAAGGGTGTAGTAACTAACTTAGGGGGTAAGCTAACTTCACAAGCTGAAAGTTACCGGTTGCTTATGAAGAAATGTAAGCAACTGGAGGAACCCAACAAAATGCGAACCCAAAGTAACCAACAACTGAGCCAACAAATGATAAGCTTCTGGCTCAAGATCTCAGCCACCCTTTACTCATCATTCACAACATAATGATGAGGAGGATGAGGATGACGATGAGGAAGATGATGAGGAAGATGATGATCCTCACATTGGTGATTAAGTTGGTTGTAGTTTTCCCTAAGTTAGTGGCTCTCCTGCTTGCTCCTTCATAGAGTACACTCTTGCTGCTTGCTTCCCCTCCCCTTGGTGCTTATTTCATTCCCCTCCCCTTGGTGCGTGCTTCTACCTCTTCTGCAAACTGAACTTCACTTTCAATTACTAGCAACTTCTACTTTGTTTGGATTTGTGGTTTGTGATATGGGTACACTTTGTTTGGCACTTGTGATTTGTGAATTGAAAACAATTTATTTGAAGTGTTGCTTTGTATGTGATATTCCACCTGTTTGTGGCTTGGAATTGTTGAGAATGCTTTGAATGAAGTCATACTCGAGGGCATTAGATGTTGATGAAGTGAATACTCCTTGTAAATTTCTTGTAGGGATTGAAATGTATGTACTAAAGGATACGATCAAAAACAAGTGTTGTTATTTTTAAAAAAATAGAAACCTAGCGACGGAATAGCGACGGAATAAGGGATTTCTTTTTTTTCAAAGCAGAAGGGAACAATGCAATCACAGTTCGTCGTCGTTAGCGACGAAAGTTCTATAGCGATATCCGTCACTAATGACGACGGACTATGGCTCCCTCGCTCCATTCCCCGTCATTTCATCCCCAGCCAAAAATTGGTTTGTCGCAGTAGCTGTTGCCGAATCCGTCACCAAATACTCCGCGACAAGTGAAAATCCGACAACCATTTTTTGTCACTAATTTCGTTGCTAATTTGCCTATTTGCTTTGCTGACTCCGTCTTTATTAGGACCTTTTTTTGGTAGTGGGGCTATTGCTTCTGTTAAGCGAACTACCAAGTCACCTACGTTTATAGGCTGCTGCTTAACCAATTGATCTTGTAGGCAAGCTACCACATAGCTTGTAAAGGGCTTCCCGGAGATATGCGTCTCCCATGATGGAGGGGAACAAGTTGAGCACTTCCTATAAGGCCCAGTTTCCTTTGGCATTATCGAGCTTATTCTAAAAACCATGTAAGATGACTTTGTTTGCCACCTCAGCCTTACCTTTGGTTTGCGAGTGCGCCACCATGGTAAACCGAGCTTGACACCCGAGGTTGCACGGGTAGTTTGTAATTTTGCTTGTGTCAAACTATCAGCCATTATCAAATGTCATTACTCTCGACACCCCAAAACAAGTGGTGATGTTCTTCCAGATAAACTTTCGCACCTTAACAGATGTAATGGAGGCGACAACCTCAGCCTCTACCCACTTGGTGAAATAATCTAGAGTGACAAAAAGACATTTATGCTGACCTGTAGCCTTGGGGAACCACCTCAAAATGTCCATGCCTCAAGTAGCGAAGGGTAACGGGCTGAGGATAGGCCTTGGTGTGGTGGTGGGCTTTCTCAGTGTTGGGGAAACTTCTGGCACTTATCACATTTTCGTATTGAGTTCATGGTATCTTTCTGTAGGGATGGCCAATAGTACCCAGTATGAATGGTAGCGATTGCGAGCGTGTGTCCCCCAATGCGCAAACTATAGACTCCCTCATGGACTTCTTCAAGTATTTTCTCCCCCATTTCGGGTGTTAAACAGCGCAGCAACGGGTGAGCATAGGAGCATTTGTACAGTATTCCCTTATATAAAATAAACCATTCTACCCGCTTCTTTATGCATTCTGCTTCCTTGGCGTTCGAAGGAAGTGCGTCGTCGGTTCGCTAAACGCTTCGATAGTGTCCATCCATGTGAAGCTCTGGCCAAGCCACATGATGCTTCTCTCCCTTAGAGTCTCACATTGAATTCCTTTTGGCTTTCCATCTGTGGAAGAACTGACGAGTTTGGCTAGTGCATTGGCTTGACGGTTTTCGGATCGAGGGATATGGACTATTAAGAAGTTCTTTAGCCAGTTGGTGGCCTTCTTGACTCGACAAATGCAGGTAGCCATTGTGCCATCATTAATTTCATATTCATCATTAAGGTCACTGACAACCAACTGTAAGTCCGAATATGCCCTAACATAGTCTGCACCCACCGCATATCATAGCTTTACCCTGACTATTAGGACTTAATACTCCGGTTCATTATTGGACACCTTAAACATGAATTTGAGGGTGTGCTATGGCTTTTCCCCTTGTGGGTTTTCTATGATTAGGCTAGCTCTGCTGTCATCTTTAGTGCATGATCCATACATGTACAGGTTCCAAGAGTCATCTGGCAGCGTGCTAACGGGGACAGTGTTAGCGTTGTCAGTGAAAACGTTTGCTAAAGCTTGTGCCTTGATCGCTCACCGCACATCAAAGCTAATACCATACCGAGATAATTCGGCTGCCCACTTAATCAGCATGCCTGAGGCATCTAACTTCTGAAGGACGTTCTTCAAAGGTTGGTCTGTAAGGACCGTGGGCAAAATTTCCTACTCACTAGCCCTAGGGCATAGGCGAACTTCTCGAAAAGGGGGTAGCTCAGCTCAACCCTGATGAGGGAATGGATGACGTAGTAAACTGGTATCTACCCTTTCTCTTATTCCACCATTAGGACGGCACTTACTGCTTACTCCGAGACGGCTAGGTGTAGAAACAAAGGTTTCCCTTGAGCTGGGCTGGCTATCTTAGGCAGGCGAGATAAATATGCCTTCCCCGATTAGAACGTGTCATCCTCCTCTTGATTCCACTCAAAATACGTGCTTTCTGAGGACCTAAAAGAAGGGCTGACACATATCAATTGATTTAGACATGAAACGGCGTAGGTTGATAATACACCCAGTTAAGCACTGGACTTCCTTCACATTCTGTGGTGGTTTCATATTGAGGATGGCTTGCACCTTGCTCGGGTTTGCCTCTATCCCCTGGCTACTAATCATGAACCCCAAGAATTTCCCCAACCAAACTCCAAAAACATATTTTTTAAGGCTAAGCTTCATTCCGTAATGGCAAAGGACTTGAAACATCCCTTGTAGGTCAGTGGGCTGCTCATCCTCTTATATGATTTTGACGATCATGTCATATGTACACTTCTTTATTCAACCCGATCAGGGGCTCGAAGGCTTTGTTCACTAGCCTTTGGTAGGTTGCCCCCATATTTTTCTCTCTGAAAGGCATAACCTTATAACAATACAACTCTGGGTCAGTTATGAAGGCCATCTTCTCTTGGTCCTCCCAATGAAGAGGAATTTGGTGATACTCTAAGAAGACGTCCATAAAACTCAGCATGGTATGCTCCACAGTTGTGTCCACCAGTTTATCAATTTTTGGCAGAGGATAGCCGTCTTTGGGACAAGACATGTTCAAATCAGTGAAGTCCACTTATATTCGCCAGGAACCATTGGGTTTTTTATGGAAACCACGTTAGAAATCTCCTCGGATTGCTGGCACTCTCGGATGAAGCTTGCGTCCAAAATCTTCGGTATCTCCATTATCGCAGGCACAGTACACTTCGTTCCCATGTGCCTCTTCTTCTGTGCCACTGGCTGGCAGGCTGGGTCTACATTCAGGTGATGCTCTGTGACCAATAGGTCTATTCCAAGCATCTCCTTTGGCCTGAAGGCAAACACATCCTTTTACTACTGTAGGGGAATAATGAGCATGCGACGAGTACGCTTGGCCATTTCCCTGCCCACCTGGAATGTACGATCTGGTTGCTTGTCCTCCAACGGCATGACTTCTATGTTATCTATTGTTTCTGGGCGCAGATGCTCTATGTCTATCGCGGAGATGGTGCAAACAACAAAGGCCTCTACGGCAACGGAAGACACGGTGCGGGGCTTCTTTAGTGAGGGATGTGGTGTCATAATCCCCCACTGCCTTGGGTGTCCCACCAGTGGCTTTGTACTAACCAAATAGCATTATCATACAGTCCACTGGTCCCCAAAGAGTTTTCTGGTGCTGCCATTACCGACCTCATACTGAATCTACAAGAGGTATAAGGGTATGACAGCTTGGACTTTATGCATGGTCAGCTGCCCCAAGATGACATTGTAAATGGTGGGGACGTCTACAACCAAGGAACCCACTTCCAAATTCCTCAACTGGGCCTTGTCCTCGAACCGCAAGGGGAGATGGATTATTCCTGTGGTGGCCACGACCTATCTGACAAAACCCATGATTTGATGCACCAGGGTTGTGATATCCTTTCCGGGGCGCTTAAGCCTCTTAAGGTAGTCCTAGGTGATGATATCAGCCAAACTCCCGGTATTGATTAAGATTCTGCACACAAGGGTGTTAGCTGCCTTCAGCTCAACGATCATCGGATCGTCATAAGGAAAGCTGAAGGAGCAGCCCTCCCGACCGTCAAAGGTCATGGTGGGAATAGTCATAGAGCTTTCGCGCTCGGTTGTCGTAACCTACTGTTCGATGCAACTATGCCTTCCACATTATACGGGGACATACCTTGTGCGTGCCCCCTACTACGGTGGCCACAAATTCAATTGGCATTCTTCCTCCTACGACTCCTCGTGGGATCGAACGGGTCCTTTATGAAAGGCTTTCTGGCCCCTCTTTAAGAACCTATCTGTCTGTCCTTTGTCCGCAACCTTGTAGAGGGCCTTCTTGAGCTCTCTGCACTCGATGGTAGTGTGCTCGTTCTACTCAGGGAGCTTGCAGTACTTTCGCACATTATGCGGCTTTGGAGTCGCAGTCATGGGATGCAGTTTTTTTCGCATAGGGTGCTCTTTAATTTCCATGAGTATGCTCCGCAGGTTCAAGGCAAAACATCCTAGACCTCACGTCTCTACCTTTTTTTTCCCGTGTCAACTTCCTATCTTCTGTGGCCTTGGTCTTCCGAGAGCCATCTTACGCTTCCACGTAGATCTCCGTGGCCCGTATAAAGTCGACGGCCTTTTGTAGGCATCAACTAAGGAGTGGTCCTTTCATTCGACTCGGGAGAATTTACAATGTCCATTCTTCAAACCATTGAAGAAAGAGGTATATGCGACCCCGTCTTCTAGGTCATGTATTAGGATGGCCTCTTGGTAAAATCTGTTCACAAACTCTACCAACGACTCATATGGGCCTTGCTTGATCTTCGATAAATGGATGTTGGCTCGCCTTTCCTAACAACTAGCAATGCATTGGCTCACAGACTGACCAGACAAATCCTGGTAATAGGTAACACTTCCAGGGCCAAGGCCATTAAACCAGGCATGCTCCACCCCCTTCAGGGTCACGGGGAAGTACTGACAATAGGCAGCACCATCCACATCTCGAACGTACATTTGGGCTTTGTAAACCCCTAAATGTTGTTCCCAGATGCTCTTCAGGGTCCATGGTCCCATCGTAGAACTTGAGGTTTGGCATCTTCACTTTCCCTTGTCTTGGTGCATTGATGACCTCCGCACTAAAGGGTGTGGCGAATGACACCGAACTGGGACCCATTCTTTATGGAGGGACTTGATGGGAGTCTGGGGTTGTTTTCTCACCTCAGCTACCGAGGGACTCCGGTGGAGGGAGTTGACCCTCAGTGGGTTGTGCCATGAGTGTTCGGCTTTCACTAGATCGTTCTCATGCCGAAGGGCTACGCGCGCGCTTCTGTGCCATAACACGCTCTAGGGTTTGCACTCTCCCGTGAACCTCCCTCTGAGGTCGTGAGGTCCACTCCTGCTTCTCAAACCAGGTCATGCACAAAGAATGGGTTACATACGGCGTGCAGGCTGTTTTTGGACATCGCTACCTCCCTTGAGCTCTGTGGAGGGCATATCGGGCCCGGATGATCTGCGGGCATCCACGCCTATCACGTAGTCTCTATGTTTAGTACGCGGTTGTTCGCTAGTCGGAAGCCAAGCTAAGCCACGTCATAGAGCTCTCACCCTCGCGTTGCTACCCAGATGGGTCCCATCGCGAGGAGGGTTCGCAGCCCCTTGTGGGGCCATAGTCAATTATAGCGGCCCCATAGAACTCACGACTTCCATGGTTTCTTCACCTGCTTGGCCACTTGCTGTAACAAAGTAAATGTCATAGTGCTCATGAAATTCTTCAGGGCATCCACTGTGACTTACGCTTTCCTCTAAGGTGGTTGCTATATGACCGAGCGTGGAGTCGCTTAAGAGCTCTTAGAGGCTTCCTATACCTCATGTGCCTCAGGCACATCGACCATGTTATTCTTATCTCTCCTAAACTGAGCTCGGATAGCATCGCTTGCTACCATCATTTATCGCTCTTTCCCACAGACAGCGCCAATATGTTTCGTGACAAAGTATCTTTCAAGTGTGATGCAGAGAAAAACAGGCTTATGAAGGACGCACCAGGCTTGGTCTCCACTCTTGCCGCTTTCAATTCTACAAGAAAGGTCCACCCCCAATATAGGATATGAGGAACACTCCTCCAATGCTTAAGCCAGAGAGGGTCCCACGAAAGGAAATGTCTAGGATTCTAAAGAATAAAGTTTGAATCTTTCATGGAACAGTAAAGGTCTTTCTCGGGAAGAAAAATTCCAGGTTCCTGACATGTCAGAGTGCTAATTTCACACATAGGTCACTTACCTTTTTCAATTCTGGCAAGTGAGTATTTATAGGGGCTGCGGCTAGGGTAACTCTATAATTTCTCGTAAATTTCTCCCTTAACGGTCTTGGGAAAGGCTATTTAGACCAGGTCCCTCCCATTTGGGCCTACTGCCGACGTGTGCATCAATCCTAGGGATTTATCCCAAATCAATTTGTAATCGGTTTTGACCATTTTAAGCTCCTTCTCCTCCTCTCGCCTCTCCTCCCTTATTTATTTCCATCATAGGTTTTCAGATTATTAGATACTGGTGAGTTAAGCTATTACTTTTTAAAAATAAGGCAGAAACATTTTAGTTTGATTCATATAAGATGGTTATGCATCTTAGATAAATTGTGATAATTAACAAATCTTCCTTTTTACTTTATTAGAAAGCCAGCTTAATAGTAGTAGTAATAGTAGTAATTATTATTATTATTCACCATAATCAGCCATGTGAAACTCATAAAAAATTATTGTTGAGAAAAATACATGTGCTCTCATGAGTCACATCAAGGCAATTACTCACCTAAACATCAGTGATATAAATTAAATCAAAATCTATCTTATCATTTCTATCAATAAAAGAAAACTTATAAAAAAGAATGCAACTCTTTCTTGGGGGGGGGGGGGGG
>JACYFF010031954.1:26196822-26216727 GCA_017589665.1 Selenicereus undatus | reverse complement strand
GGTATGCATAAAATTGTGTCGCACTACATTCATATAACAAAGTATACAATATGTTTAGAGTTTTAAACGCTTTTTTTTTTTTCTAGTTTACGGGTCCCACTTTGCTTTAATCTTTCGTACTTTTATCTTTTCGTAAATGATGCTATAATTCAATTTATTTTGTGCAAATTCAACAATTGTTCTTATAATTTATAATTCCAAACAAATTGAAAACACTTGCAGACAAGAAAGTAAAATTCTCAATGACTATATAAAAAAGAGAGATAAACTACTTTATCAATTAAGCACCCCCTTAAGCGTTTAGTCACAACCTGAACCAACTATGGTATGTTTCTCATTGGACAACGACTTATTTGTTCCCTACATATTGATGAGTATAAACTTAAACAAAATAAGTTGTTCTCTTTAACACACAAAATGCATGACTGCTCTAAAAGGTTTATTCGAACATGTTTAGTTTTTGCAAGTTCAATTCAATTAAAAAAAAAATAAAATTTAGAAGGATCACCGACGTGTGCACTAACAAACATAGACATTAAAAAAGAAAAAGGCTATCTCTTGACAGCTTGAAATTTCTTTAATAAAAAGTCATAGAATGTCTACAGAGAAAATCTTCCAATAAAAACAAATTTAAAACAAAAAAGTTAACCTGCCAACTCTAAAGTTATGGCACCACGTTGACCACAAACTAATGTCATTCAATATCAATGTGGCTTTCCTGATAGACAGGAATTATACTATAACTTCATATAGCATGTACTTATTTGGCGTGATATATAACAACTAAAATAAAGATCGCCATGAGAGTTCCATGATCTCGGTGGTGATACATTATTGCTCCAAACAGGTAACTCTAAAAGATACAAATAGATGTGCTTGCCTAATCCAAAAACAGTCGATCATGTTCTTTATTGAATCAATGCTAATAGTGATAAAAAGTAAAAGTACTTGTTAACCTCTCAATCTAACCCAATACAAAGAAATCTTAAAACATCACTTAATAATAACAATATAAAACAACTTTCTAAAGCAACAGATTAAATCACTGAGCATAGGGAGTTGAGTTGTGACGAGCCCACCAGAAGTATGTTCCTTCTCTTTTCAAATAAGCTTACTGTAGGCACTAAAATATCTATGTGCCATACCAAAATTAAATTAAATAATTATCTGGGCTAACTCTTTTAATTAATTTAATCAGGCCCAAAAGACAATCAAGCCGAAGCCCAAGAAACTTCCAGCTCAAACCACGACCTAAGCCCGAACAACTCCTAAGTCAAGGCCCGGTCAAATCCCAAATGACTCCCAAAGTCAAAGCTCAAGTCAAAGCGCAAATCGAGGCTTAAGAAATGACTTCCAAGTCAAGTCACAAGCCTAGTCCGAAAGACTTCTAAGTCAAGGCGCGGTCGAAACCAAGTCAAAGTAAAAGGCAAAGGTAAAAGCCTAAGTCCACTCCTAATTCAAAGGTGAAAGCCTAAACGGACTCCCAAGTCAAGCGTCAAATGACTCC
Source organism: Selenicereus undatus (assembly GCA_017589665.1). NCBI lineage: Eukaryota > Viridiplantae > Streptophyta > Magnoliopsida > Caryophyllales > Cactaceae > Selenicereus > Selenicereus undatus. The sequence continues at coordinate 26,215,220 of JACYFF010031954.1, read as the reverse complement.
CAAGTCAAGATCGGGTTAAAACCCGAAGCGACCTTCAAGTCAATGTCCAGACCAAGCCCGTGAGACTTCCAAGTCAAAGTTAAAGTCAAAGCAAATGACTCCTAAGTCAAATCGATCCAAGATGAGGCCCAATTGAAGGCCCAAAATCAAGTTAAAGCCCATCTTGACTTTCAAGGGGGAGCGGGAAGTTTTCCTATAAATAGGCCCCCACTCCCCTTGATTCAAAGGTTGGAAAATTTGAAGAATCCACCCAAAGGTTGGAAAATTTGAAGAATCCATCCAGCACTTAAATACTCTCTCTTTCAAGGAAAACAACAATCACATCAAGTGCGCTTGTCGCCCTCCCTTGAAGATCAAATACTTGCCTTGATTGAGATCAAGCTTTCAAGGCTCTTTTTCAAGCCAAAGTTCATTCAAGTTCAATAAGGAGATCGAATCAGAAGATCATACATTGTATTCAATAAAGATTGCACCCACACATTCAAATCAATACAAAGATTCAATCTTGTACCCAAATTCCTGTCTAATTTATTTTAAGCTTGAAATTTGTGTTTACAAATTTGGCACGCTCGGTGAGACATCTCTACTTCTCATCCCTTTCTCATAAAGATCAAGACTTTCAAGTCATAAGAACATCATCTTCAAAGAAGACATGGCCACGAAGAAGTTGTTGTGCAAGCTTCGAAGAACAAGAGCACGGGATCACTCTCTTGTAGATCGTATGAAGCGAGTCTTCATCACCCTCACCAAAGGGGGCGCACTTATTAGAAATTGAAGCTGAGTCCTCTAAAACTATTGTCATGCCAACTATGATAACAGGCTCAACCAATCTGGAAGAGGAGATGGCTAACATGAAGGCCATCTTAGAAAAAATCACCAGAGAAAGCGAAGAAAAGGAAGCGTGCATGAAGTTTCAAGAGAAAAAGATTGCTAAGATGACCAAGAAGTTAGAAAAACGATCAGCCCAATCTTCTGCAAAAGAATCAAAAAGTGAAAAGACTCGCGAAAAGTGTCTGTTCACACTGAAGCTTTTGATAATGAGAAGTAGCCAAAGAAAGGAGGTATGCGTAAAAATGTCAATTCCTCTAGATCAATGACCATTGAGCAAATCCAAGACTTGATAGCAAATGCAGTTAAGGTGCAACTAGGCGAAGGTTCGCGCAGAATTCACATAAACACCAAGCCTTACAATAAAAGGGTTGATGCTCTCCACATGACCCACGGTTATCAACCCCCTAAATTCCAACAGTTTGGTGGGAAAGGCTATTCAAAACAGCATGCCGTGCACTTCATTAAGGCACGCAATAATGCTAGGACTGACGGTGACCTCATCTTGAAATAGTTCGTCAGGACGTTGAGAGGTATTGCCTTTGAATGGTATACCGATCTAGAGCCCGGGTCCATCAACAATTGGAAGCAAATGGAGCAAGAGTTCGTCAATAGGATCTACAGCACTCAGCGCACTATCAGCATGACTGAGCTGACAAACACAAAACAATAGAAAGATGAGCTAGTTCTTAACTACATCAATCGCTAGCGCGCACTTCGCCTTGAGTGCAAAGATCGGCTGTTTGAGGCTTCTGCCATTGAAATGTGCACCCAAGGCATGCACTGGGACTTGCTGTATGTCCTACAAATAAGCAAACCTAAGACTTTCCAAGAATTGGCAATCAAGGCACACGACATGGAGGTGATGATGGCTAGCTGTCGTGGCAACTTCTTCTATTCTACTGAATCAAAGAAGGATAAAGTTGAATTCAAGAAGAATGTTAACTTTTCTAAGAGCACAACTAAAGAAACGATGTCCAACTATACAAGTCAGCCAATTTGAATTACGGGAAAGTCAAAACTAGAGAGCAAGAAGAGTCCATCGTTCAAGGCTGTGATAAAGACGTGTCCCACGCTAAAAGAGCTTCAGGAAAAGAGGTATCCATTTCCTAACTCAGATTTGTCAGGCATGCTAGATTACTTGCTCAAGAAGGGTGTGATCGAATTGCCCGAGCCAAAGCGCCCAAAGAAAGCTGGGAAAACCACCAACCCCAAATACTATCGGTACCATATAATCGTTAGTTACCTTCTTGAAAGGTGCATTACATTCAAGGAGTGCATCAAACGATTGGCTAGAGATAGAAGAATCATTCTAGATTTGGATGAGACAGCAGAAGCTAGCCACGTCACAGTGCAAGAGGTGGATGAGTCAGATTTTGAAATAAATCTAACCAAAGCACTAGAGACCCTGGAGGATGGGGGGCAAGCCACAGTTGATGACTTAAAAGAGTTGAATCTCGGATCTATGGAAGAACCTCGCCCTATCTATTTGAGTGCCATGCTCACCCCTAACAAAGAGGAAGAGTATTTCAAGCTCCTCTCTGAATACAAGGATGTGTTTGCATGGAGTTATAAAGAAATGCCTGGATTGGACCCCCAAGGTTGCGGCTCATCATCTGCCCATTAAAAAAGGTGTTTCACCTAAGAAGCAACCTCAATAGTGTTTTTGACCTGAGTTGATACTTAAAATCAAAAAGGAGGTAGACAAACTCATTGATGTTGGGTTCATACACGAGGTGAAGTATCCAACTTGGATTGTAAACATCATCCTAGTCAGGAAGAAAAATGGCCAACTTCGAATTTGTGTGGATTTTCGAGATTTTAATGATGCATGCCCATGAGAAGAGTTTTCACTTCCAGTCACTAAACTCATGATTGATGCTACCACAGGTCACGAAGCCTTATCCATCATGGATTGCATTGCAGGCTACAACCAGATTCAAATGGCAATTGCATATCAAGAAGCCATAGCGTTCTGCGCACCGAAGGGCATCTTTTGCTACAAAATGATGCCTTTTGGCTTGAAAAATACAAAAGCAACCTATCAAAGGGCATGCAAACCATTTTTGAAGACATGATGCACAAAAATATGGAGTGATATATGGATGATCTGGTGGTCAAATTCAAAAAGAGACCAGACCGTCTTCAAGATCTTCGACAAATCTTTAAAAGATTAAGAAAATGCCAACTGAAGATGAATCCACTGAAATGTGCATTTGGAGTCACATTTGGTAAATTCCTAGAAGTTGTCGTCCAACATAGAGGCATTGAAATTGATCAAACTAAGATAAAAGCAATTTGAGACATGCCCCCACCAAAGAACCTCAAAGAGCTCCGAGGGTTGCAAGGACGCCTGGCGTATATCAGAAGGTTTATTTCAAACCTCGCTGGTCGTTATCACCCTTTTAGCCACCTTGTGAAACAGGGAACACCTTTTAAAAGGGATGACTCATGCCAAAAGGCTTTCGATAGAATCAAAAAGTACTGGTCAAGCCCTCTCATATTAGGGGTACCTGTTTCTGGCAAGCTTCTCACACTATACATCGCAGTGCAAAAATGTTCTCTTAGAGCATTATTTCCCCAAGAGAATTCTGAAGGCAATGAGAGGGCTCTCTATTACCTGAGTCGGACATTGGTTAGGGCTAAACTTAATTACTCATCAATTGAAAAGATTTGCTTGGCTATCGTATTTGTTGTTCAAAAGTTGAGACATTAAATGCAGGCTCATACTATGCATGTTATCTTGAAGGGCAGCCCAATTAAGTACATTTTGAGAAGACAAATTCTGAATGGATAGCTTGTGAAGTGGGCGGTTATCTTAGAATAGTATGATCTGGTTTATATGCCACAAAAGGCCATTAAAGGCCAAGCGCTAGCTAACCATCCAGTTCCTCACAATTGGGAACTAAGTGATGACCTTCTCGGGGAGGAGGTCTTCTGTGTCGATGTCCTTCCACCTTGGGAAATGTACTTCGATGGTGCTGCCAAACATGATGGGGCAGGAGTAGGAGTTGTATTAGTCTCTCATGAAAAGCTCATTTCGCCATATTCATTCGTGCTGACCCAACTGTGCTTTAACAACATGGCTGAGTATCAAGCACTCACACCAGGCCTTCAAAGCGTAATCGAGATTGGGATTAAAGATCTAGATGTCTACGGTGACTCATAATTCGTCATCAACCAGCTCCTAAAAGAATTTGGAGTGAAGAAGGATGATCTTATCCCGTATCACAAGCATCCCTTATGAATGTTGGATAGGCTAGAAACTGTAAAGTTCGAACATGTCCCTAGGGGGACCAACAAGATAGCTGATGTGCTTGCAAACCTTGCAGCCACCTTGGTGTTGTGGCAAAAGAGTACATCAAATTTCCATTTTGTGGGCAATAGGTCGTTACACCGCCCAACGATGACAGTGAAGAAGCAGTCAAAGCAGTCTCTGCTTGAGTGGTAGATAAGGAAGATTGGTGCAAGCCGCTTATTGATTACTTGATGCAAGGAAAGCTGCCAAGTGACGTGAGGCACAAGACAGAAATTCAACAAAGAGCCTCACGCTTCTTCTATTACAAAACAACATTGTACCGATGCTCTTTCCTCAGTCTCTGGCTACGATGTCTGAATGAGGAAGAAGGGAAACGGGTAATGGAAGAAGCACATGTCGGCGTGTGTGATGCGCATCAATTAGGACCTAAGTTACATGACCATATCAAAAGAATGGGCTATTACTGGCCCACCATGGTGCGCGATTGTATTGACTATGCAAAAGGATGTGATACGTGTCAGTTCCATGCTAACTTCATTCATTAGCCTCCAAAGCCACTCCATCCAACCGTGGCATCTTGGCCATTTGAGGCATGGGAACTTAATGTTGTAGGACCCCTTACTCCTAAGTCTTATGTGGGTTATATATACATTTTGGTTGCCACTGACTATTTCTCTAAATGAGCAGAGGCGATAGCATTAAAGGAAGTTAAAAAAGAGAATGTTGTCGACTTCATTCGAACGCATATCATTTATCGACATGGTGCGGCTTGATACATTATCGCAGACAATGGCAAACCATTTGTCAACAAATTGATGACTAATTTTTGTGAGAAATTCAAGTTTGCCCAGCATAAGTCGTCAATGTACCATGCCCCAACAAATGGTCTAGCAGAAGCTTTCGACAAGACATTGTGCAACTTACTGAAGAACGTTGTCTCGAAGTCTAAGAGAGATTGGCATGAACGACTGGGGGAGGGTCTTTGGACGCACCGAACCACGTATAAGATGCCAACACAATCAACCCCTTACGCTCTAGTGTACGAAGTAGATGTCGTCCTCTTGCTGGAAATTCAAATCCTGTCATTGCGCACTACCATACAAAAGGGTTTGAGTGAGGTTGAAAACCACCAACTTTGCTTAGCAGAGTTAGAAGCCCTCAATGAGAAAAGGCTCCAAGCCCAACAGAAGTTAGAATGTTATTAGGCTCACCTAGCTCGAGCATTCAACAAAAAAGTGCAACCACGTTTATTCCAAGTTGGGGATCAAGTGCTTACACTGAAAAAGGCCAATCGTCATGACCCGTAAGACAGGAAGCAAATTCACTCCGAAATGGGAGGGAGCCTATGTTGTCCATGAGGTATACTAAAATGGTGCCTGCAAGATAGTAGATGGACAAGGGGTTCGAGTCGGACCAATAAATGGCAAGTTCTTCAAGCGCTACTTCCCTTGAGGAAATGCTGGACTGGCTTCTAGCAAGAGCTTAAACTCTTCACACACTCAAAAAAAAAAAATCAAGATAACTCCTGAGCAAGAGCTTAAACTGTTCATGCACTCAAAAAAAGAAAAACCAAGATAGCTCCTGAGCAAGAGTTTCAACTGTTCACACACACAAAAAAAAAAAACCCCAATATAGCTCCAAAATAAGAGCCTAAATTGTTCACACATTCAAAAAAAAAAAAGATAGCTCCTAAGCAACGGCCTAAACTCTTCACTCAAACAAAAAATCGTTGTACTACTCCTGGCCGCAAGAGTATAAACTGCGAGTAGTACAACAAAATTGTTGTACTATTCCTGGCCCACAAGAGTATAAACTGCGAACGGAACAACAAAAATCGGTGTAGTACTCCTAGCCCACAAGAGTATAAATTGTGAGCGGCACAACAACAATCTTTGTCCTACTCCTGGTCTGCAAGAGTATAAATTGTGAACGGCAAAACAAATAAAAAAAGAACACTTTGTTAAACTACATGATGACTTGATCTTATTAGAAAATTGCAAGTGTCCGTAAGTATGTAGACAGCTTGGTAAGCAAATCACCAAGTGCAGTCAAACACAGCACACAAACAAACAAAAGAGAGAGAGAGAAAGAAAGAAAGATAATAGGGGGATGAGAGAAAGAAAGAAAGGCGATCAAAGACATCAGCTTTCTGCCACCGAGTTGCCCCCCGCTACTCGTACGACTTTTTGGCGTGTCTGATCCTGTTTTAGGCCCCAAAAGGCCTAACGATAGACTGCATTTGCAAGTGGTTCTTCAAATCTTCACACCATTTTTTGACCTGTACGATCCCGTTTTAGGCCCCAAAATGCCTAACGGTAGACCGCATTCGCAAGTGGTTCTTCAAATCTTCATGGCATTGTCAGGCATGTAGGTTTCCGTTCTATTCCTCTAAAGGCCTAGCGATAAACCATTTCACTATTGGTTCTTCAAATCTTCATACCACTTTCAGGCATGTAGGTTTCTGTTCTAGGCCTTAAAAGGCCTAGCAGTAAACCATTTCGCAAGTGGTTCTTCAAATCTTCATAGCACTTTCAGATGTGTAGGTTTCCATTCCAGGCCTCAAACGGTTGAGCGGTAAACCATTTTGTAATTGGTTCATCAAGTCTTCATATCACTCCTAAGCGTGTGGGTTTCCGTTCTAGGCCTTAAAAGGCTTAGCAGCAAACTATTTCACAAGTGATTCTTCAAGTGGCTTGCCAACCTGCATAAGTGACTGCACAAATGCAACAAAAAGACTGGTGTTAAGATACAAAAACAGCACAAGCGACAAAAAATGTGACATTTCAACAAATAAGTATGACGTTGCAACGATAAAAAAAAATGCGACCTCAAATGAGTGCAAAGTTGTAACGCCACAAGCAAGGCATGAGAAGACTTTTGAACAAGATAAAATTCGTTCCTTTGGGTTTATTTGAATCAAAGTGACCACTTTTCATGGTCAATGATTGTCAAAACAAAATAATAGCAATGACCTCCAAACATGATATGGTCAAAATGGGTTGAGATCAACAACAAAAAAAAGCCCAATTTTCTAAGCCAAGACCCATATTTAATTTTCTCTCTCTTTGACATAAGCCCGCATAGAAAAGCCTCTTTTTCATAAGCCCATTCAATCCTAACTCAACCCATAGCAAATGCCTACCCATATTTATTTCTTTTCCACATAGAAAATGCCTCAATGAATTTTCTTTCCAAATCAAAAAGTTCATAAAAAAAAGGCTCACCAACAGTTCCTATTTCTCTCTCTGTTCAATCCACACGATCCCAACCCCGAAAAGCATGACTCTCTCACACGGAAATCAAACCAAAATAGAAAACAAGGGTCAAAGCTATTACCTGTCCTTTCTATGGTGGCTCAAGGAGAAATTTCTAGGCATAAAAAAGAGTTCTTTGGCCTTCGTAGCTAATTCATGAAAAAAAAAAGGAAGGAGGATGAGTCAGGCACATGAGTGACAAATGCTTTAAACCAAATAAATATTGTGTCTTTTGCGAGAAAGATGATACCTTGGATTAACCACGGGTCTTAAACCAAGCCAAGTTTCTTGACTATGAAATTGGGCAGTGTAAAGATCAAAGCTTTGAGGGACTTCCACCATTAGTCAGTAGTAGCAGCAAAAATGAGGTGTTTCTGGGTTCTGAGTGCAAGGCGATTGAGAGGGAGAAGTAGGAAAGAAGAAGAAAGGCTGAGCAAGGTCACATCAGATAAGCCTGATGTGTTAAGTGAAGCCTGCTGGGCTTCGGGTCAGAAGGAAAGTCAGGTCCAAGCCTACAAGGAAAGGAGAAGAAAAAAAATAGAAGCAGCACTAAGGGTCGCAATGAGAAGAAGTTCGGGCTGCCCCACACGATTAACAAGAAATGAAAGGAGAAATGAGAAATGCGGACTCAACGAAATAGGAAGGAGAACGGGCTGCGGGCAGAAGGAAAGGCCAGGCCCACGTAGGAGAAGAAAAAGAAAGAAAAGGGATGAGGAGGCGGGCTGTAGAAACGCCTAAACAAGGCCATGCCCATGCAAAAAATGAAGAAAAAAGAGAGAATGGGAGCTTGGCCTATTGCGGATGGGCCTTATTTTGGGTTTGTTTAGCTCCACATGATCCAACTATTTTTCCCCAACTCTTTGACAAAAAAAAATTATAGTTTGTTCAAACTTTCGAAAAATTAAAAATCAAAGCATAATGAAATTCCATTTAAGGCGTTTATTGTGAGCAAATGCTAGATTATAAAAGAAAGTTAAGAAGTCGGTCATGTTCAAACGATGAGTCTCGTATAAGAGCTTGTCTCAAGTGGGCAATTTGTAGGCAGTAAAATATCTATATGCCACACCAAAATTAAATTAAATTAATTATCTGGGTCAACCCTTTTAATTAATTTAATCAGGCCCTAAATACTATCAAGTTGAAGCCCAAGAGACTTTTCCAACTCAAGCCACAGCTTAAGCCTGAACAACTCCCAAGACATGGCCCGGTCGAAGCCCAAATGACTTCCAAAGTCAAAACTCAAGTCAAAGCCCAAATTAAGGCTCAAGAGACGACTTCCAAGTCAAGTCACTACCACAGTCCGAATGACTTCCAAGTCAAGGCATGGTCGAAACCAAGTCAAAGTCCAAGTCAAAGGTAAAAGCCTAAGTCGACTCCCAAGTCAAAGGTCAAAGCCTAAACCGACTCCCAAGTCAAAGGTCAAAACCTAAACCAACTCCTAAGTCAAAGGTCAACTGACTCCCAAGTCAAGATCCGATCAAAACCCGAGGCGACTTCCAAGTCAATGCCCTGCCTAAGCCGAGAGACTTCCAAGTCAAAGCCAAAGTCAAAGTCAAATCAAATGACTCCTAAGTAAAATCGATCCAAGATGAGGCCCGATTGAAGGTCCAAAACCAGGTTAGAGCCCATCTTGACTTTCAAGGGAAAAGGAAAAGTTTTCCTATAAATAGGCCCCTACCTCCCCTTGATTCAAAGTTTGAAAAATTTGAAGAATACATCCAACACTTAAACACTCTCTCTTTCAAGGAAGAGAACAAGCACCTCAAGCGCACATGCCATCCTTCCTTAAAGTTCAAGGACTTGCCTTGATTGAGATCAAGCCTTCAAGGCCCCCTCTTAAGCCAAAGTTCATTCAAATTCAATAAGGAAATTGAATCAGAGGACCATACTCATTATATTCAATAGAGATTGTACCCACACATTCAACTCAATATAAAGATTCAATCTTGTACCCAAATTCCTGTCTAATTTATTTGAGGCTTGAAATTTGTGTTTACACTTACATATTGAGGACAAATGTGAGAAGAATAATATGGTTGCAACTTGCAAGTGTAAGCTCATAAATTTCTTATGCCTCATTTGATTCTATGTAATCAAAGTGGTAATATAATCAAAATAGTAATGATAATTCTATTACCATATTTGGTTACCATTAAAGGATGTAATCAAGATTGCATTGTAATCATATTTACCTAAATCTTTGCAAATTCAATTACTTTGTTTTTTCTAAACTATTGTGATTGCATATCCTTGAATCAAAGTTTACCCAATCATAAGTTATTATATTTAAGGACTTTCTCTCTCTTCCTTCTATTGTCTCTCCTCTGTTTCCCATCTCTTAGTACTACATCACTATGTTTTGAAAGGTTTGAAGCTGCCCTCACCCCCATCTCTCCACTTCATATTGGATCAAATGTATCCGAAACAATGATTATATTATTGTAATTGTGTTTTTTTATGCCCTAGACATCCCCCCCTCTCTCTCACACACACACACAAACCCCATCATTATCGTCATCATCATCTTCTTCTATCTTTATTTGCTAAACAAGAGCAAATTATATTATTGTAATAAAATAGAGTGAAGTATCATGTGAAGCATCATAATCATGATAAGATATTGGATGATAATTATCAACAAAACTACAAATAATTAAATTAGGCAAAATAAAAGGGAATTGAATTGCGAGTACTTCACGTCACATATAAAATAAAGTATTGTTTGTAAATGAATTAATCTCATTGCAACTGTAAAAACTTTGTAATCAAATATTGCAATGTAATTATTATATCATTTCGTTGCACTGATAATTACATTACATAGTTGATTTCATTACATAGAAATTACATTACTTTCAACCAAATGTTATATTAGTGCTTTTCATTGTCTTTTTCACCTCAGCAATTGTACATTTGTGAGTGCCCAAGCTCCGCTGCCCATGCCACCACGGTATGGGAAGTTTTGTCCATATTCATCTGGCTTTCTTTTTCTTCAAAGCTTCGAACTTGCTTGTTTTAACTTTAATCTTGGGCTTGTAGTAAATTAATGCAGTCCATATGTCCAATTCTATCAAAAAAATTCATAAAGTCGTGTGAAGATTTTCGTGCATCAGAATCCATTAAATTACCCCTTAGCAAATTATATTCAAATCTTAAATACTTTAAATGAATCGAAGGAATTATATTTGCACCCTAAAGTACACCGAAAGTATATCTACTCATTACAATGACTTACTTTTAATTTTTGTTTTTTTAAATTCCCTATATCTATGGTGACATTTTCAATCCGATTGCATTATATGATGTTCGTCTAAATTTGAAGTTTATGTTGGTGTATTTAGAATGGTTAAAAGAGATAGACCCTATTTAGCAAATAGTTATTTGTTTATATTAGCTATTAGTTGTTAACTATTTAAATCAACTGTTTGTATTAGTTATTTAAATTAGCTGTTTATAAAAAAATTATTTGTTTGATGATAAAAAAGTTATAACACAAAAACCTAATTATCCAAAAAGCTCATAAAATTAGCTTTTTCAAATGAATTTTTCAGACCCAAAAAGTCTTTTTAAAAAGTTATCTTACTAAGCACCTAAATTAACTTTTTTACTTAGCCAAATAACTAATTTTGATCCAAAAAACTATTCGTCAAATATGTCCAAATTATATTAAGGAATATAAGATATTAACTATGATTCTCACCAAATATTTTCCTTGCATTTCATGTTATATGGGATAAAATCATAAGACAGGCATTGGCTTATAATAATAATGTTTGGTAGGCCGGACAATCACTTGCATTTTTTCATTTAATAATTACTAGTATGGCCCGTACAAAAGCACGGAGCATGTTTAAATAGATAATTCATAGCTATGTTATCAAAAACATAAATGGATAGTTGGTGTAGAAATAATTAATACTATAAGTAAGGAGAAGGAAAAAACCCAACAAAAAAAATTAAATATACAGCAACTACATGCATAAATAATACAATTAACAATAGAAAACTATATCATTATGGAATAAATCTATATAAGGATGACTGACATATTAGGTAGTGAATTCGGTACAAAGTACGCTAAATTAGATGATGATAAGTTAAGTTATGACGCCAGTGATGAAGAATCCACCTCCGTCTCTTGTACCTAAACCAAAAATCAAGATTTAGTGATAATTTGATTAACATTGATGGAAGAGAATTTTAAATATACACATTATATACCTGGTATACCTAATATTAGTACGTCGTATGTAATAGACCTCTTCCTCCCAATTGACTGGCACAATAAGAGCGACAGGAGTTTCTACTTCATACCGGCGTGGAGGCTCTATAATGAAAACCCAATGTTTTCCAATGTAACCATCTATAATCGCATAGAACGATAGATGACCATATGGCTGTGAACAATAGTCACACAGGTTAGGCAACGGTGGAACAATAATTTGGGTGAACACGATAATCAACGACAATAAGAATACCTACGCTGCATACATATCCAACTGTATAGCGGTCGTATGTAAAAGAATTCGAGCATCCTCATGAGGAACAGTGAATTCTCTACAACCTGTAACATCTTGTAACACAACTCTGAATATGAACATATATTTTTGAAATAGAAAGGGATGGTTACACTAACGCAGACACAAATTTGGGAAAGCCCAACACACTATGAAACAATAAGGAATCATATATGCAAACCTGTTCCGAGTCAAACTCGGGGATCGGCATGTGCAGTACGGTACATTAAGCGCGAATACATAAGTGTTGACACTTTTATTGCAATTAGTGCAAGCATTGTAAAGCAGCGGATGGATTTCAGCAATATATGCAAAAATCCGAAAATATCTAACTTGTAGACATATAAAATATGGAAATTATGTGATACTGAGTGAATGTATGTGAGCATCAGGAACATTTGATGAATAAAAGTTTAGCTTATATTTGGCGCAGAAGCATATTCATATAATCTAACCCGTCTAGCTACAAATAGTTTCTCTAGATGGCACATGCGTAATGTTCTCAGACGCATGAAATCGAAATGCTTCATCACACCTGAAGTGCTAGAGTATCTAATACATATATAGAAAGTAACACGTGTGACGTTAGATGTATATGAGCTGTATGGAATTAGAAAACCTAAATTAATGTTACATGTTGTGTATACCATCCTTCAAAGTCTTCTGTTGCTTCAATATCTGGATTTATCAGCAATCTACTAACGGGCAAAGTTGAAACTGATACTCCTACAATTATATTGCAATAGTGAAAACATATTACTCAAATACACAATCAGAATAATGGAAATTAGTGAGTTCTGTGGACGTAAAGTTACCTTCATAATGTCTAATGTGCACTCTAGAAGCAAGAAGTATATTCTCATCTGTCAAATGTTGTTGAATATAGGTGCCCTCAACTTCCGCAAAATCTTCCCATAAAGTCAGTCTCAATGGATGCATCGTGCACAAATGTGTCATATATACTAATCTTTATATAATTGAAATATAACAATAAATATGAACAAATCTTTATCTAAAAACAATACGTACTGCATGTCATAAAGTAATAATTCCCGTCATGCAGTGCCTCTATCTCTGGTCCTCTCCAAATGATATATAGCTACTACCATCCCTATGATGTCTATAGAACAACAGGGAATGAGAACACTATAAAGAATACAGAAGAAATGCATGCATAAATTCATATAGCAAACTTGATTGTGTGAACAATACGTACCAACAACATTATCAGGTGTCCAAAGACGTCAAGGGATATCAATGAATGATAGGAATGGAGGTCGATGCTGGTAGGGAATATCCTGACATTCTTCAATGACACCAAGAAGTGTTGTTCACGACGTGAAAACCAATTTGTAAAGGTTGGTCACCACATTCCGTTCGCCATCTGTAGCAGCATCAACCAAGAGTCCGAATATGTGATAAACCTTGCCAGCACTGAGTATGGACCTCCATCGAGTAATATCGGCATCGCCTTCTATGATGCCGGATATCTCATCACACTATAAAATAATGGAATGCATATGTAAGCATTATACATGCATACGATGAAGACTTTATTGAACACACTAATCCAATACCTGGTAGTCCATAAATATAACTTTCCATACTGTCTGTCGCCTATAGACTCGGACGAACATTGCTCGCATGAGCCGAACTGTCAATGTTACAGATCTATTGCACGGGTTGATGGTGCATATAGGCATAAATGTAGGTGCTGAAGATGCCATGTCTGTAATCTTAAAGAAATTAAAAGCATATAGTATGATATGGTAATAAAGAAATGACCACAAAGTATTTATCCAGTAAGGTATATTACTGTGCATAACACCAGAATGTTATGATTGAAAATATGATAATCAAATAGACAGAATGTAATAGGCAAAATGAATAAACTGTACGATATAATTATAAGCTACAAATTGTTCAATACATCCCTATAGACAACATTTTTTGTAACGTCTACTCGAACTCCGCTCTTATTACAGAGCAATGCTTTTGATCCAAAAAGGGATGAAACATGTGACAATGCAACATAAAGTTGACCATTGCTGAACACAGGCCTTGGAAGTTATACACCAACTCTATTTAAAGTTTGCCCTTGACTTTTGTTGATTGTCATTACAAACGCCAATTTTAGAGGGAACTACCTTCTTCTGATTTATAGATCTGGAAGATTGGATGGTGTTAAATCGATTCTGGATATTAGAACAATCTCCCCAACTTTTGAGCCAGTTATTACTTTGCCCTCAATCACTCTATCACCTAGCTTACTGACAATTAATCGAGTACCATTGCACAACCCTATTGACTGATTCAAATTTCTCAATAATATAACTGACACACTAACTTTAAGATCTAAACAATGATTTGGCAACCCAAAGATCTTTAGGGAATGCAATAATTCAGGGGGTTCCATATCACTGAAAGGACCACAATCGTTGGCGTTTGAAAGAGTGTCACAACTCAAATAGCTTTTCACATCTCCAAGAAGCATGGATAACATGATTGTGTTTATTTCGTCGACATCATCATTCGTTGGCGCAAGAATCCCTCGTTCACGAAGATATGACCAATCTTCATAGTTAGTATCAAAATCAGGATAAATTGATGCGATCAAATTATGCAGACCGTTGTTTTCATTCTGTATTAGGAATTCTTCCGATATCTTAATCCAATTAGGCTCGCCGTCATCTGAAATAGTAATTCCTTGCACTTGACCATCTCCAACTTCTAATATCCATCGAGCAAATTCTTCAACATTGGGCACGGTCTCGTTAGGTTCATCGATTCGTTGCAGCCGCATGTTTATACGCAAGTGCAGGACACTACATTCATTCCAGAATGTTGCTCAATGGATTGTAGCTGCAACGATTGATTCACGACTTCCGTGTGTAATCACGGGAAGTATCTGTCTGAAATCTCCCTCGAGAAGGACCAGTTTCGCGGCAAAAGCATTCTGATTATCACATATGTCCTGGAGGTGACGATGAACGACTTGAAACGCTCAGCGATTCATCATTGGTGCTTCATCCCATACAATCAACCTTCTCTCACGGATGAGATCCGCACGCTCAGACCTCTTATCAAAGTAACAAATGGATGTCTCATAAAGTTGTAAGGGTATTTTAAATACCGAGTGGGCTGTTTTCCCTCCGGGTAGCAATGATGAAGCAATTCTCGACGATGCCACGACAAAAACAATATGCTTTTTAGATCGAAACTTGGAGATTAAGGTATTTCATAGATATGTCTTTCCTGTGCCCCCACTACCATATATGAAAAACAACCCCCCTTTCACCTCTGTTATGAGTATCGAGTACTGATCTGTACGCATAATACTGATATGAGTTCAACCCCCTTACCAAACTTTCAAATCTTGATGTTTCCATAGTTGTATCATAGTCAAGTTCGTCAATAATAAGTCGATTAGTTACACAGACTGCAGCTTCAATGGAAGGGAGTGGCATTGGAGGGAAATTACGTAGTGATCGTTTGTTTCTGTTCAAGATACGTTCAATCTCAAGTAGTCCAAGATTCTGGATCTCGGTACAAGGTAAATCCATATCCGGCATTCTTGTCTGGCGTCGTATGGTATGTAATAGGTCATCTGTTATATGAACCCAATGTGTGTCCCACAACTTTACCAGGTCAACAATCTCAGAGAACATCAACATGGAGCAAAACATATTTCGTAGTTGCACACCTGAAGCCCAGGTTGATACTTCAGTCAAGGCAGCATGCCATTCACTATCATCATCAAGTAAACCCAATGCCATGCATGCTGACTTAAATGTTGGATATAAGACACCACGTATGGTACGAATATCCTCAAAAGACGTTTCTCCATATATCTTTGTAAGAAGCAATCTCAAATAGTATCGTTCACCACAATGTGGATGTGCAAACGGAAGTCGACCAATTGAATAACCTTTTTTATGGACCGTCTAGCTTTTAGAAGAAAGATTCCATACCCATTGCGCAGGGAAGTTCAGATACGTGGTCTGTCGAGCATGTGGGTACTTCTTATTTGCATCAAACCACACTGTTAACATTGTTTTATGCACTTCTAGTTCATTAACAATGCTAATTAGGTCATCATTGTCACTAAACACGATGAATTGTTCTCCCGGCAAGTGGTATTGAAGTTTTTGCACAAAAGGATATTGATGCTACAAGCTGAACTCAAAAATTAGACAGCATGACTCAACGGCAGATATGTAGCGACAATCCAAATATTCCCGAATTTCATCCCTTCTCTACATGGCCGAGATTGCTCATTGTCACGATGTGTCGTATTACCCTCAATGACAATAGTAGCACGATCATGTCCCTCATGTACATACTTATACAGGTACTTGATCACACTACGGACAGCAACGCGCTCGACATTGATGTGAGCATCATATTTTACGCATAGTTCTCTATTGTATGGGGCCACCCATTGGTTATCAATCTCTCGTCCATTAATGACCACTTGTTGGGGAGTGCGCCGCCGACGGTATTGAACGAATCCATGCTGATCAAATGTGGTTTGATCACAAAATCTTTTTGGGTAATGTTTTGAACATGTTCCGTCAACCAAACATGAAACACATGGGTCATGTATTATGAATCATGTGACAGTGTCATATGCTAGAGGGTCCGTAGCTTGATCAGGGATTTCTGCACTAATAAGCCTATCAACATCTTCTGGGCATGTGGGCTTATCTTCCAGTGCCACTGTTAAGAGAATATGAGCATGGGGAAGGCCACGCTTCTGAAATTCAACAACATATACTTCTGTAAAATATAAAGTGGAGGTAATTAGTACAATGAAAGTATTTATAAGGTAAAATATTGTGTTCGACAATGCCAAGAACTCACCAGTAATGACTGTCCCGAAGATTTTTTTTGTTTTAAAATCATCGAGCAATTGTCATAACTTAATTCTGAACGCCCAAGCTTGTAGATCGAGTCTGTCCTTTGACCGTTGACCAGGTAATAGCTCAGTAGTGATTTCAGGCCATCTTGGATTACATGTGAACGTGATAAAGAAATCAGGAGGCCCTAGCGCGCGACAAATTGCAATTGCATCCTGATAATGCTGCATCATATAACGTGGCCCTCCCGTGAAAGAAGATGGTAGAATATATCTCCTCCCTATTGATTCAACGTCACCTGCGTTAAGTGCATCTTGAATGCCACTGTACAATTCAGTCCGCAGGTGACCTTGGTGGTTTTCGAACCATGTTAGCCTATATTGCTCAATGGCAGCCCATACATCTAAGTAGAATTGTTGGCCTAATCAACAACTCTGTTTAATAACCATGGATTCACCTAGTCAGTCCTGGATGCGAAATGCATAAAATTCCTTCATTGATACCGCTGACCTTGAGGTACTGGAGTTAGCCATTCGTGGGATGTTTGCACTCCATCCATCAGTGTCGTACGGAAACAAAACAAGATAGTGTAAAGGCATGTAGGATGGGTAATGCTCATCTATCCTCTATAAGATTCCATCCCTTGTTTGGAGTATGACATCTCGTGGTCCAAAGGGTTCAATTCCATCCCCAACTATTAGTCCCACGACTTCTTCTGCAGTGGGTCTAATATATTGTCGACCTTCTCTAGCCTGCATTATTCGAATTCGTAAATTAGGAACCTCGTCATGGTCACTTAACATGTCTCTGGCTCTTTTGAACACAGCGACATAAGGATTAACCAAATCCAACATTTGTTACAACCCTTTCACAATGTCAAATCTAATGGTAGAACAACCAGATGCCCTAAGTGCAGTCACTTGGTTTAAGACTTCATTGCTAGTGTCGTAAATGTACAACTGCGCAAATGCTAGATGTAATCTAGATCGAGGGAGCAAGGACCCAATTTTGTGGTGGTTGCTACCATTTATTCGGAAAACATATGGGCTTCTACCATCATTGACACTGTTATCAACTCTTCCCCCCATTGAAGTAAATGAGAACATGGAGTTATAGACTCTAATACTGTCAAGGAAATGTCAGTTTGGCAATAATGATTCAAGGAATTGAGGTGTTGGTGGAAGTAAGGGAAGACTAACTTGTCCATTTTGGCAACACAAATTGAATCTGGGATTTGTGCTACTACTGTTTCTAACCCTTTCCTCAATCCACATAATAGCTCTGCAATTTGGACATGTTGTCGTTCGCATTCCAAAGTCCCATCGATTTGAGAATGACTGTCTCGGACGGGGACGTGTCCGTTCTACAATGGTATTAGCAGGGTCAGTATGTAACTTATGTGAGGCTAAGGTACATAAATGTAAGATAGTTTCATGAGATTACCCGTTATGGTGGATGAGATAATCAGATGTTCTGTGGGCATAGGTCTTATAGAATGAGCAATGTTGGATCGAAGAGCTTCATCATGATCACGTCCTTCATCTGATGTTGGGAATAAATCTTTATATAGTGAGAGTGAAGTATTAAGTGTATGGTAATGATTAGTGCCTCAGGAAGGGCACGATCTTAAATAAGTCAAAGCCAACATTACCAAGGGTGTCCATGCTATGAATTGAGACGG
>JACYFF010031954.1:26151983-26193117 GCA_017589665.1 Selenicereus undatus | reverse complement strand
TATATATATATATATATATATATATATATATATATATATATATATATGTATATAAGTAATATATATATGTGTGTGTGTGTGTGTCTGTGTCTGTGTGTGTGTCTGTGTGTGTCCAGTAATCGTATAAATAATCTAAATGTTCGTGTGGTAAGCACAATTTTACACATATATGGTTTGTTGTGGCGGTAGGGAAGGTAATACATACCTAAAGTTGGACCAATTTCACTTTTGCTTGATGTTGTGATTTGTATCTCAGCACACAAATGGTGGTGTCTGTATTGTCCTCTTAGTCTGCACTATCAATTCATGGGGCAAAAGTAAGAATGTTTGTAATAAACATTAAAAGTCTAATTCGGTGGGAAGGGTACAGTCATACCTCGACTGTAAATTGCTTACGGTCTTGTTCAGTGTTCCCTAAACATGCAATTATTGGTCAAACATTGTTGTAAAAAGGAAACAGCTACGAACATCTAGGCAGAATATAATTGGTTCAACTTTGACTACATTTGATGGATAAGTGAAATGTAGGTAATATGCATAATCAGGCGCCTACTTCACATTTTGGGAATGAAAGTTTCATGGCTAACTTGTTGGGAAACACTTAAAATTTGCATTGCATGTCATGTTTAATGTTCTTATGCTGAACATGCTTAAATTGGATTCTGTGATTGATTTCCTTGGATTAAATTCATTAGTCCAACCTAAGAGAACATACCTAAGCTGGAAGAAAAAGAAAATATGGGTGTATGTGGCCTAGTTAGTTTAAGTGAGATGCATATAGACATGAAGTTATGAGAAATGTTCTGCTGAACATGACTAAATTGGCCATGTAAGTTGCTCATGCATATACTCGTGTTGAATACATTACATTTGTATGTCACCTAGTTAGTTGAAGTGAGATGCATATAGTCGTGAAGTTATAAGAAATGTTCTGCTAAACATGACATTTAAGTTGCTCATGCATATACGCTATTGAATACATTACATTTGGATCATTATGTGTGAAACGTTTACCAATCTTAATGTATTTTAAAGTTGCGAATGGCATCAATTTAGATATGAACTCATATAATTATAACCTTCTGTGAATGATTTCCTTGACTATAACATGCATGTTTACAACCAAAAATTGCTTTTCGTAAATATAATGGCAGGAAATGTCTGATTGAAAAAGGTAGGTGGTAAGAAAACGCTACCTCGAAATGGGTCTTGGACACCTGCAAGTAATACGTATGCTTGCAGATGTGCTATAGAAAAGTATGAATCGTTAGTCTCAATAGCCACGGTTGGTGATTCTTGACATAAGAATTTTGCAATTTATAAACGTTGACATATTCAAATCAATACCTGATTTATAAGCTAGATTTCAATTCTGCAATTCTGCGTGGATATGATTGGGGCAATTAGTGACTCTTGAAATACATTAATTTTGTACTTAATATGTACAGTAGCGCCCTTACAACGTAAATCAATACTTGTGTAAGCTAGATTTCGATTCCGCAATTCTGTACGGATGCGATTATGGCAATTAGTAACTCTTGAAATACGTCAATTATGCGATTGCGGCAATTGGTAACTCTTGAAATACATCAATTTTCCACTTTACAACACGTTTATAGTAGTGCCATTAAAACATAATTGTTAGATGACTCGTACCTCGTATGGATCTCGGATGGTTGGTGATGTCTAGAGGTAGACTCCCCATAAGGAATTGTGGTATAATCAGAGCCGTAATATTAATTTGGGACTCTTGGTTTTGCAAAGGTAAGGTTCGTAATCGGGGATGTTGTTTGTAAATTCAGAGGTGGTTGCATTCCACTCAAATTCGTGGGCACAGTTTTAGGGGTTGGGTGGTTACAGAGTGGGCTCTGTCCTACGATTGTGAGATTATGGGTTTTTTTCCAAAACAGTTTTAAGAAGTGGGTAGTTGCAGTGTGGCGTGGGATTTTAGGGGCTTTTTTTTAATTCAAAATAGGTCGGATGTGTTGTTTGGGCGGGAGTGCATAGAAATTTAGGATTTCCTATTTCCTGAATTCTCAGCATTCCACCCATTCTAGCATTTGTAAGATACATATTCAGGCGAGTCATTATCATGCTTGTTAATATTATTAACACAGTGCACTGCGGCCACGAAAGCACGTCCTGTGTGCACGTTTCCCAGATGCAATGTTCAACTCCTGCCATGGTGCCACCCACTTGAATCTTTTTAACAACTGGTCTTGTCCTTTTTTTAAAACCCTTTATTTTTTTTATCCCTTCTTTATTTCTTTATTTATTTATTAAAGAACCCTTTTTTATTTATTTGTTATTAAAAGGTAAAGCTTTTCTTCGGAAAATTTTTTGTTACAAATGTATACACCTTGTTAGGTACATACGTTGTGTGTGTGTCCCATGCTTAAGTGGACAAAGGTTCACCACAATCGGGCAAAAGTTCGCTACAAAAGGTTTACTAACATCGGGTAAAAGTTCGTTGCATAGCATAAAAGATTCATTGGAGCAAAATTTAGATGTAAAATCACCAAGAATTCACCAAATAAGAGTATAGTAGCATCCACATCTATAATTTTAAATAAGCAATTAGTTCCAATATCTACAAATTCTATGAGAACCAATATCATTCGTTGGGTAAGGGTTAGCTTCTTGTAGTAATAGTGCCTAAAAATTATATTCTAGTTTGTTGGGTTCTTAGCAATGGAGGCCTTCAATATAATAATAATGTCAGTAATTATTATATTCATTAACTAATAGTTATTTTATGAATAAGACAATTTGAAATTGTTATTAGTTGGTATTTTTAGTGGATTTTTTCGACAATATATTGATCATTTTAGTGTATCTTTTGTTGCCGACAGTGTATCTTTTCCTACTTGTATTGTACCTTTTGTTTCCTAGAATGTATCTTTTCTTGATAAATTTTTACGTCTATGTCTAGAAATAAGGTGAACGACTAGACCTGGGGCCAGTTATATTAGAATGCTGTAAAGCTTGTCGTAGAGCTACAAATTAAACCACACCTTGATTTATAAATAATATTTATAGCATAGGAAAGTAGGAATTGATCCCACGAGGAAAGATTATGATAATAAGCTGGTTTAATTCTAAATGATTTTACTACTCTAATTTATTATAAATTCTCTTTATATTACTAAAATAAATAAAATTTAATAAGTAAAAATCTAGAAAAAAATACTTAATATTACTCCTAAATATTCTAAATTTAATTCTGGAAATGAAACAGTAAATATATATCCTAAATAATCTGAAAAATAAAAACAGAAATAATAACACAATATTAGACTGAAAATTAAAATAGAAAATAACAAGCAAAAAATTAATATTAAAAATTACAAAGTAATCCAGATTAATATTATGCAAGTTTATAAATTTATAACTCCGAAATTATATGTAATTAAATTCAGAAAAATTAAAAAATAAAATTAACTCTAGAAAATCAAAACAGAAAAACAAATCTGAAATTAGAGAGAGAATAAACTCCACTAATATAAATACGAAAA
Source organism: Selenicereus undatus (assembly GCA_017589665.1). Classification (NCBI taxonomy): domain Eukaryota; kingdom Viridiplantae; phylum Streptophyta; class Magnoliopsida; order Caryophyllales; family Cactaceae; genus Selenicereus; species Selenicereus undatus. Next base: position 26,189,602 of record JACYFF010031954.1, on the reverse strand, counting down.
TAAATAACAAAATTGCCCAGATTTTAGAATATAATTTTCTGGACTTAATAAAACCCTAAAAACATAAAATAAAAACTAAAAACGTAATTTTCAAATTTACTAAAATAAAAACCTGCACATATTCAATTCACGAAATAATTCTGAAAAATTATCAAATAATTTCCAAAAGTTCCAAAATTAAATAGAGGCGGAATAGGATACAATATAAACCCTAAACTGGACTAAAACAAGAAAAAACACAAAAGGAACTATTTTTAACCTAATTTCTAACAAACCGATAAATAAATGGCAAAACGGAATAGAAATTAAATCTGAAAATTATAACCACGCTAAAAATTAAAATCTAACTAATCTAATATTACCAAGACAATCCTAAAAGATTACTATTTTGGGGGGGGGGTAAACAAAACTTATATTAAGGCTTATAAATTGAAGAAAAAACATTGACAAACTAGAGAAATTAACTAAAAAGCAAGAAATAACTATGAACGGTACCAAATTTATGAAAAATACTTAGCATAATCTATATCCACCATGCAAATTAATATTTATCATCAACATACAAATCGATTTTATTCATAAGTTAGACTGTAGAAGACATCCAACAGCGGATCTTCCCCTTTTTTCCTTATATTATAGTTTATTTAGGTCCAGCCCTAATATAAACCTTACTGGTTTTGATAACCCTAACATCAGCGCAAGAATTTAATCAAACTAGAGCCTTACGTATTGGAAAAAACCATCTAACGCCTTGCAACCAATTCACCAGTAAATTAATTTAACAAAGATCTATAACAATTATCTAATTAAAACAGATGGGTTTGAGTCATCCATGATCAATTAGGGTGATACTAATGCCTAAAAGACTATACTTTTACGTATTAAAGCCTTTTAAACTATCATATGAATTCATATTAAACTAATTAGCATGATTCTAAATAATCTAACGTGAATATCATAAACGATAAATACTAGTAGTTATAGAATCATGAACAAAAATCAACTAAGCAGTAAAGCATAAAATTTGTTTCAAAATAATTAATTTAGTATGGTTTCAAATAGATTATACTAAGTACAAGAGAATTACTCACTCATATTAAGAATAAAATCATAACAATTAACCAAAGCTTTCATGTTCACCAAAAACACAAAAGAATTAAAATAAAATAAAAATAAATAAGAATGCTACTACTTTGGCTTTGATGCTGATGACGAGTGATGATGATGATAATCTTGGTTGATGGTTGATGATATGGAGGTAAGGAGGCTAGGGTTGGAGATAAGAAGGTGATGGCGTGAAGGTTGGTCAGGCAAAGCGTGAAGGAGGCTAGGGTTTTTGGTGTGTGGGGTTTAGAGGATAAGAGATATGTTTTTACAGTATCATTCTACTATGGTTTTCTTGAAGGGGAGCCTTGGAGCAACGGTAAGGTTGTCTCCGTGTGACCAAAAGGTCACGGGTTCGAGCCGTGGAATCAGCCACTGACAAAGTCAGGTTAGGTTGCCTACAATTCACCCCTTGGGGTGCGGCCCTTCCCCGGACCCTGCGTAAACGCGGGATGCTTGTGCACCGGGCTGCCCTTTTATTCTACTATGGTTTTCTTCTTTGGGCTCATTCTTTTCCAAGTCTTCTAATCCCTTTTCAATTAGGAGTAGCAATTCAAGCTCAAATAAATCCTTATAAAAATATTATTTTTCATAGTTCATTATTGTTTTCTTTTTTTGGACCGACTTGATAAATTTCCTTGTAAAATCTTTCAGTAAATAAACCCGAACTTCAACGACTTCTCTTCTCATCTTTATTTTATTAACGCTTAACTTGAAAAATATATAAAATAAAGTAAATTAGATGAAATAATATATATAATATAATCAAAATAATTATTAAAACGAGGCATGATTTATGACTTAACAAATTCTCCAATACTTAGACTTTGGACGTCCTTGTGCAAAGAAATCTTAGACTCGACCTACGTGCTGACCTTCTTTCTTATAAAGTCATGCATAAATATGAAATTTACACTAAGCATTACCTTGCTTTAAAAACAATTTTATTTAAAATTAATTAGTTTTCCTTCCAACAAGTTAATAACTACTAAACGTCTAACTATCATCAAAAAGTTTCTTCATCAACCTCACAACATCTCTTTAATGAAGTAACAAGAACAATAACTATCCATCTCTTTTAAGCATGCATACATCGATCAAGAAGTCTAAAAAAAAAAAATTTACGATAGAAAAATTGAAGTACTGTATGGCTATAAAGACAATAAAGTGGAAGGAATAACTCATTGAAATTGATTCTAACTTGCCTTGCAATTTTTTTCTTCTTTTTTTTCTTTTTTTTCGAACTCCACTTGCATACATATTCGAAGCCCATATAGGGTCTTAGAAATTAAACACTGCCTGTCTCACACTCACCCGAATATAGGTGCTGGAGCAAACAATGTATTCTTGTTATTATTTTTTTTATTCACTGTTAGTTTGGTGCGAGTCATTGATCGACCCAAAAAGGGGCATCACTCTCCCAATCATGGGTTACTCCATACATAACGCTCAACTTGAGACCTAAACTTAAGGTGAAAAGGTGTCGAGCCACCTACTCCTACCCATGTTGGTAATCTATCCTTTTTTCCTTTTCTTTTTCTCTCTCTCTCTCTTTTTTTAATAAGAAAAGAAAAGTCGCCATTTTAATGAGTTATTCTACTAATTCAATCATATAGGAAATGGGTTAGGTCATTTTATTGCCTCTAAAGCGGCTATATAACGTGACCAAATAAGATGGATAATCATGACAATTACTTATTAAAGAGATATATGATGATCAGCTCAAACTTCTCTGAATGACAGCTAGCATGCTTAGAAGTCTTCACTCATAGAAGAATAAACTACAAATAGCTAAGAAAATAATTTATTTTTTTTAAAGCAAGCAAGCCTAGAATAAACTCATATCAAGCATTATTTATAAGAAAATCAAAAAAAAAATTACTTAGTTTTTTTAGCTTTTTTTTCAAGAATAAACACTAAAGGAACTAAATGCAAGATGCACCCCCTGCACTTAATTCATGCATTGTCGCTAATGTATGCTAAATAATAAAAGAAAAGAAGATGCTATAAGCGAATTAAAAACTTCCTTGAAAAATGTTGGGTTGCCTCCTAACCAGCGCCTTTGTTTACTGTCGTTGGCTCAACGCAATTGAGCTCATGAATCTTCTAGTCGGATCTACCCCACTAAGCATACTTTACTTTCAGTCACCTCAAACGTATGCTCCTTTCGATCATACGACCACTCCTTAATCTCATAAACTAAAACAACCTACAAAAATAAAATACTAGGGTTAAACCAAAAAAATAAAAGCAATAAAAGTAAATAGAAGTAAACTAACGATCTTATTTTCTTTCGCCGGCAACGGCGCCAAAATTTGTAGAGCTTGCCGTAGAGTTACAAATTAAATCACCACTTTGATTTACAAATAATATTTATAGCATATGATAATAAGCTAGTTTAATTCTAAATGATTTTACTACTCTAATTTACTATAACTTTTCTTTATATTACTAAAATAAATCAAATTTAATAAGAAAAAAATCTGAAAAAAATACTTAATATTACTCCTAAATATTCTAAATTTAATTCTGGAAATAAAGCAGAAAATAGATACTCTAAATAATATGAAAAATAAAAACAGAAATATTAACACAATATTAGACTGAAAATTAAAATAGAAAAAAACAAGCAGAAAATTAATATTAAAAATTATAGAAAGCAATCCAGATTAATATTCTGCAGGTTTATAACTTTATAACTCCAAAATTATATGTAATTAAATTCAGAAAAAGTAAAACAGAAAATTAACTGTAGAAAATTAAAACAGAAAAAAAAAATCTGAAATTAGAGAAAGAATAAGCTGCACTAATATAAACACGAAAATAAATAACAAAATTGCCCAGATTTTAGGATATAATTTTCTGGACTTAATAAAACCCTAAAAACTTAAAATAAAAATTCAAAACGTAATTTTCAGATTTATTAAAATAAAAACCTGCACATATTCAATTCACGAAATAATTCTGAAAAATTATCAAATAGTTTCCAAATATTTTGAAATTAAATAGAGGCGTAATAGGATACTATATAAACCCTAAACTGGACAAAAACATGAAAAATCACAAAAGAAACTATTTTTAATCTAATTTCTAACAAACTGGTAAATAAATGGCCAAACAAAATAGAAATTAAATCTGAAAATTATAACCACACTAAAAATCAAAATCTAACTGATCTAATATTACTAAGACACTCCTAAAAGACTACTCTTTTGGAGGGGGGCAAATGAAATTTATATTAAGGCTTATAAATTAAAGAATAAAAATTGACAAACTAGAGAAATTAACTAAAAAGCAAGAAATAGCTATCAACGGTACCAAATTTACGAAAAATACTTAGCATAATCTATATCCACCATACAAATTAATATTTGTCATCAACAAAAAAATCAATTTTATCCATGAGTTAGACTGTAAAAGACACCCAACAGCGGATTTTTCCCATTTTCCCTTATATTATAGTTTATTTAGGTCCAGCCCCAATATAAACCCTACTAGTTTTGATAACCCTAACACCAGCGCAAGAATTTAATCAAACTAGAGCGTTACGTATTAGAAAAACATCATCTAACGCCTTGTAACCAATTTACCAGCAAATTGATTTAACAAACATCTATAACGATTATCTAATTAAAAGAGATGGGTTTGAGTCATCCATGATCAACTAGGGTAATACTAACGCCTAAAAGACTATAACTTTTACGTGTAAAAACCTTTTAAACTATCATATGAATTCATATTAAGCTAATTAGCATGCACTCTAAATAATCTAACGCGAATATCATAAACGATAAATACTAGTCGTTATAGAATTATGAACAAAAATCAACTACGTAGTAAAGTATAAAATTTGTTTCAAAATAATTAATTTAGCATGGTTTCAAATAGATTATACTAAGTACAAGGGAATTACTCACTCATATTAAGAATAAAATCACAACAATTAACCAAAGCTTTCATGTTTACCAAAAACACAAAAGAATTAAAATAAAATAAAAATAAATAAGAATGCTACTACTTTGGCTTTGATGCTGATGACGAGTGATGATGATGATAATCTTGGTTGATGGTTGATGATATGGAGGTAAGGAGGCTAGGGTTGGAGATAAGAAGGTGATGGCGTGAAGGTTGGTCAGGCAAAGCGTGAAGGAGGCTAGGGTTTTTGGTGTGTGGGGTTTAGAGGATAAGAGATATGTTTTTACAGTATCATTCTACTATGGTTTTCTTCTTTGGGCTCATTCTTTTCCAAGTCTTCTAATCCCTTTTCAATTAGGAGTAGCAATTCAAGCTCAAATAAATCCTTATAAAAATATTATTTTTCATAGTTCATTATTGTTTTCTTTTTTTGGACCGACTTGATAAATTTCCTTGTAAAATCTTTCAGTAAATAAACCCGAACTTCAACGACTTCTCTTCTCATCTTTATTTTATTAACGTTTAACTTGAAAAATATATAAAATAAAGTAAATTAGACAAAATAATATATATAATATAATCAAAATAATTATGAAAACATGGCATGATTTATGACTTAACAAATTCTCCAATACTTAGACTTTGGACGTCCTTGTGCAAAGAAATCTTAGACTCGACCTACGTGCTGACCTTCTTTCTTATAAAGTTATGCATAAATATGAAATTTACACTAAGCATTGGCTTGCTTTAAAAACAGTTTTATTTAAAATTAATTAGTTTTCCTTCCAACAATTTAATAACTAATAAACGTCTAACTATCATCAAAGAGTTTCTTCACCAACCTCACAACATCTCTTTAATGAAGTAACAAGAACAATAACTATCCATCTCTTTTAAGCATGCATACACCGATCAAGAGGTCTAAAAAAATTTACAATAGAAAAATTGAAGTACAGTGTGGCTATAAAGACAATTAAAGTGGAAGGAATAACTCATTGAAATTGATTCTAACTTACGTTGCAATATTTTTGTTCTTTTTTTTTCAAACTCCACTTGCGCACATATTCGAGCCCCATATAATGTCTTATAAATTAAACATTGTCTGTCTCACACTCACCCAAATATAGGTGTTGGAGCAGACAATTTATTCTCAGCATTATTTTTTTTATTGACTGTTAGTTTGGTACGAGTCATTGATCGGTCCAAAAAGGGTCATGACTATCCTAATCATGGGTTACTCCATATATAACGCTCAACTTGAGACCTAAACTTAATGGGAAAAGGTGTCGAGCCATCTACTCCTACCCATGATTGTAATCTATCCCTTTTTCCTTTTCTTTTTTTCCCTCTCTCTTTTTTTTTAATAAGGCAAGAAAAGTCACCATTTTAATGAGTTATTCTACTAATTCAATAGTTTAAGAAATGGACTAGGTCATTTTATTGCCTCTGAAGCAGCTATATAACATGAGAAAATAAGATGGATAATCATGACAGTTACTCATTAAAGAGCTATATGCGGATCAACTCAAAGTTCTCTGAATGACAGCTAGCATGCTTAAAAGTCTTCACTCATAGAAGAATAAACTACAAATAGCTAAGAAAATAATAATTTTTTTTTAAAGCAAGGAAGCCTAGCATAAACTCATATCCTGCATTATTCATATGAAAATCAGAAGAAAAAAAAAACTTTACTTGTTTTTTTGGCTTTTTTTTCAAGAATAAACACTGAAGGAACTAAATGCATGATGCACCCCCTACACTTAATCCATGCATTGTCGCTAATGCATGCTAATTAATAAATAAAAAAAAAGATGCTATAAGCGATTAAAGACTTCCCTAAAAAATGTTGGGTTGCCTTCTAACCAGCGTCTTGGTTTTCTGTCGTTGGCTTGATGCAATTGAGCTCATGGATCTTCCAGTCGGAACTCCCCCACTAAGCATACTTTACTTTCAGACACCTCAAACGTATGCTCCTTTTGATCATACGACCACTCCTTAATCTCATAAACTAAAACAACCTACAAAAATAAAATACTAGGGTAAAACCAAAAAAATAAAAGTAGTAAAATTAAATAGAAGCAAACTAACAATCTTATTTTCTTTCCCTGACAACGGCGCCAAAATTTATAGAGCTTGTCGTAGAGCTACAAATTAAACTACCACATTGATTTATAAAAAATATTTATAGCACATGATAATAAGCTAGTTTAATTCTAAATGATTTTACTACTCTAATTTATTATAACTTCTCTTTATATTACTAAAATAAATCAAATTTAATAAGTAAAAATCTAAGAAAAATACTTAATATTACTGCTAAATATTCTAAATTTAATTCTGGAAATAAAAAAAGTAAATAGCTACCCTAAATTATATGAAAAATAAAAACAGAAATAATAACACAATATTAGATTGAAAATTAAAATAGAAAATAACAAGCAGAAAATTAATATTAAAAATTACAGAAAGTAATTCATATTAATATTCTACAGGTTTATAATTTTATAACTCCAAAATTATATGTAATTAAATTCAGAAAAAGTAAAACAGAAAATTAACTCTAGAAAATTAAAACAGAAAAAAAAATCTGAAATTAGAGAAAGAATAAACTGCACTAATATAAATGCGAAAATAAATAACAAAATTGCCTAGATTTTAGGATATAATTTTCTGGACTTAATAAAACCCTAAAAACATAGAATAAAAATTCAAAATGTAATTTTCAGATTTATTAAAATAAAAACCCGCACATATTCAATTCACGAAATAATTCTGCAAAATTATCAAATAATTTTCAAATATTTTGAAATTAAATAGAGGCAAAATAGGATACTATATAAACCCTAAACTGGACTAAAACATGAAAAAAATACAAAAGGAACTATTTTTAATCTAATTTCTAACAAACCGGCAAATAAATGGCAAAACAGAATAGAGATTAAATATGAAAATTATAACCACACTAAAAATCAAAATATAATTGATCTAATATTACTAAGACACTCCTAAAAGACTACTCTTTTGGAGGGGGGCAAACGAAATTTATATAAAAGCTTATAAATTGAAGAATAAAAATTGACAAACTAGAGAAATTAACTAAAAAGCAAGAAATAGCTATCAACGGTACAAAATTTATGAAAAATACTTAGCATAATCTATATCCACCATACAAATTAATATTTGTCATCAACACACAAATTGATTTTAGCTATGAGTTAGACTGTAAAAGAAACCCAACAGTGGATCTTTCCCATTTTTCATTATATTATAGTTTATTTAGGTCCAACCCTAATATAAACCCTACTAGTTTTGATAACCCTAACACCAGCACAAGAATTTAATCAAACTAGAGCATTACGTATTAGAAAAACATCATCTAATGCCTTGTAACCAACTTACCAGCAAATTGATTTAACAAAGATTTATAACGATTATCTAATTAAAAGATATGGGTTTGAGTCATCCATAATCAATTAGGGTGATACTAATGCCTAAAAGACTATACCTTTTACGTATTAAAGCCTTTTAAACTATCATATGAATTCATATTAAACTAATTAGCATGCATTCTAAATAATCTAACGCGAATATCATAAACGATAAATCTAGTCGTTATAGAATCATGAACAAAAAAATCAACTAGGCAGTAAAGCATAAAATTTTTCTCAAAATAATTAATTAATCCGGGTTTCAAATAGATTATACTAAGTACAAGATAATTACTCACCCATATTAAGAATAAAATCACAAAAATTAACCAAAGCTTTCATGTTCACCAAAAACACAAAAGAATTAAAATAAAATCAAAACAAATAAGAATGCAACTACTTTGGCTTTGATGTTGATGATGAGTGATGATGAAGATAATCTTGGTTGATGGTTGATGATATGGAGGTAAGGAGGCTAGGATTGGAGATAAGAAGGTGATGGCGTGAAGGTTGGTAAGGCTAAGCGCGAAGGAGGCTAGGGTTTTTGGTGTATAGCTTTTAGAGGATAAGAGATAGGTTTTTATAGTATCATTCTGCTATGGTTTTCTTCTTTGGGCTCATTCTTTTCGAGGTCTTCTAATCCCTCTTCAATTAGGAGCAGTAATTGACGCCCAAATAAATCCTTATAAAAATATTATTTTTCATAGTTCATTATTGTTTTCTTTTTTTGGACCGACTTGATAAATTTTCTTGTAATATCTTTCAGTAAATAAAACCCGAACTTCAACGTCTTCTCTTCTCATCTTTATTTTATTAACGCTTAACTTGAAAAATATATAAAATAAAGTAAATTAGACGAAATAATATATATAACATAATCAAAATAATTATTAAAACACGGCATGATTTATGACTTAACAAATTCTCCCATATTTAGACTATGGACGTCATTGTGCAAAGAAATCTTAGACTCAACCTACGTGCTGACCTTCTTTCTTATAAAGTCATGCATAAATATGAAATTTACACTAAGCATTGGCTTGCTTTAAAAACAGTTTTATTCAAAATTAATTAGTTTTCCTTCCAACAAGTTAATAACTACTAAACGTCTAACTCTCATCAAAGAGTTTCTTCATCAACCTCACAACATCTCTTTAATGAAGTAACAAGAACAATAACTATCCATCTCTTTTAAGCATGGATACACCGATCAAGAGGTCTAAAAAATAAAAATTTACGATAGAAAAATTGAAGTACCGTGTGGCTATAAAGACAATTAAAGTGGAAGGAATAACTCATTGAAGTTGATTCTAACTTTTACCTTGCAATATTTTTCTTCTTTTTTTTCTTTTATCTTTTTCAAACTCCACTTGCCCACATGTTTGAGCCCCATATAGGGTCTTATAAATTAAACACTACCTGTCTCACACTCACCCGAATATAGGTGCTGAAGCAAACAATTTATTCTCAGCATTATTTTTTTTATTGACTGTTAGTTTGGTGCGAGTCATTGATCGTCCCAAAAAGGGACATGACTCTGCTAATCATGGGTTACTCCATACATAACGCTCAACTTGAGACCTAAACTTAACGGGAAAAGGTGTCGAACCATCTACTCCTACCCATGTTGGTAATCTATCCTTTTTTTCCTTTTCTCTCTCTCTCTCTCTCTCTCTCTCTCTCTCTCTCTCTCTCTCTCTTTTAATAAGACAAGAAAAGTCACCATTTTAATGAGTTATTCTTCTAATTCAATAGTTTAGGAAATGGGCTAGGTCATTTTATTGCCTCTGAAGCAGCTATATAACTTGAGCAAATAAGATGGATAATCATGACAGTTACTCATTAAAATATGAGGATCAACTCAAAGTTCTCTGAATGACAGCTAGCATGCTTAGAAGTCTTCACTCATAGAAGAATAAACTACAAATAGCTAAGAAAATAATTTTTTTTTTAAAGCAAACAAGCCTAGCATAAACTCATATCATGCATTATTTATAAGAAAATCAAAAAAAAAATTTACTTGTTTTTTTGGCTTTTTTTTCAAGAATAAACACTGAAGGAACTAAATGCACGATGCACCCCCTGCACTCAATTCATGCATTGTCGCTAATGCAAGCTAATTAATAAAAGAAAAGAAGATGCTATAAGCGAATTAAAGACTTCCCTGGAAATTGTTAGGTTGCATTCTAACCAACGCCTTTGTTTTCTGTCACTGGCTCGATGCAACTGAGCTCATGGATCTTCCAGTTGGATCTCCCCCACTAAGCATACTTTACTTTCAGACACCTCAAACGTATGCTCCTTTCGATCATATGACCACTCCTTAATCTCATAAACTAAAACAACCTACAAAAATAAAATACTAGGGTTAAAACAAAAAAATAAAAGCCGTAAAATTAAATAGAACTAAACTAACAATCTTATTTTCTTTCCCCGGCAATGGTGCCAAAATTTATAGAGCTACAAATTAAACCACCACATTGATTTATAAATAATATTTATAGCATAGGCTAGTAGGGATCGATCGATTATGATATTAAGCTAGTTTAATTCTAAATGATTTTACTACTTTAATTTATTATAAGTTCTCTTTCTTTTACTAAAATAAATAATATTTAACAAGTACAAATCAGGAAAAAATACTTAATATTAATCCTAAATATTCTAAATTTAATTTTGGAAATAAAACAGTAAATAGCTACCCTAAATAATCTGAAAAATAAAAACAGAAATAATAACACAATATTAGACTAAAAATTAAAATAAAAAATAACAAGAAGTAAATTAATATTAAAAATTATAGAAAGTAATCCAAATTAATATTCTGCAGGTTTATAACTTTATATCTCCAAAATTATATGCAATTAAATTCAGGAAAACTAAAACAGAAAATTAACTCTAGAAAATTAAAACAGAAAATAAAATCTGAAATTAGAGAAAGAATAAACTGCACTAATATAAATACGAAACTAAATAAAAAACAATTGCCCAGATTTTAGGATATAATTTTCTGGACTTAATAAAACCCTAAAAATATAAAATAACAATTCAAAACATAATTTTCAGATTTATTAAAATAAAAGCCTGCACATATTAAATTCACGAAATAATTCTGAAAAATTATCAAGTAATTTCCAAATATTTTGAAATTAAATAGAGGTAGAATAGGATACTATATAAACCCTAAACTGGAATAAACCATGAAAAAACACAAAAGAAACTATTTTTAACCTAATTTCTAACAAACCGGTAAATAAATGGCAAAACAGAATAGAAATTAAATCTGAAAATTATAACGACACTAAAAATCAAAATCTAACTGATCTAATATTACTAAGACACTCCTAAAAGACTACTCTTTTGGAGGGGGCAAATGAAATTTATATTAAAGCTTATAAATTGAAGAATAAAAATTGACAAACTAGAGAAATTAACTAAAAAGCAAGAAATAGATATCAACGGTACCAAATTTACGAAAAATACTTAGCATAATCTATATCCACCATGCAAATTAATATTTATCATCAACACACAAATCGATTTTATCCATGAGTTAGACGGTAAAAGACACCCACCAGTGGATCTTCCCCATTTTTCCTTATATTATAGTTTGTTTAGATCTAGGTCTAATATAAACCCTACTAGTTTTGATAACCCTAACATCAGCGTAAGAATTTAATCAAACTATAGCGTTACGTATTAGAAAAACATCATCTAATGCCTTGTAACCAACTTACCAGCAAATTGATTTAACAAAATTCTATAACGATTATCCAATTAAAAGATATGGGTTTGAACCATCCATGATCAATTAGGGTGATACTAATGCCTAAAAGACTATACCTTTTACGTATTAAAGCCTTTTAAACTATCATATGAATTCATATTAAACTAATTAGCATGCATTCTAAATAATCTAACGCGAATATCATAAACAATAAATACTGGTCGTTATAGAATTATGAACAAAAAAATCAACTAGGCAGTAAAGCATAAAATTTTTCTCAAAATAATTAATTTATCATGGTTTCAAATAGATTATACTAAGTACAAGACAATTACTCACTCATATTAAGAATAAAATCACAACAATTAACCAAAGCTTTCATGTTCACCAAAAACACAAAAGAATTAAAATAAAATAAAAATAAATAAGAATGCTACTACTTTGGCTTTGATGCTGATGACGAGTGATGATGATGATAATCTTCGTTGATGGTTGATGATATGGAGGTAAGGAGGCTAGGGTTGGACATAGGAAGGTGATGGCGTGAAGGTTGGTGAGGCTAAGCATGAAGGAAGCTAGGGTTTTTGGTTTTAGAGGATAAGAGATAGGTTTTTATAGTATCATTCTACTAGGGTCTTCTTCTTTGGGCTTATTCTTTTCCAATTTATCTAATCCCTGTTCAATTTGGAGTAGTAATCCAAGCCCAAATAAATCCTTATAAAAATATTATTTTTCATAGTTCATTATTGTTTTCTTTTTTTGGACCGACTTGATAAATTTTCTTGTAAAATCTTTCAGTAAGTAAAACCCAAACTTCAACGTCTTCTCTTCTCATCTTTATTTTATTAACGCTTAACTTGAAAAATATATAAAATAAAGTAAATTAGACGAAATAGTATATATAATATAATCAAAATAATTACTGAAACAAGGCATGATTTATGACTTAACAAATTCCCCCATATTTAGACTTTGGACGTCCTTGTGCAAAGAAATCTTAGAGTCGACCTACGTGCTGACCTTCTTACTTATAAAGTCATGCATAACTATGAAATTTACACTAAGCATTGGCTTGCTTTAAAAACAGTTTTATTTAAAATTAATTAGTTTTCCTTCCAACAAGTTAATAACTACTAAACGTCTAACTACTATCAAAGAGTTTCTTCATTAACCTCACAACATCTCTTTAATGAAGTAACAAGAACAATAACTATCCATCTCTTTTAAGCATGCATACACCGATCAAGAAGTCTAAAAAAAAATTTACGATAGAAAAATTGAAGTACGGTATGGCTATTAAGACAATTAAAGTGGAAGGAATAACTCATTGAAATTGATTCTAACTTGCGTTGCAATTTTTTTTCTTCTTTTTTTTTCTTTTTTTTTTTCAAACTCCACTTGCACACATATTCAAGTCCTATATAGGGTCCTGAAAATTGAACACTCCATGTCTCACACTCACCCGAATATAAGTGTTGGAGCAAATAATTTATTCTCATTATTATTTTTTTTATTAACTGTTTGTTTGGTGCGAGTCGTTTATCGGCCCAAAAAGGGGCACGACTCTCCTAATCATGGGTTACTCCATACAAAACGCTCAACTTGAGACCTAAACTTATGGGGAAAAGGTGTCGAGCCATCTACTCCTACCTATATTGGTAATCTATCCTTTTTTTCCTTTTCTTTCTCTCTCTCTCTCTCTCTTTGTTTTTTTTAATAATACAAGAAAAGTCACCATTTTAATGAGTTATTCTACTAATTCAATAGTTTAGGAAAGGGGATAGGTCTTTTTATTGCATCTGAAGCGGCTATCTAACATGAGCAAATAAGATGGATAATCATGATAGTTACTCATTAAAGAGCTATATGAGGATCAACTCAAACTTCTCCGAATGAGAGCTAGCATGCTTAGAAGTCTTCACTCATAGAAGAATAAACTACAAATAGCTAATGTTGAGTTATTATATTCGAGTTTTGATGATAACAAATCCAAGTGTAAAAATGTGTCCAAGTAGTGTTGCTCCAAACATGATCTGCAAACAGGCCTAACTGGTGTTTGTAATTTTTACTGTATTAACCGGTTTGCTACATGTGAGAACAAGTCTCTAAAACAGGTTCTTTGGGTGATTCTACATTTAGTCAAGAACGTCATCTCACAGTTGGATGTAAGGCATGTTCACAGCAGCTCTTCTAGCAATGCAAAGAACAACTCCAACAAACAAGGTAGCCTTGATGTTCCCAGCAGCTTCTCTAGCGATGCAAAGAACAACCCCAGCAAACAAGGTAGCCTTGATGTTCACAGCAGCTCTACGGATCTTGGACAAGATTCAAAACAAGAAGTCTTGGGTATATAGGCTTTATTTATTTAGACTCTTGTTAATATGCCAATATTGAAAAAGCTTTTTAAACATCTCTTGAATCGGTATTTGCACTAAGTGTTTCAGAACACCAGACTGCGAACAACCCTGCAAACAGGGTGCCTAGGGTGTTTCTGACCTGAAGTGGCCATACCCGATTATCCTTGAAATTATTATTTCGGTTGGCCAAAATCTCCAGAATATTTTCAACTGTTATTCTTCTGGAAAATATATTTCTTAAATATATTATGGGAGATTTGGGAAAATAGATTTTGGGAGATTTGCCAAAATTGAAAGATTTTCTCTGCCCATATCTTCGGATGTGATAAAATTTTTAAATTGCTAAAGATTTCTGGTTGCCTTGCTTAAAGCTTACCCACGGCTATAAGGAGATAAAGGTTATCTCTTAAGATAACAAATCCCTTAGTTTTTGGAAAATGTGTTATCACTAGCCGTTGGCAGTTTTGTTTTTCTCTTGAAAAATCACCTTCCAAACTTAGGTGATTTCCTTTCCTCTCCCTGGTTTTTACCGTTGGTTTTTTGAGCATAAAAAGGGAGAAGCATTTGAGATGAAAACAGACGGGCATACACACTGAGACACATACTGAGCTATAGTGAGAAGAAAGCAAAAAGAAATCTTGAAACACAACATTCCCAAAAGGCAAATTTGAAAAGAGGTTTTTCTAGTGAAAAGAATTTCTGAGCTTCACTTGAGAAAAGAAAAACCAGTTCAAGTTGTGTTTAAAGCAAGCTTTCAATATATTGGCATAATAGGAACTTCATTGTACCTTACATCTGCTTAGTCAGAAGCACCCCCTGTAAGGTGTTTGTAACCCTGATCTTGAATCAGAAAAGTGAGTGAGTGGTCCTAAGTCGTGTGGACTTTGGACGTGTCCAATCTGGTGAGATTTGGACGTGGTGTAATCTGCCTTGAGAAGGAGATTACGTGGTTGCAAGTTGTAACAAGGTGTGTTACATTTGTAACGTGTTAAGCCCGGTTTAGTGAAGTGGTTAAATCCTACACGAGGTAGGTCGTGGTTTTTCACACCTCAGTTGGGCTAGAGGTGTTTTCCATGTAAAAATTGTGTGTGCTTTAATTCCACATTTATCTTGGTGATTTTCGTATTTACAATATCTGAAAACACCCCCTGCAAACAAGTCAACAGGGTGTTCGTCATCGGAGAACAACCTCTGTCAGGGTGTTTGTTACTTATAACGCGAAAATCAGACACCACAATTCACCCCCCTCTTGTGGAAGTATACTCTAAGATCTAACAGCTAAGAAAATAGTTTTTTTTTTTAAAGCAAGAAAGCCTAGCATAAACTCATATCATGCATTATTTATAAGAAAATAAAAAAAATGTTTTACTTGTTTTTTTAGCTTTTTTTTCAAGAATAAACACTGAAGGAACTAAATGCACAATGCACCCCCTACACTTAATTCATGCATTATCGCTAATGCATGCTAATTAATAAAAAAAAAAAGGAAGATGCTACAAGCGAATTAAAGACTTCTCTGAAAAATGTTGGGTTGCCTTCTAACCAGGGCCTTTGTTTTATGTCGTTGGCTCGATGCAATTGAGCTCATGGATCTTCCAGTCGGATCTCCCCCACTAAGCATACTTTACTTTCAAACACCTCAAACATATGCTCCTTTCAATCATACGACCACTCCTTAATCTCATAAACTAAAACAACATATAAAAATAAAATACTACGGTTAAAACAAAAAAATAAAAGTAGTAAAATTAAATAGAAGTAAACTAACAATCTTATTTTCTTTCCCCGGCAACGACGCCAAAATTTGTAGAGCTTGTTGTAAGCTACAAATTAAACCACCACTTTAATTTATAAATAATATTTATAGCATAGGCTAGTAGGAATCGCTCCCACAAGGAAAGATTATGATAGTAAGCTAGTTTAATTCTAAATGATTTTACTACTCTAATTTATTATAAGTTTGTCTTTCTATTACTAAAATAAATCAAATTTAGTAAGTAAAAATCTGGAAAAAATACTTAAATATTACTCATAAATATTCTAAATTTAATTCTGAAAATAAAACAGTAAATAGTTATCCTAAATAATCTAAAAAATAAAAACAGAAATAATAACACAATATTAGACTGAAAATTAAAATAGAAAATAACAAGCAGAAAATTAATATTAAAAATTGTAGAAATTAATTCAAATAAATATTCTGCAAGTTTATAACTTTATAACTCAAAAATTATACGTAATTAAATTCAGAAAAAGCAAAACAAAATATCAACTCTAGAAAATTAAAACAGAATAAAATCTGAAATTAGAGAAAGAATAAACTGCACTAATATAAATATGAAAATAAATAACAACATTGCCCAGATTTTAGGATATAATTTTTTGGATTTAATAAAACCCTAAAAACATAAAATAGAATTTAAAAGTGTAATTTTCAGATTTATCAAAATAAAAACCTGCACATATTCAATTCACGAAATAATTTTGAAAAATTATCAAATAGTTTCCAAAAATTTCAGAATTTAATAGAGGCAGAATATGATACTATATAAACTGTAAACTGGACTAAAACATGAAACAATACAAAAGGAACTAATTTTAAGATAATTTCTAACGAACCAATAAACGACAAAACAGAATAGAAATTAAATTCGAAAATTATAACCACACTAAAAGTCAAAATCTAGCTGATGTAATATTACTAAGACACTCCTAAAAGACTACTCTTTGCCGGGGGGTGGACAAAATTTATATTAAAGCTTATAAATTGAAGAATAAAAATTGACAAACTAGGGAAATTAGCTAAAAAGCAAGAAATAACTATCAACTGTACCAAATTTATGAAAAATACTTAGCATAATCTATATCCACCATGCAAATTAATATTTATTAGCAACACAAAAATTGATTTTATCTATGAGTTAGACTGTAGAAGACACCCACCAGCGGATCTTCCCCATTTTCCTTTATATTATAGTTTATTTAGATCTAGCACTAATATAAACCCTACTAGTTTTGATAACCCTAACGCCAGAGCAAGAATTTAATTAAACTAGAGCATTACGTATAAGAAAAACATCTTCTAACGCCTTGTAATCAATTCACCAACAAATTGATTTAACAAAGATCTATAACGATTATCTAATTAAAAGAGATGGGTTTGAGTCATCCATGATCAATTAGGGTGATACTAATGTCTAAAAAACTATAACTTTTATATATTAAAGCCTTTTAAACTATCATGTGAATTTATATTAAACTAATTAGCATGCATTCTAAATAATTTAACGCGAATATCATAAACGATAAATACTAGTCATTATGGAATCATGAACTAAAATCAACTAGGCAGTAAAGCATAAAATTTGTTTCAAAATAATTGATTTAGCATGGTTTCAAATAGATTATACTAAGTACAAGAGAATTACTCACTCACATTAAGAATAAAATCACAACAATTAACCAAAGCTTTCATGTTCACCAAAAACACAAAAGAATTAAAATGAAATAAAAATGAATAAGAATGCTACAACTTTGGCTTTGATGCTGATGACGATTGATGATGATGATAATCTTGGTTGATGGTTCATGATATGGAGGTAAGGAGGCTAGGATTGGAGATAAGAAGGTGATGGCGTGAAGGTTGGTAAGGCTAAGCGTGAAGGAGGCTAGGGTTTTGGGTGTATAGCTTTTAGAGGATAAGAGATAGGTTTTTATAGTATCATTCTACTATGGTTTTCTTCTTTGGGCTCATTCTTTTCGAGGGCTTCTAATCCCTCTTCAATTAGGAGCAGTAATTGATGCCCAAATAAATCCTTATAAAAATATTATTTTTCATAGTTCATTATTTTTTTCTTTTTTTGGACCGACTTGATAAATTTCCTTGTAATATCTTTCAGTAAATAAAACCCGAACTTCAACATCTTCTCTTCTCATCTTTAGTTTGTTAACACTTAACTTAAAAAATATATAAAATAAAGTAAATTAGACGAAATAATATATATAATATAATCAAAATAATTATTAAAATAAGGCATGATTTATGACTTAACAAATTCTCCCGTACTTAGACTTTGGACGTCCTTGTGCAAAGAAATCTTAGACTCCACCTACGTGCTAACCTTCTTTCTTATAAAGTCATGCATAAATATGAAATTTACACTAAGCATTGGCTTACTTTAAAAACAGTTTTATTCAAAATTAATTAGTTTTCCTTCCAACAAGTTAATAACTACTGAACGTCTAACTATCATCAAAGAGTTTCTTCATCAACCTCACAACATCTCTTTAATGAAGTAACAACAACAATAACTATCCATCTCTTTTGAGCATGCATACACCAATCAAGAGGTCTAAAAAAAAATTTATGACAGAAAAATTGAAGTATGGTATGGCTATAAAGACAATTAAAGTGGAAGGAATAACTCATTGAAATTGATTCTAACTTGCCTTGAAATTTTTTTCTTCTTTTTTTTCTTTTTTTTTTTCAAACTCCACTTGTGCACATATTCGAGCCCCATATAGGGTCTTAGAAATTAAACACTCCCTGTCTCACACTCACACAAATATATGTGCTAGAGCAAACAATTTATTCTCATCATTATTTTTTTTATTGACTGTTAGTTTCGTGCGAGTCATTGATCAGTCCAAAAAGGGATATGACTCTCCCAATCATGGGTTGCTCCATACATAATGCTCAACTTGAGACCTAAACTGAAGGGGAAAGGTGTCGAGCCATCTACTCCTCCCATGTTGGTAATCTATCGTTTTTTCCTTTTCTTTTTTTCTCTCTCTTTTTGTTTAATAAGAAAGGAAAAGTCACCATTTTAATGAGTTATTCTACTAATTCAATAGATTAGGAAATGGGTTAGGTCGTTTTATTGCCCCTGAAGCGGCTATATAACATGACCAAATAAGATGGATAATCATGACAGTTACTCATTAAAGAGATATATGAGGATTAACTCAAACTTCTCTAAATGACAGCTAGTATGCTTAGAAGTCTTCACTCATAGAAGAATAAACTACAAATAGCTAAGAAAGTAATTATTTTTTTTTAAAAGCAAGCAAGCCTAGCATAAACTCATATCATGCATTATTTATAAGAAAATCAAAAAAAAATTTACTTTTTTTTGTGGCTTTCTTTTCAAGAATAAACACTGAAGGAACTAAATGTAGGATGCACCCCCTACACTTAATTCATGCATTGTCGCTAATGCATGCTAATTAATAAAAGAAAAGAAGATGCTATAAGCGAATCAAAAACTTCCTCGAAAAATATTGGGTTGCTTTCTAGCCAGCGCCTTTGTTTTCTGTCGTTGGCGCGATGCAATTGAGCTCATGGATGTTCCAGTCGGATCTCCCCCACTACGCATACTTTACTGTCAGACACCTCAAACGTATGCTCCCTTCGATAATACGACTACTCCTTAATCTCATAAACTAAAACAACCTACAAAAATAAAATACTAGGGTTAAAACAAAAAAAAGCAGTAAAATTAAATACAAGTAAACTAACAATCTTTTTTTCTCTCCCCGGCAACGACGCCAAAATTTGTAGAGCTTGTCGTAGAGATGTAAATTAAACCACCACTTTGATTTATAAATAATACTTATAGCATAGGAAAGTAGGGATGGATCCCACGAGGAAAGATTATGATAGTAAGCTAGTTTAATTCTAAATGATATTACTACTCTAATTTATTATAAGTTCTTTTTCTATTACTAAAATAAATCAAATTTAATAAGTAAAAATCTCAAAAAAATACTTAATATTACTCCTAAATATTCAAAATTTAATTCCATAAATAAAATAGTAAATAGCTATGCTAAATAATCTGAAAAATAAAAACAGAAATAATAACACAATATTAGGCTAAAAATTAAAATAGAAAATAACCAGCAAAAAATTAGTATTAAAAATTACAGAAAGTAATTCAAATTAATATTATGCAAGTTTATGAATTTATAACTCCAAAATTATATGTAATTAAATTCAGAAGAAGTAAAAGAGAAAATTAACTCTAGAAAATTAAAACAGAAAATAAAATCTGCAATTAGAGAAAGAATAAACTGCACTAATATAAATATGAAAATAAATAACAAAATTTCCCAGATTTTAGGATATAATTTTCTGGACTTAATAAAACCCTAAAAACATAAAATAAAAATTAAAAACGTAATTTTTAGATTTATTAAAATAAAAACTTGCACAGATTTAATTCATGAAATAATTCTGAAAAATTACCAAATAATTTCCAAAATTTCCGAAATTAAATAGAGGCAGAATAGGATACTATATAAACCTTAAAATGGACAAAAACATGAAAAAACACAAAAGAAACTATTTTTAACCTAATTTCTAACAAACCAATAAACGTTAAAACAGAATATAAATTAAATATGAAAATTATAACCACACTAAAAATCAAAATCTAACTGATCAAATATTACTAAGACACTCCTAAAAGACTACTCTTTTGGGGGGGTCTGCAAACAAAATTTATATTAAAGCTTATAAATTGAAGAATAAAAATTGACAAACTAGAGAAATTAACTAAAAAGTAAGAAATAACTATCAACGGTACTAAATTTATGAAAAAAACATAGCATAATCTATATCCACCATACAAATTAATATTTATCAACAACATACAAATCGATTTTGTCCATGAGTTGGCCTATAAAAGACACCCACCAGCGGATCTTCTACATTTTTCCTTACATTATAGTTTATTTAGGTCCAGCCATAATTTAAACCATACTAATTTTGATAACCCTAATACCAGTGCAAGAATTTAATCAAACTAGAGCATTACGTATTAGAAAAATATCATCTAATGTCTTGTAACCAATTTACCAACAAATTGATTTAACAAATATCTATAACGATTTTCTAATTAAAAGAGATGGATTTGAGCCATCAATGATCAATTAGGGTGATACTAATGCCTAAAAGATTATAAATTTTACGTGTTAAAGCCTTTTAAACTATCATATGAATTCATATTAAACTAATTAGCATGCATTCTAAATAATCTAACGCGAATATCATAAACGATAAATACTAGTCGTTATAGAATCATGAACAAAAAAAATCAACAAGGCAGTAAAGCATAAAATTTTTCTCAAAATAATTAATTTAGTATGACTTCAAATAGATTATACTAAGTACAAGAGAATTACTCACTCATATTAAGAATAAAATCACAGCAATTAACCAAAGCTTTCATGTACACCAAAAACACAAAAGAATTAAAATGAAATAAAAATGAATAAGA
This sequence comes from Selenicereus undatus, assembly GCA_017589665.1. Lineage (NCBI taxonomy): Eukaryota > Viridiplantae > Streptophyta > Magnoliopsida > Caryophyllales > Cactaceae > Selenicereus > Selenicereus undatus. Next base: position 26,167,791 of record JACYFF010031954.1, on the reverse strand, counting down.
ATGCTACAACTTTGGCTTTGATGCTGATGACGAGTGATGATGATGATAATCTTGGTTGATGGTTGATGATGTGGAGGTAAGAAGGCTAGGGTTGGAGATAAGAAGGTGATGGCGTGAAGGTTGGTGAGGCTAAGCGTGAAGGAGGCCAGGGTTTTTCGTGTATGGGTTTTAGAGGACAAGAGATAGGTTTTTATAGTATCATTGTAATAGCCCAACCCTAAATCATATTTATTTATTTAATTAAGCGATGTTATTTATTTTTCACATTTATTTATCTCATTGAATCATCCCAGTTGGAAAAAAAAAATCATTTCGGGCTCCACTTTGCGAGTCGAGTTTCATTTATCGAAAATAATTTTTCGGAGAATTTGATATTAGGCCTCAATAATTATGATTTAAATGATTAAATTATTTTTCATGGCATCATTTTTAAAAAAAAAAATTTAATTATCGCACCTGGTTTGACATTTTTTTCTAACCCGAGCTCATTTAAGCCCAATTTCGGCCTAACAAGTTCCTAACCCATTTGCTTATCTAATTACCATCATTAAACCTTAATTATCATTAACAAAAGCTGATTTTTTGTGCTTAATTTTCAGCCAAGTAATTTATTTGCCTAAGGTTCATTTTGCACCAAGTAATTTTCAAAGCACTTTCTCTCTCTTCTTCTCTCCTCCTTCTCCTACCCACAGCAGCAGCCCCCACCAGCTTTTTATGGTGTTTTCCGACCACTTTCTGGCAACTCTCCGGCAAGTTAGGGTGTTATATGAGCTTTTATGAACCTCACAGCACCCCTTATGGCATAAACCATTTGTCACCCATTTCAGAAGTATTAAACCTTCTATTATCCATTTTAGAGGCATTAACCATTCTATTATCCTTTTCAGAAGCTTCACACTTTCCTTTATCCATTTCAGAAATATCAGCAAACCATGTGTCATTTATATCAATTAAAATCTTTTCATTATTACTCAATCATTTTCATTTGGTCTATTTTTCTTCAATTTGTTGTATTTCAAGTTCAATAACTCTAACTGATTTAATTTATTATTTGAAATGCACAAGTTATGTATCTCATTTTATTACTTAATTTCTGTTACACATATTTTTACTTACTCAATTAGGCGAGTAATGATCATTTACTGACTACACATACTTACAATGACATTTATGAAACAGAGTTGATGCCTAGTTATCGTTTCCGTTGTGCATAAGTATTATCAAGTGAAATATCATTTTAAAGACTTCAGGTACGTCCATTGCCTGTATCTTTAGAAATCAGAGTGTATTTATCAACGTTATCATGTTTTGGTAAGTACATCAATGAATCAGTTTACACAGTGATTTATCAGTTAATTAGTGACCCCGTCAGTTATCATCTACAGGACATTTGCCCTTCAGTTACCCACGCGGCTTCAGGCCAGGTCCCTGATCGGCTTGGAAGGTGTACACCTATCCATAGATCGTAACAGTATCAAGGGGTTCACCATCAGATAATAACTAGCAATACAGTTTTACATTTATTTCATTCACTGTTTTAACTTAAAATGAATTGCAAAGCGGGCCCAATCAGTGTTCAATGATCATTTAACAATTCAGGAACGCATGTACTCATCTTCGGCTCACAGTTCGAAATGTTTTTCATGTTTTGTTTTAGGCAAATGCTCAGAGTATTGCCCTCATGCCAGCAAATCAGCTGAAGAGAATAAGTGAAGCAGGGAAATCCAGATAGATCAGAAGTAATGCCGTATATGCATACGTTAACATTGTTTTTTGAATTCTTCTGTGGATGAGGATATAGATTACATGGTGAATTATCTTACCATGGTTTATAAACCTTACATTGGTTAACACTTGATTGTGAATGGATGATCATGTGTGATTGTGTATGGTTGAGATTATGCTTAAATGTGTTATATATAGCACTCATGTTTCAAGCCTTGTCCTTTTGGACGGCGGTAATGCCCTTATCATTGGATTCATCAAATTACAATTGAGTGATTTGTTAAGGAGAATATGAACAATGAAACATGTTTAATTTGGGGCGTTACAGATTTGGTATAAGAGCCATGTTGAGATTTTCTTTATGGGATATAGAGTGTGAGTTAAGATACTGAGAAATTGGTTAGTGAGGACTAAGGATTATTATGATATCCTTAGAGATTTGTGGCACTGGTAATGTCTGCTTATCTCACACATATTCTACTTGCATATTCTTCTTTGTTAGATGGATCCATACAAAGTACATATATTTTGATCTCAAGCAGCAGATTTGATGGAGATTTTGAATAACAAGTTGAAGGTGCTCCAATGCATTTAGGTAAGTATGGTCATATGAGCCACCCATCTGAATGGTATGACATCTGTTTCGCTGGAATTGTTTATTTTTGAGATGTAAACTCTTGTACTCCGGGCATGTGGCCCGTAGAGTTGTGGTCTCCGGTGTGTAGCTGTTGAGCTTGATTTTATATTCTTTTATACTTCTAGTCAATGCAGGGGATGTGATGTAAGGCTTTAAGCCTGAAAAATGGCCAGTTTGTAGGCGAAACTCTGTCTGTTTTGCCCCAGAAATTTAAGAATCACTAACACTCCTAGCCATAGGGTTGGGGGTTGTTAGAAATGTGTCCTATGAAAGGCCCTTGACTCATTTTGAGGTTAAATGTATAGGGAAAACCAAGTATGGGCAGAATACACAAGTTCAATCAACTTGGCAGTTTTGATCAGTGCACAATGACCGATCTTGAAGTAACTTTTGTTCATGATCACCATGATTTACACAAGGATTTTCCATCCTGAGTTTAAGTTTATGGAGATATCTTTTATATGAAACAAGTTTCAAGTGGATTAGAGATCATGTTGTCATTCAAAACTATTAGACAAGTCAAAGTCTACAAACTGGGCAGAATCCTAATGCACAAGGTCTGAGGTTAGCTCACTTGCAGCTTATGCATTCCATTAGATAGGGATGTTTTGGTTAGTCCATGTCAAAGGATAGGAAGTAAGCCTTCCAATGACCCATATTGCAGCACATTTAGAGACCAGTGGTTAATGAAATTCAGCCTAGAAGTTTGATGGCACAGACTGTTCAAGTTAGTGGATACATACAATTTTGAGCTTATATTTCCTCATCATATGGGTGCCATTTTGTGCGCTTCTCGAATCCAATGGCAATTGCTTCAATATGCCTCATTGATTGCAAATATTTTCTTTTGTAACTCAAGGATTTCATCTAAGTGAGCTATGTGGGGTTTCTTGATGTAGTATCCCCTGAATTGTAGGATTTGGGAGAGGCGTGTTCTATGGTACATAAGTTTTAAAACCATTAACTATCGATGATTCCATATAAGAGAAACCAAGGACACTTGAGATAGACATTTTGCTTCAATCTATTGCAATTCAAGACTTGCTTACATTACCCAAACTCTTGCCAACAGTCCATTGACTCCACCTCCATCCATGAAGGAGACATTACTCTTGAAAATATTTCACTGCATTTTCTGGTAACTTACCATCTACCATTGTCCTTGTTAGATTAGCAACTGTTGAATACTCCTCACTTTGACCAGGGGCTTCATCTTTTTGTCTTCATGGCATCTCCCCATCAAGTTTGCATTATCATTTACTCTCATGTCACATCTTCATCAGTTTTGGTCACTTTCTTCTGCTTTTAAGAGCCCAATTGCTGCTCATAGCTGGTTTATGATTGGGATGCACCCATGTCAATAGATGATAATTTTGTAGCACGCCTGAATAGAAGGTAGATTTTAACTACGCTTTGTATAGCGGTTGATTGTTGTCAAATTTGTGGAATCCATTGCTAAGGGAAACGTGACGTGTCTACCCATTTTGGCTGATTCAATCTAAGTTTCCTTCGAAAGATTACTTGCATAAACCTTAACTTTGACTATCAAAATATTTGCCATGCATTTGGATTGTGTCAGTGAGAAATTTTGATGGGTTACTGTTAAGTCAAAAATCATGCACCATTTTTGTAATTATTTTTAGTATATTATATATTTTATTTCGTTTAATTTGATTTATTTTATATATTTTTCAGGATCAGTGTTAAATTAATAAAGAGAAGGAGAAAGGATGTAGAAGCTCGATTTTATATTTGACCACAAGACGGTCCAAGAATAATTATGAAAATAATATTTTCTTCATAATTATTATTTTGGGCTAGGAGTCAAGAATTTTGGAAAAGCTAAGAGACTTGAAGAGGAAGAAAACTAAGGAAAAAGAGGAGGAAACCCTAAACCCTAACCCATATTATTTGTAAACCCATAACCCTTCTCCTCTCACAGCAATCCCACGCATAACCCTAATCCCCATCCTATAAAATCAGCTCCCTCATCACCTTCAGAAATCATCTCATCTCCACCTCTCCTCCTCCTATTCACGTACAACAGCTCCTCTTCTTCTTCTTCTATTATCAGCCCAACCCATCTCTCCTTCACGCCAAGCATCAGCACAGCACCATCACCTCTCCTCCTCTCTACAGCAGCCCACACGCACATCATCAGCTCTTCGTCTCTTCTCACGCCTTCACGTATCAGCCATTCCCCTCCTCCTCTCCACGCACAGAAACAGCAGCCCACCTATTCTCCTTCACGACCATCATCAGCATCATCAAAGTAGGGATTTTTTTTTTATTATTATTAGTATTATTATTTTTTTACTTTGTTTATTTATTTTTGTGTTTAGTTTATTGATTAAACATGAAATATTTGAGTTATGATTGTAATTTTAATTTTTACATGAGTGAGTAATTTTTTTGTGCTTAGTATAATCTTCTTGAAGTCATGCTAAATTGATAATTTTGAAACAAGTCTTGTGCTTTAATGCCTAGTTGATTTCTATTCGTGATTCTTTAGCGATTAGTGTTTATCGTTTATGAAATTTGTGTTAAATCGATTAGAATGCATGCTAGTTGATTAAATACAATTTCGATTGATAGTTTAAAAGATTGTAATACGTAAAAGTTATAATATTTTAGGCCTAGGTATCACCCTAATTAATCATGGATGGCTCAAACCTATCTCTTTTAATTGGGTAATCGCTTGAGATCTTTGTTAAATCGATTTGCTGGTAAATTGGTTACAAAGTGTTAAATGATGTTTTTCTAATTCTTAATGCTCTAATTTGGTTAAATTTTTGCGCTGGTGTAAAGATTATCAAATTAGTAGGGTTTATATTAGGGCTGGACCTAAGTAAACTAGAATCTAAGGAAAAACGGGGAAGAACCGCTGGTGGATCTCTTCTACAGTTTAACTCATGAATAAAATTAACTTGTGTGTTAATGATAAATACTAATTTGCATGGTGGATTGAGATTATACTAAGCATCCTTCATAAATTTGATAACTTTCGATTATTATTTGGCACTTAGAGTTAATTTGATTTGTTTGTTAATTATTGTTTTATTTTTACTAGCTTAAAAATAATTTCAATCAACTCACCCCCCCCCCCAAAGTATAGTCTTTTAGGAGTGTCTAGGTATTTTTAGATAGCTTAGAGTTTGATTTTTGGAGTGGTTATAATTTTAGATTGAGTCTTAGTAATTAATTGTCGGTTTGTTTGAACTTAGACTAAAAATAGTTATTTTTGTTATTTTTCGATTTTAATTAATTCATAGGGTTTATATAGTGTCATAGTTTGCTCATATTCAATTTCGTAATTTTTGGAAATTATTTGATAATTTTTCAGATTTATTTTGCGAAATTGATATGTGCAGGTTTTTCGGCAATTAATTCTGAATATTTCGATTTTTAATTTTAATTTATGATTTTTAAGTATTTTTCGGTTCAGAAATTTGTGTCCTGGGATTAGGGTAATTTTCCTTATTATTTTCGTATTTTTTATTTATGCAGAATATTTTATTTCCAATTTCAGATTTAATATTCTGTTTGATTATTCTGTAATAATTGGCTGATTTAATTTTCCTGAAATCAAGCTGAAATTATCCTGAAGATATATGCTTATAAAGTTGAAGAATATTAGTTTAGGTTACTTTTTGATAATTTTAATATTTATTTTTCTGATTATTAGTTGCTGTTTTGAGTTTTTATTAAAATTTCAGTTACTATTCTGATTTTATTTTTCTAGATTATTCAGGAAATATTTTGACTGTTCTATTTCCATAATATGATTCATAATATTTAGGAGCATTCTTAGGTCTTGTTCTAGATTTTTATTCATTAGATTTTAATTATTTTAGAATTATTAAGATTAGACTTAACAAGCTTATTAGTAAAATTATTTAGGATCAAACTAGCCATTTATAGCAATCTTTCCTCGTGGATCGATCCCTACTTCCCTACGCTATAAAAATTATTTAATAACCGAAGTAGTGGTTAAATTTGTAGCTCTCAACAGGCTTTACAGTTACTACCCCGTGGAAAAATGTCTTCAGTTGATTCATACTAAAGGACTCTAGAGTGGAAAGTATGACCCAGTGGAACCTTAAGAATGGATTCGAGGAGTGGAGAAAGTTTCACTATAATAGAGGTTCCATGAGATAAAAGAGTGAACATTGGAACATTTTATCTAACTAGTGAAACTAATATTTGGTGGAACATTGTTAAAAATAGGCTCTTAGGGCCTGACTTCACTTTGAGTCACTCTAGATTGCTAAGTGGGAACAAACAAATGCATATGGTGCAGTAGCCCAGAGAACCTGATCGCTGCCTGTTCCCGAAAACTAAAGGCTGTAGAGAAGGGCTCTCACTTTTAAGGCTCGCAGCTGTGGGAAAGGCTTATGTATTGAGCAAGAAGGAAGTTTCCATCTCTGGTGCAGTAGTTACTGAAGCTCTCTTTTAATTTCGAAACCCCCTTTGTCTATTGATTGATTCAGTTGCCACTCATTCATTTATATCCACTGAATCTGCCATACAACTGAACCTTGAGAATAAGGAGGCATAAACCAATTATGGACTCAAGTTATCCAATGCCTTTAGAGTCGAGTGTTCTATCCCTCATAAACTTGTTTCAATTACTATTGGTGGGATAGTATTCCCTGAAGTTCTGATTCAATTTGACTCGTCAGACATTGATATCATGTTGAAAATGAACTAGTTGTATACTTATGGGGTCAAGATTATGATGACCCTAAGGTTATTACAAGAGATGAACAAGGGAGAGAACTATGTTTCATGGTCACAGAGAGGGGGGGAAAAACCCCCTTGTCCTTCAAAGTTTGTCACGAAAACAAGTGAGCTCTTATGACAAGGATATGTTGTGTATTGGTGTTATGCTATTAACATTCATGATCAAAGATTATTTCAACCTAAGGAAAACAATTACCAGGATTGCTCCGTAAAGAGAAATTGATTATACGAGTGAATTAATCCATGAGGCTCAATCTATCTCCAAAACCCCATATCATATGGCCCCAATTGAGCCTAAAGAACTGAATTTTAGTTAGAGGAGTTATCGTAGAAGAGATTTATCAAACCATCGAAGTGTGCCATCATGGGATGCCTATTTCTATTTGTAAAGAGGAAGAATGAAACCTTGTGGTTAGGTATTGTTTTTGAGAACTGAATAAGAGCACCATCAAAAACACAAACCCATCGCCCCAAGTAGATGGCTTATTGAATCAACTGCAGGGAGCAGGAGTATCTTCTAAAATCGATTTGAGGTCAGGGTACCATCAACTTAGGATTATACCTAAAGACATTACCAAAACCACGCTACGGATCAAGTATGGGTCATGATGACTTCACTGTGATGCCTTTGGCCTAATCTAATCAATGGCCCCGCAACCTTTACGGATCTTATGAATAGAATTTCAGACCATATCTAGACAAGTTGTGGTGGTGTTTATAAAAAAAAAGAGATATCTTGAAATACTCCAAGGATAAAGATGAGCATATTGTTCATTTGATGACAGTATGATATAGACCTTAAAAGAGCATCAATTACATAGTAAATACAAGAAGCATGAATATTGTTAGAAGCAATGATATTTTTGGAACATATGATTTCAAAGGAAGAGATTAAGGTTGATTTACAAAAGTTGAAAGCAGTTATGAAGTGCTCAAGACCCACCAATGCACTGAGATTAGAAACTGTTTGAGTTTAGCAGGGAATTATCAAGTTCAGAAAGGATTGTCAAATGTTATCTTCCCTGACCAATTTGTTGAAGAAAGCTATAAAGTTAGCAAGAAGTTAAACTGGTGGCTTATGCCTCCCAACAACTCAAGCCTTATGAGAAGAATTACCCTACCCATTTCTGTAGTTTTTGCATTGCAAAGTTGGAGACATTACTTATATGGGGTACCATGCATAATCAATACTGATCATCAAAGCTTGAAGTACATCTTCTCTCAAAAGAAGCTCAGTCTACATGAAACATCAGTTGTGGCAAATCAAATGCCAATCAAGAAAGAGAAATATTGTGGCAGATGCCCTAAAAAGGAAGACGCAACATACCTTGAACACTGTAGTAAATACTCAACTAAATCTCTTGAGAGAGCTTGGGGACTTGCACATTCAATTAGCGTCGCACAAGAACGTGAATGTTCAATTGCTGGCACTTATCTTACAGCCCTCCCTAATGGAGGAACCTAGAGTGAATGAAGATAGTGATCCTGAACTCCATAGAGTAAATCAAAAATCAAAATCTGAAGAGAGCAAAGCTTAGAGGAGGCTCACGACACTTACTATTTGGTGCATCCAGGGGATACCAAGATGTGTAGAGATCTAAGGCAATATTTTTGGTGTAATAATATAAAAAGAGAAATTGCAGAATATGTGGATGAATGACTGATTTGCGAAAAAGCCAAAGCAGAACACCAACGCACCATAGGTGAATTGAGACCTTTAGAAATCCCCACTTGGAACTGGGATTCAACTTCAATGAACTTTATCATGGGATTCCCTCAGATATAGTGTCTGACAGATATCAGAAATTTCAAGCCTGTTTGGCATGCACTTCAAGGAGCCTTTTGAACTAAATTGAACTTTAGCAGTTCTTATCATCCCAAGCATCTAAAAATATCAATGGATCCAACTCTTCTATGTTGGCGCCTGTTGTGCTTCACGACCAGCATTGCATTTGAAGAAAGTATGGAACTCCCAGCAGTCAACGTTGTGATAGGTTGATAGCACTAGCAGAGAATCCTTCATTAAACATCAGGACAAAATGACGGTACATATTGACAACAAATCATCTTATGGGTCATGACGATCTTCTTTAGCATTGCATACAGCAGCATAACTCAGAAAACTCTTGAAAGCATACCATTGGAACTGACAGAAAAGCTATGTTGATAAAAGAAGGAGATTTCTGAAATTTTCGGTATATGATAGGTTTTCAGAAAGTCTCACCAACTAAGGGTGTAAGGAGGTTGCACTGCGACCTAAATTGAGGCCAAAATCTTTTGGATCATATCAGTTCATTGAAAGGTCAGATTCTATGACTTGTCTACCAGATCTGCCTATATAACTCAAACATGTGCATAACATGTTCCGTGTTTCTTACCTTACAACTCAGGTAATACATTTCAGATCCTGACCATGCTATCATAATCAAATCCGTTGTAGCCATTGAGGGTCTTGTGTTTCAAGGGCATCTAATTCAGATATTGGATCACAGGGTTAAGCAGGTCAGCATCAAGCAGATACCTTAAATCAAATTGCTTTGGGAAAATAATACCTCCTCAGAAACTACTTGAAAAACTAAGGATCAAGTGAAAGTCACGTACCCATATTTATTTGGGATAACCTTGCATCTATTGGTAAAGTTCATAAGTTTCAAGGATGAAACTCTTTAAGGGGGGAAGGCTGTAATAGCCCAACCCTAAATCATATTTATTTATTTAATTAAGCAATGTTATTTATTTTTCACATTTATTTATCTCAATGAATCATCCCAGTTGAAAAAAAAAATTCATTTCGGGCTCTACTTTGCAATTCGAGTTTCACTTATCGAAAATAATTTTTCGGAGAATTTGATATTAGGCCTCAATAATTATGATTTAAATGATTAAATTATTTTTCATGGCATCATATTAAAAAAAAAAAATTTGATTATCGCACCCGGTTTGACATTTTTTTTCCAACCCGAGCTCATTTAAGCCCAATTTCGGCCTAACAAGTTCCTAAGCCATTTGCTTATCTAATTACCATCATTAAACCTTAATCATCATTAGCAAAAGCTGATTTTTTGTGCTTAATTTTCAGCCAAGTAATTTATTTGCCTAAGGTTCATTTTGCACCAAGTAATTTTCAAAGCATTTTCTCTCTTCTTCTCTCCTCCTTCTCTCTACCCACAACAGCAGCCCCCACCAGCGTTTATGGTGTTTTTCGGCCACTTTCTGGCCACTCTCCGGCAAGGATTTCAATCCCCAACCACCTCCCTCCACCGGCTATCATCTTTCACTCTCAAAATCACCAAATACCATCTCCACCTCCACTTATTTCAATCTCAAAGTAAGTGACTTCAATCTTGTTCTTTGAATTTTTGGTTTTTGCTTCTTGTTTTGGTTATTTTGATGATGGATCATGTTGTTTTTATTGAATTAAGAATCACCTTGGTTATGGATCATGTTGGAGTTGAAGCTAGGGTTAGGGTTTTATGTTAATCATGCAAGCTTCATGTTCAAGTGTTGAATTTTGATTGTTTTAAATGAGATTTTGTGATATTTAGCATTGGTAATAAATATCAAGATGTTTATGCTAATTTATATAAGTTAAAGAGTGATTTTAGTGGGTGGTTATGTGAAGAAAAGATTGAAAATATGTGAGTTAAAGCTGGGAAACAGACCTGAAATAGGGGCTACTTTGGGACTTAATTGGTACTGTTTGGCACATCCAAAATTCAGATTTTTGTTGTAGTGATATCTTGATGAGTTAGCTTTCAATATGCTTTGGAATTACTCAATTTAGAGTTGTGTGGACAAAGTTATGACCAATTTACTCAAGACTGTGCAGAATGCATCGAAACTGAGAACTGAACTGGAACAGTAACTTCACGGAAAAACTGGTATTGATTGGGTCACTAAAAAATTGTGATTTTTTGTTTTTGGATAGATCAATAAGTTCTCTTTAAAATGCCTCTTGAATCGCCTTAATCCGAGTTCTGTGGAAAAATTTATGGTCGTTTTACTTCGACTGCGCAGATTGATCAGAAATTGTGCATGTCTGTGTTCTACCCTACTTTTAGGGACCTTACTATGTGAATCATGCTTTGTGTCCTAAATAAGAGTTTTAGAGGACATTGTGAAATTTTCATATTGGGGTTTTATATCTCATTTGGAGGTTGGGAGTGAAAGATATGGATTTTCTAATGCAGACCATCAAACGGTAATATGAGTGAATACAGAAACCGTGACATTTGGATTATTTTTTTTTTGTAAGTTTCTATATAATTATGGGTATTGCAAGGAAATTACAAAGTGTAGTGAGTTCATTTTGATTATGTATAGAAGCTTACTTGGGTTGAAAACAGAGTTACATGAGTATGAAAATGAAATTTGGGAAGTGAGCAGATTAATAACTCAAAATCAGTGTCCTTTGGACCAAGTTAGGGTGTTATCTGAGCTTTTATGAACCTCGCAGCACCCCTTATGGCATAAACCATTTGTCACCCATTTCAGAAGTATTAAACCTTCTATTATCCACTTTAGAGGCATTGACCATTCTATTATCCTTTTCAGAAGCTTCACACTTTCCTTTATTCATTTCAGAAATATTAGCAAACCATGTGTCATTTATATCAATTAAAATCTTTTCATTATTACTCAATCATTTTCATTTGGTCTATTTTACTTCAATTTGTTGTATTTCAAGTTCAATAACTCTAACTGATTTAATTTATTATTTGAAATGCACAAGTTATGTATCCCATTTTATTACTTAATTTCTGTTACACATATTTTTACTTACTCAATTAGGCGAGTAAGGATTATTTACTAACTACACATACTTACAATGACATTTATGAAACAGAGTTGAGGCCTAGTTATCGTTTCCGTTGTGCATAAGTATTATCAAGTGAAATATCATTTTAAAGACTTCAGGTACGTCCATTGCCTGTATCTTTAGAAATCAGAGTGTATTTATCAACGTTATCATGTTTTGGTAAGTACATCAATGAATCAGTTTACACAGTGATTTATCAGTTAATTAGTGACCCCGTCAGTTATCATCTACAGGACATTCGCCCTTCAGTTACCCGCGCGGCTTCAGGCCAGGTCCCTGATCGGCTTGGAAGGTGTACACCTATCCATAGATCGTAATAGTATCAAGGGGTTCACCATCAGATAATAACTAGCAATACAGTTTTACATTTGTTTCATTCACTGTTTTAACTTAAAATGAATTGCAAAGCGGGCCCAATCAGTGTTCAATGATCATTTAACAATTCAGGAACGCATGTACTCATCTTCGGCTCACAGTTCGAAATGTTTTTCATGTTTTGTTTTAGGCAAATACTCAGAGTATTGCCCTCATGCCAGCAAATCAGCTGAAGAGAATAAGTGAAGCAGGGAAATCCAGATAGATCAGAAGTAATGCCGTATATGCATACGTTAACATTGTTTTTTGAATTCTTCTGTGGATGAGGATGTAGATTATATGGTGAATTATCTTACTATGGTTTATAAACCTTACATTGGTTAACACTTGATTGTGAATGGATGATCATGTGTGAATGTGTATGGTTGAGATTATGCTTAACTGTGTTATATATAGCACTCATGTTTCAAGCCTTGTCCGTTTGGACGGCGGTAATGCCCTTATCATTGTATTCATCAAATTACAATTGAGTAATTTATTAAGGAGAATATGAATAATGAAACATGTTTAATTTGGGGCGTTACAATCATTCTAATAGGGTTTTCTTCTTTGGGCTTCTTCTTTTCCAAGTCTTCTAATCCCTCTTCAATTAGGATTAGTAATCCAAGCCCAAATAAATTTTTGTGAAAATATTATTTTTCATAGTTCATTATTTTTGTCTTTTTTTGGACCGACTTGATAAATTTCCTTGTAAAATCTTTCAGTAAATACCCGAATTTCAACGTCTTCTCTTCTCATCTCATCTTTATTTTATTGATGTTTAACTTGAAAAATACATAAAATAAAGTAAATTAGACGAAATAATATATATAATAGAATCAACACAATTATTGAAACAAGGCATGATTTATGACTTAACCAATGCCTATATTTATAGGTGTGTATCTAGCTAAGTACATGGGTATGTACTATACAATTATTGCTTTTCTCCACGTTCTATCATTTCTTTTTCTGTTTTTTTCAACCCTCTAATTTTCAATTGTGCGGATGATTTCTTGTGAAACAATGCTCATATGAGAAAGAGTCTACATTTATCTTATGCCTTTTTTCCAACTACATAGCTACTTTACTGTAAAATTATGGCTCTGTTTGACAATCAACTATTAGTTGTTAGATGTTAACTAATTGCATTAGTTGTTAGTTGTTAGCTAATTATATTAGCTGTTTGACTTAGTTGATTGTATTAGCCATTTTCTGAAAAAAGTGTTTGGTAAAAGTAGTTGTTTCTATCAAAATTGTTTTATAAAATTTCACTTATAACGTTAACTCAATTTCTTATCTATACTAGTATAATAGCAATCATTTGAAAAACTTAGAATAATGCCACGGGAGTAATCTGCGGAAAATATAGTGATCTACATTGTTAAACTATTATACCCATTTAATCCAAACCGTCAAAATAGCTATTTTTGTTTAAAAAATGAACTAAAAATGGAAAAATATGTCAGTAATTGGCCCCTCCCCAGTCCCCAATCCGTCAGTTTCTTATTAACCCACTAACTATTTCTATCCAATCTATACTAATTCCTATTGTAGAAAAAAAAAGAAGAAAACTTCCACACTCCTACATTCCCACCCCACGTCAGTAACTTTCCCACCTCAAAAAGACTTCTCTTTACCTTGGATTTTCAGAAAAGAAAAAAAAAAAGCAATATACACCACCAAAAAAAAAGAAAAAAAGAGCAACAGTCTAAGTGACTGCCATGAAGGACTCCACCCTAGCTTCTCAATTATGTCGACCTTCTCTCCTCTGTCATTGCAATATCCTCTTTATTTTCCGATTTCTAAACAAAATAAATTACAATATATACTAACAAAACAATTTCATATATAAACCATCTCTATGCATCCTACTAATATATACACAATTACTACATCTATCGAATCCAGTGCTCTCACAACACTACACCTTTTGACCCTCTACTTTCCTCACATATCAAAGCACATAGTCGCCTCCTTCATTAATCCTTCCATTGGAAATTTACCGCTGCACCACATGGTGAGCTCTTGTAAGATAAATTAATATTTTAATTTACAAAATACATGCCCTTCCAATTGATAAATCCATGTCTGTTCAGCGTTTGAAGCCAACTATTGCCATAATCGTGCGCACAACAAAGATTCAAGGTTTACACACTTTCATCTCAGGTAAATAATTACACCACTCCAGTCTATGCAATATATGATCCCAATAAAATCATGATTTTGTGTATATTACACGTGTTTGACATATATTCTGCCATAATTGTATGCATAGTACATATTTCTAAATAAAATCATGTAAAAAAAGTAATAATTTTGTAGCATATTTCAAGTGCTTGACATATATTTTGTTCATAAAGCATGTAAAGCATGATCCAAATAAATGTAAAATGCTATACTTGAAAAAACTCCAACTCTCCATTAAAAGAAAAATTCTCAAAACTTCACCAGCAAAACAGAGCAAAACCTCTCAGATTTCAGCCAATCAATCAAAATCCCCATTTTTGAGCCAAAGCCCACCTCTTGTTTTCCCCTAAGAAGTCATTCTCTAAAGATCCCCAACCACGATTTGATTCCCACAAAAAAAAAAGATGGGCTTTTCATTTGGGAAATTTAATCTCAACCTTCTCATCTTCATGGTTACAAACCTTAAACTAACCCCACTTTCCAAGTCCAAATTTGGCCCTAACTACACCACTTTGGTATACAAAGGGTGTTCAAAAAACAAGCCTTACCAGATCCAACTGGAGTGTATTCCCAATCATTACCTTCCTTAACCATATCCCTAATCCAACAATCCTCAAGGTCCAAGTTCTTCAAGACCACCTCAGGTGGGTCTAAGGCCACAATTTATAAGTCATGCCAATGTAGCAGTGATATAAGCAATACACATTACTTCAATTGTATGAGTAAAATACCCCAATTGTAGCAGGACAAATCTGGCTAGAAAGAGGTAGGAATGAAACTTAATTATAATTGCGATGTAAAATGGGTTAGCAAGTGGAAATGGGTTCTCCACCAAATTATCAGTCTGTGTTTGTTTTAGGATAGTGTGAAGGGGATTTGGGCAGTGCTGATTGTGGACAGTCTGTTAAGAGTGCTCTTGCAATCTAAACTCAACCTCAACATAGTAATACCATATCATCAAGCCACCTAAAGTTAGCTTCTTTTAACAATCGCAATCACCAAAATAATACAACTGAATACTAATCATTTTATGAGAATATACCCAGATGGGAAAGTATCCATTACTAGAAAACATAGTTAGTCTAATGAGCAATGATCAACATAAACCAATAATCCGTAAACACCAATCTTTATATAACAAATGCTAAAATGGGTAGAGTGCTCACAATTGAGGAATCCTCAAATACTGCATGGAGAGTGATTTGTGGAGCTTCAGTAGATAACAACTGTGGATTTAAACTCGACAGTGAATCCTAACATTTCAATTATTCACATTATTTTAAATTTTAAAATAGTTAGAAATTAATTTTATTTTAAATTTTAAAATTCATAAAAATTCA
>JACYFF010031954.1:26132213-26151583 GCA_017589665.1 Selenicereus undatus | reverse complement strand
GAAGGTTTTTTTTTCGGAAAAGAGAGAGACAGATGTATGAGAGAGAAGGCGGAGATGAGAAATAGAGAGAATTGTCACCACTTTCTTCCTCTTTAGGTACAATCCCTAATTTGAATTTTACTATTTAACTCTCATCCCCCTAATTTTCCAGCGAGTTTGGTGTCGAAGGCGGTCCGACCGACTTCGGCTGGTGTGGTGTTGTCTTCCTTGGAGCAGGCTGGTGGTTTGATGGTGGAACCGACGATTCAGAGGGCGGCTTGGGACGTCGACGACTGGGATTTCGCCGACGACGTGGATGACAGTTTGATCGTGGGTCGAATTGACGTGGGAAATCTGATCGAGGGTGGTGTTTGGACCGGTGTCGAGTCTCCAGGAGGCCAAGGGTGCTACTTCCGAGCTGAAGGATGCACTTAGAAATTATTTTCTCTCTCTAACTATCTGAATATCTTCTTTTGTTTAATTGATTGGACATATTAAATTATTAATTGTCATTTGTTGTTTTATTGTTCGCCATTTAGTCATTTGTTCGGAAGTTCTAATTCTGATTTTCGGTCATGCTTATGGCATGCTACAGGACTATTACTATATGGGTAAAAAATTATGAAAATCCTAAATCTATTCAAGTGATGGTTGGCTTATTTTTTTAATAATATTTTTTAAAGTTTTATTTTATTAGGCACTGTGCAAAAGCACGAGTTTATTTTATTAGGCAATGAGAAAGGGCTATGCGGTATATTTTAATTTCCTTTCTCAACATTGTAGTCACTATGTAATGCAAGTTTACTTATAGTAGAAATTTAGATTGTGTTATTCCAATTCATAATTACTAATGGTGTATGGTGTTGAAATGAGCAATAATATTTTATATGTTTTATTGTTGAAATGAGCATCAATATTTTACATGTTTTGGTGTTGAAATGAGCAAGCATATTCTACATTTAATAAATTTTCAATAATTAATGTATTTCAATTTTTTTTAAAAAGGACAAATTTGATAAATATTGATTTCCTATGTGATGTTTATAATCTGAATTCAATGCAAAGAAATATATTCTTCAATGTTAAGTAAAACTTTAATTTTGAAAAACTTAAATTAAAACATAATAAGCGTTTGACTTCCTATGAGGACACATTTGATAAATATTGATTAGTACACAATATAATTTCTACACATGTACAACCTTAAGAGTCTTTGTCATTGGTTTTTAAATTTTTAATTTATTTTTTTAAAAAAATATATCTTAAATTTAAATGCTATGTGCATAGCACGGGTCGATACTAGTATGAACAAAGAAAAAAACACATGGAGCAAATTGAACAAAAAAAACCGCAAAAGCAGAAATATAATACACTTTATTACACATATACACTTTGAAGGCTTATTTAGAGGAATCAGAGGAGCAAAACTCTTAGTTGAGGAGGTAAAAAAGATCTTTCACATGCAAAAGCCATGTCATGCAATTTGACAAATTAAAGAATAGATAAACTCATTGATACAAAAATTGGCCTTCTTAGAGCACCTAATTCACTAAGAATTGAGAGCACTAGTACCAACATAAACCCCAGCAAACATTACCAGAGCAGTCCTTAAACACGATCAGGGGCCTCAAAGTAAATAAATTAGACATAACAAATATAACACATCTTATTACAAATATACACTTTGAAGGCTTATTTTGAGATCCCAACCTCAATACAGTAATACTATATCATCAACCAACCTAAAGTTAGCTTCTTTTAACAGTCGCAATCACTAAATAATATAATCTGCTGAAAAAATGAGTACTGACAAATCAATAAAATAATCCAAAGTATAAAAATGAGAAAAGGACAGAAAAAGAACTTGGATCAGACCACTTAATCATATAGATACAGTTAGAAAGAGGTAGGAATGAAACTTAATTATATAGCCACAGCACTAAACATTTTCTCTTCAGTATCCATTTAATTACAATATGATTATTTGGTTCAACTTGCATAGATTGAAGTAATAAGACGAACAGAATGCCATATGATAGGCCAATCTCAAATTATTGAACATGAAGACGTAAATGGCGCTAATTATTAAATCAAACAGACTAGAAAAAAAAAACTAGAAAACCCAAAAATTACTTCTTTTAGAACCCTTGAATTTCAAAACCCATATTTGCATCTTACATCTTTTATTTTTATAATATAGTTGTAATTGTCATTATTGTTCTAGAAAGACATTGTTCTCGATCATAGATTGCAAATTACTTCTTTTATTTTTTTTTATAATATAGGTTGTAATTTCTATTATTGTTCTGGTAGGGCATTGTTTTAATTGTTTGTATAGAAAATATTTGTGTGTTGCCGAAACAGAATGTTCATTACTCACGTCAAAATAATAGTGAAATGTCATGTATAACTCCATGAAAAATCATACTTGGAAATACACTTACCTTCTTGATGACCTACACATGCAGAAGCCATAGAGATGGTTCCGTCTCTGGCCTTGATTAGTGAAATAGAAAACAAAGTTAGTCTAATGAGTAATGATCAACATAAAACAATAATCCCTAAACACGAAGATCAAGGAAGAAAAAAAAAACAAGGAGCAAATTGAAAAAAAAACAACAAAAGCATAAATATAATACACTTTATTACACATACACTTCAAAGGCTTATTTAGAGGAATCAAAGGAGCAAAACTCTTAGTTGAGGAGGTAAAAAACGATATTTCATATGCAAAAAGCATGTCATGTAATTTGACAAATTAAAGGATAGATAAACTCACGAATACAAAAATTAGCCTTCTTAGAACACCTAATTCACTAAGAATTGAGAGCATTAGTACCAACATAAACCCTAGCGAACATTACCACAGCACTCCTTAGACACAGCCAGCAATCTCAAAGCAATTGAATCAGAGAGAACAAAGATAATACAATTTATTACAAATATACACTTTTAAGGCCATATTTCGTGATTCAAATGAGCAAAACACTAAAGAATACGAAACCCGAAAGCCAATAAAGATCAACATAAACCAATCATCCCTAACCATCAAGATTAAGGAAGGAAAATAACACACGGGATAGATTAACCAAAAAACCCAGAAAGCGTAAAGAAAAATAAGTGGACATGAAATCAGATAGACCAAACCACATAGAGAGAAATAAGACCATCCCACATACAGATCTGTTCAAAGAATGCATTATCCATCTAAAATTGCATATTTTTAACAAAGTGAACATGAAATCAGACATACCAAACCCCACAGAGTGAAACAACAACATCATCCCACATACAGATCTGTTCAAAGAATGCATTATCTATCTAAAAATGCATATTTATGGAGACAAAACCCATTGACAAATTATTTCATAACCACAAAACGGCCTAGCGCACAAAAGAGGGGCTCTTTTAGAGAGAGATTGAGGATTAAACCCATTTCAACTTTTTCATCCCAAAGCCTTTTCCCTACATGCTTGTGGTATAGATCCAGTACGACTGGGACGCCTTCAACCAAAAAAAAAGGCATTATAAGAAATCACAACCAGATAATTAGGGATTTAAACCCTAAATTAAAATAACATGAACACTAAAATAACCACATAAATTAAAAGTAGAATTAAAAAGATTACTCCACACAGCTTCACACACAGAGATCTATCTGTCAAACGGCATAAAAATCATGGAAAAATTCAAGCAACTTCAAAGACATAGAATGATGTCTCAGATAGATGAAGATAAGTGGTCAATGACAGGGCAAACCTCACAGAAATGAAGAAGAGAACATCGAAGTACTATACAAATCAGATTCCCAACTTAAAATGCTCAAATATAGTAATTAAAGCAAAAAATATCTAAGCACAAAGAGTCGAAAACAAGCATTTAAAGAAGTCAAGACAAGCCAAAAGTTTCAAACCTCGAAAGGTTCGAATCCACTACAAACAGAGCACCTAAACATCGATTTTCTTAAGAACATGGACAAGTGAAGATTACAACAACTGTAACTCATGAAATCCAAAGTGAAGATGAATTTTCTCTCTACAGGAACAGATCTAACGCCTTCAGTTCTCTTTCTACACCAACCGAGCAACCGCCGTCCAAGCTTGATAACAATGGGGTGGGATTTTTGATGGATAGAGAGAGAATCTATGGGTGAGAGTGATAGCGAGAGTGAAAGTGAGCGTGAGAAAGGGAGGAGAGGACAGAGCTCTCGGGAAACTAAGGGTAGCAGAGGGTTTTAAGCAGTGGGTGGATACGGATCTAGGGTTTTAATTAGGCTGTGAGGACTTACTACTACTAGCTACATATAATCCAGCCCACCACCACCATTTGAATATGTGAACATACATATTTACATATATAATATAATTACATATAAATAGACATATATAGATATATATAAATACACACACATGCACGCATGCACACACACACACATACATACATACATATATATATATATATATATATATATATATATATATATATATATATATATACATACATATATATATATATACACACACACACACACACACATACATACATACACACACACACACACATGCGCGCACACACACACACACACACACACACACATATGTATGTATGTATCCTAATATACATATATTTTTGTGCATAGCTTTCATTTCAAATAATTAGTTGATGTTTCATTTTCATGGTTGAAAAGCAAACTTATTTTAAATAAAATGTCAACAATGATTACTTAAATAAATTGTCGTCTGCATACAATGCATTGATGGTATAAACACTTTTTGTATCTTTCGTGTTTGTCCAATATGAAATTTCTGATACTTTAACTGAAAGTTTGTAATAATAGTTGACGTTAATCGAGATAAACATAAATTACTACAATAATGATCATAATATTTAAAACTGAATATCAATAGACATAAGTGACATAAATATCTAAAACTTACCAAAAAAGTAAAAAAAAACATATGATTGATAAATTGTTCATTTCCCTACATACAACCACACTAAATCACATAAATATCTATTTTCAAAGAAGAATGTGTCATTGTCTTTGTGAACCATATATGTCTTTTTTAAGATTAAAGAAATTGAGGGGGTGCATTTCCTTCCCTCAATCAACACCCCCCCCCCCCAAAAATTGAATACAACTTAGCCTATAAAGTTTTGATACTTTAACTAGAATTTTATCATAATAGTTGAAGTTAATTGACATACACATAAAATTACTCCAGTAATGATCATAAAATATAAAACTCAATATCAATATACATAACTGACATAAATACCTAAAACGTACAAATAAATAAATAAAAACATACGATTGAAAATTTTCATTTCTCTAAATACTACCACAATAAATCACATAAATATCTATTTTCAAAGAAGAATGTGTTATCTTCTTTGTGACCGATATATGTCATTTTTAAGATTACAGAAATTGAGGGGGGGCATTTCTTCCGTCAAACACACCCAAATAAAAATAGAATAGTAAAATGTGCTATTTTCTTTGTGATCCATATTTGTCGTTTTTAAGAATAATAAAAATCTTTTTTTTCCAATGAAGCACACCCAAAAAAAGGGAATACAACTTACGAAACATCTATGCATAATCATAGCATGTTGCTCACATTTTCCACGAGCAATTAATTGTATTAATAAAAAAAGAATCATCGTAACAAAAATTCCAATCCATAATTTAAGATCATAAAACACAACTTCCTTTTTTAAGAATCAAGAGTGATATGACAATAATGGATTATCTATATAAGTAATTAAGCTCAATGTGACTCAAATATGAGATTATATTTCTACACATTGTACATATAATTTTTCTCACATAGTAATGGAAACTCCACCCGGAAGATCTGAGAGTTCTAGAAATAGCCTACAATCTAGACTTGCTCGACATAATGCTCAATGGAGGCTATTTAGCTAGCATCACTGAGATCAAACACAGTCACAGTTCATTGCATAACGCGAGCACCATCAAGCAGAATCTAAAGCAATTCAATTAGTAACTGCACGTACAAATCCACCTGTCAAAAGATTCTCGAGCCTTTGGAATTTCACAGGGACTTTAGTTTCTTGTGATCACTGTAAAGCGACCATGTGGTTGGATGAAAGAGTTGCAAAAACCTGTATTTTCCAATCTTGATTCATGATATGCTGTTAAAGCGGTCATGTTATGTTGTCAGCCTTACCACTACCTCCTTCGTTGCTGAACACATTATTGAAGCAACCGAATTTCGTTGACAATATAAGGACATATAACTCCTTGTTATCATTCACATCTATGGGTGGACCTATTGACCACTATGTAAAATATGGACATGGTCCTTACTCATTTAGAATAATTGGTCAAAATTATCATCGGATTGGTTCATTACTCCTAGCAGATGGACAAAAGCCCAAATTTGCTCAACTATATATCTGGGACTCATATGATGAAATCCGAAATCGATGCAGTGCTTTAACTAGCTGAGAAAGTGTTCGTGGAGTTGATCATGCAACTTTACATGCCCTACAATGCATGCTTGATACTGTCAACCCTTATGTAAGGATTTTCCAAAATACGCCAGATATTCTGCAAGCCGATAATGTTGTTGATTTAAGAATTCACCGTATCAAAGCATGTCCTAGACGACAATATACCATTCCCACCATAGACGAAATTGTTGCTCTTATAGTTAGGGGTGACTATGGATGAGAAGAGGAATGAGATATCATTATTTGCAAAATAGATGGCAATTTACAATGAATATATAAAACTCATCCTATCATGTATGCCTCTTCAATACCCCTTGCTATTTCCATATGGAATAGATGGTTGGTCACTCAATATTCTATGTGTTGAAGGATCAAGCAATAGTCGGGAACATGTGACAATGAGAGAGTTTGTTGTATTCTTCATACAATATAGACCTGACGAGGGCAATATGTTACTTCAGTGTAGTAGATTGTTTCTTCGGTTTCTTGTTGATTGCTATGCTGCGATTGATGGTTAAAGGTTAAAATATTTTACGGACCACCAAAGTACACTACAAGCAGAACTATACAGTGGCTTGCAAGATATTGTTACAGTCGGAGAAAATGATGCTTATGAAGTAGAGAAGAGGTTAATATTACTTGCATCATTTACAGGAAGGTCACGTTATATGAGACAACACTTTTTCGATGCAATGGCCATTTGTAATTAAATGGGCTATCCGAATTTTTTTGTCACATTCACCTGCAATCCAAACTAGCCTGAAGTTCACGAAGCTTTATTGCAATAATCAGGCCAACATGCAAATGACTGACCAGATACTGTTGCTCATGTTTTTCACTTAAGGCTGAAAGAGCAAAAACGAGACTTCAAAGAGAGGAATCTATTTGGAAAAGTCATTGTAGGTATCATCATCCTTCCACCATGCCATTGGTGTTAGCAAAATTAAATTCCTTCACACTTTAATCATGCTAATTTATTACATTGCCATATTTTCCCTTCATGTATTCCATCTACAAATATCCATATTATCGAATTTCAATAATGAGGACTACCGCATGCCCATATACTTCTAACTCTTACAAGTGAGGATAAGCCAACATGTGTAGAAGCCATAGATCTTGTCATATGCGCAGAGCTCCCTGGCATAGATACTAATCCCCTTGCATTTGAAATTATCACAAGACATATGATTCATAGTCCATGTGGCACTGGTATTCTTTATGTGCCATGTATGGGTGGTGGCACTTCACCGAACATTATCCTAGAGTTTTCTCTGATGATACCATTATTAAAGAAAATGGTTTTATCAAATACAAATGCAAGAATGATGGTAGAATTGTAATTATCCATGGTAAGGACATTAATAATAGATAGGTAGTACCATATAACCACGGTCTCTGTGTCAAATATGATGCACATATTAACGTCGAACATTGCACACAAAAGAAGGTCATTAAGTATCTTCACAAGTACATACATAAAGGACTTGATCGGGCAACCCTTGTTATTGAAGATAATGTTCAAAATGCCACAAATAGAATAAGTCCTCAATATTATGAAGTAGTTGATGAGATTAAGCAATACTTACATTGTCGTTATGTGTCACCCATGGATGCCATTTGCAGAACACTTGAATTTGTCATTGCATATGGTTACCCATGTGTGGAATTATTACAATTCAACTTACCGGGCCAATAATATGTCATATTCAATGATCATAATGAATTTCATCAAGTTGTCAATGCACTATGAGAAAGGACTAACATGCTGATGGGTTGGTTTACTGCGAATATTGAAGATATTAGAGTAAGACGATGCGCTTATGCAACATTCCTAACTTACTATATTTGGAATAATCACTAAAGAAATGGACTAAAAGGAAACAAAGGGTATGCATTGGACGATTGTTATATGCCCATCCAAACATGGAAGAGAGATACTACCTTAGGAATGGACTAAAAGAAAACAAAGGGGACACTTATGCAACTAGATTATGATCGAGAAAAGGAGAAAGAGAACCTTGACATCTTGCTCTCGACATTGAATTCAGATCAAATTCGAGTTTTTCAATCAATCACTCACTTAGATGAACGTGGCAGCGGAAGCTGTTTCTTTGTTTGTGGTAGTGGGGGAATTGGGAAAATGTATCTTTGGAAAGCTATCATAAAATATTTTAAGCCAAAGGGCTTGATAGTGCTCTGGATGGCATCCTTTGGTATAATTGCACTATTGTTACCTATAGGAAAAACAACACATTAAATGTTTAAGATCCCCATAGATGCAGATGAGACTTCCACTTGCTCAATTTCGAAGCAATCAGAATTAGCTCAACTAATTAAGGAAGCATCACTTATCATATGGGATGAAGCTCAATAACACATCGCTGCATATTAGACGCATTCGAGACTTCCTTGTGTGATATTTGCAATAGGAATCAAGCATTTGGCAGGAAAGTGATCATTTTTAAAGGTGATTTCATGCAAGTACTTCCAGTTGTTATCAAAGGAAGCAAAGCAGATATTGTTGCATTTTCAATATCAAGGGCATCATTTTGGTGCTATTGTAATGTTCAACATCTTAAGATCAACATGCAACTCATGCAATCAAATTTAAGTGATGAGGAACATGAGCGGTTGTCAAGTTTTGCAGAATGGACATTAAATGTTGGTAATGGTTACATTCAAGGATACTCATTCTTAGAAGGTACTGAGCCTGACTAGATAGAAATTCCTGAAGAATTCCTCATTAACAACGATACTAATGGCCTCAAACACTTAATAGAATTTGTGCACCCATGTATAGTAGAACGATATAAAGATGCTTCCTATTTTCAAGATCATTGTATTTTGGCACCCCTGAACACTGATGTGGATGAATTGAATAATAGAATTCTAATAATGCTTCCTGGTAATAGCCATACGTATATGAGTTCAGACACATTCCTACCAACCAATATTGATTCCATTATCGATGACATTAGTCCACCTGAGCTACTACACAATATGAACTTTTCGATCTTCCCGAATCATAAAATTAAGTCGAAAGTTGGTGCTCCTTTGGTTCTCTTGAGAAACCTTGACCCATCAATCGGGTTGTGTAATGGCACTCGCTTGATTATTGAAAGGCTTTGAAGTAAGGTGGTTCAAGCAAAATCTTGATCGGGCGAAACATTAGGTAAGCAGTAACTATCCCAAGAGTTTACCTAACTCCTTCAGCAAGGGAATCACCATTTGCCTTGAGGACAAGGCAGTTCCCTTTGAAATTGGCCTTTATAATGAGAATTAATAAAAGCCATGGTCAAACATTGCATTGTGTGAGTGTTTATCTTTTTAAGCCTGTGTTCTCCCATGGCCAATTATATGTCACAATCACTCGTATCACTTCCCCTTCATGACTAAAGTTTTTGATTTGCAACAAAAGGGATGCGCCTCATAATGTTACTGAAACTATTGTCTACCGCGAAATTTTTTATGACATTCCTAACATGTGGTTAGTCTCTTTCTAGATAGATTACCATGTAGTTGTTACACATTTGTATAACATACTGTACTTTCACAATTACAATGTTAAATATATTATGTCGTTACATAAATATTTTGTTTCCTATGTTTATTACTATAGAGATGGCAGATTCAACCCATAATTCTCTTCAAATATGTGTGATCAACCGCTGCAACAAATTTGTGTTAGTGTTCGTTCCTCCTATGCGATGCATGTGCATACGAACATACGATTGATGTAAAATATGAAAAGTCATATTCATGGACCATCAGGTATTTCTGTCATTAAATTGATAGTTCGACCATCTCATATATATGTATAGATTGTGAAGATACTATATTGTTTGGAGTGTGATGAGATATTAGGTATCCTAGAAGCTAATGATAATATTAATAAATGGAAGGATCTACTGATAGCTGGCAAAGTTCATCGCATCATTGTAGTATCAGTTGATCATGCTATAGATGGAGAAAGGAATATTGTCAAAACCAATTCAAGGTTGAATTTTACACCATCGTCGACCCTTCGTGAGGCTTTAAAGGATTGTCATGATATTCTCTGCCAGCACCTAATGCCTTTTGTGCCGTTTATCAATGTTTCGTTACGTCTACGATCACGTGATAATGTCATAGGCAATATTGTTAAAAGGTTTAATTTTGTAGCTTATTTGTACATGTATATTTTTATATGTGTTTATGCTATTTTTATTTACTTCTACTACAGATGTCATCGGCATGGTAGTTCCTATAACCCCTGTGGAAAGAACAAAAATGAAGGGCACCACAAAGCAGGAAGTGTTACTATGTGATATGCAGTATGTATTTTCATTACTAATTTTTTCCACTTTCTTATTAACGCATATTTATCTTCTAAGATTAGTACATGTAACGCATATACATGGGACGTGCACTTTGAGATTAACTTTGTGGGGAGATTTTGTGGAAATTGAGGGCGCTCATCTTCACCAACACCTGTACTATGAAAACATACTTTTGGCTTCTCTGGTGCATTTGAGGACATACAAAGGTACACTTCCCATCCAATTAGGAATTCCTTTTTGGTAAAGTTGTTTAATTTTCGGACATTATAATGACATACATTTGTATTAACCCTTTTTTTTTTAAAATAATCGTATGTAGGGATATCAATTTCTACTTTACCAACTAGTAGATTACTAATTAATCGTGATATTAAAGCAACAGATGCCTTTGAAGGATGGTGCTTACAAATTGTAACATAAGATACTTTCCGTATTAAGTGCAAGTTTGTAATTGAATTCAGACATAATATTTTCGTTGCGTATATTAGGTACTCTGAGGCTGAAGGTTTGATGGGTCACTTTGATTTTATGCGTGAGAGACCATTACGAATGGTTCATCTTGAGAAGTTATTCATTGCTCAGAGGATCAGATTGGACGAATATGCATATAGGCCAAACATAAAATACACACTCCAATTCTTATAATTTTATGCTTTCATATAAAACATTCAACAAGATTGTAATATTATACGTTTCATATACACAGGTGAGTATTTTTCCGCCTTTTTGCATATGTCCAAGATATCAACTCGCTGGTGTATGATGCTTGCACTAATTGCAAGAAAAAAAGCTCCCACACTCATGTACTTGCTTTAAATCTGGCTACTTTTACGTGTCCAAATCCACCAAATTTGACACAAAAAAGGTTGTCATAATTAGCTTCCTATTGTCATATGCTCTTCATTATGCAATTTCACGCAGGATGTTTATAATATAATTTACTAACTTATTTAAAATTACAGGTACGTATTCATAGCTTTCTTGAGAGGTCATACAGGTTATAGAAGGTGTATTGTTCTCCACGAGGATGCATGAGCTCTTCTACATGCAATCACGACAGAGTTAGATGCATATGCAGCATTGATACTATACTTTCATCACTTTCTACATCATTTATTGCATGATTACTATTACTAACATTGCACTTTTACGTTTTCCTCAGCCATATGGTGACCTTTTGTTGTACGCTATTCTAGAGGATTATCTTAACAAACCATGGGTATTTGTTGATGAGCCTCCATGTCAACGAGACATAGAACTGCCTATCAATCTTATTACATCGGTTGATTGGGAAAAAGACGTTTTCCACTTGAAAATTTCCAATTACAAGTGCACCAACTAAACAATATGTACCCATACACTTTGTTTATATCAATATTAGCGCTACAATGATTACTAACAAAAATATTTTCTATACAGCTAAAAGAAGAGAAAGAGGAGTCTTCGCCATCCCACTCCACTCATTAGATTATCATCATGTCATTTACCATGATCTTTATATTAGTACAGATTACCATTATTTATTTTCTACACTGTTAATCTTAGTTGCACTAAAGTTGATAGTTTTCTAGTTTTCTCAATAGCTACTTATCATCTTATTTTTTAAAGTTATAATATCAAATATGTATGTACCGGTAATGTTTTAAAAATTTTCAAATAGCATGTATGTTCTAAAGGTCTATTTCATCAAGCACTGTGCATAGCACGGATCTACACTCGTTCTTTTTAACATAACAATCTTTCTAAACTACATATTAATCTTTCTTCTATATATGAATTAAGAATTGTATGACAAAGTTACATTTTTACATTTCCTAATTTTGGTTATGGCAATGCCTGTGTTCATCGTTATCATATTTTTCTTATTAATAATATCTGAAATTTAAGTGATATAAAGATGCTTATGTATTGCATAAGACAAATTAACATAAAATATTTGATAAATTTTAGAAAAAATTAAAATAAAAAATGTTAATTTAAAAACATGACCATTCACAATATATCACTTCAGAAAGTATTTATGAATTGTTGGTTGTGAGTGGCATTTGAAGTAATTTTGTGGAAATTGTTACGGTTAATATAGTTAATTTAGTGGTGAAAATCAAAAGACCCTTTGAAAATGCTATTCTAAAGAGCTTTTTATAGAATCGGTTTTTGTGTCCGAAAAGTTAATACCAAAAGCTCTTCAACCAAACACTTTAAAGAGTTTTTTTTACTATAGTCAAATAGTTATTAGCATCAAGAAGCTCTTTTGGGACTAAAAAGTTCTTTATAAAATATGGCCTACGTTGTTGTCATGGGACATTAACACTGCTATATCAATTGCCAACGATCTTTTCGTAAGTGTTATTCATAAGTTCTATTAATCAATGACTTTTTATAATTTTTTATATGCTAGTGCAAATTTGCTATTTGGTTACACATCTAATATTCACAATTATGTTGCTGAAAATATAGTATTTGTTATTTTAATATTCAAATGCCATAACTGATTGTTGGGAATGATAAGTATCAATGAAAGAAAAGAAAAATAGTGAATGAAGACAATGCGTTTTAGTTGGTTGATGTTAGAGAATTTCTAGTAAAACTATTTTTGAGGCAAAATCATGAGGAGTAGTTACGTGAAACAAGAGTTATGTGTTGCAATAAACTCATTAGTTTTTTCTCTATAAATGAGAAAGAGAAGAAGATGATGAAACATATATAACAAAAAGACTACACAAGATATCACTTTTGAAAATACCAAGAGGGAGCTTGGTGAGAGTGGGTAAGTGTGGGGAGCAATTGGTAATTAGTTGTTAGAAAACACATTCGATAGGGGTGTGGAAAAGATTTGTTTATAAGTTTCTGGTAATTAGCTCTAGCAGGCAGCAAGATTTACTTGTGTGAAACAATGGAAATATAATTTTTCTCTCAATTTTTCTTTGCAATAGTTTTATTTCTTTTATCGCGTTCTTGATAATTTTTGGATCTTACGTGCTTAAAACCCAACAGTGGTATCAAAGCGAGGTTATACTGGGAAGGAGGGTTTATAAGTAGTAGGAGGAAAAAATTGGAGTAAAACAACATGTGATGCCTTCAGTAAAAGGCTTGAGCATTTTGATCAAACCTTTTGATGGGTGGGGTGATTTCACCTTGTGGTAACAACTGATAAAAAGTTTGCTGACACGGGAAGGGACAATTAAGGCCTTGAAGGTGAAGAATCGCAGGACCGAGAAGATGACAGATGATAAGTGCGTGGCACTCAGGGAAAAAGACGAGTCGAAGAAGATGTGAAAGGAGGAGTGGGAAGATTTGAAAGACATGGTAACAAGTACAATCTTGTTATGTCTTGCAATATAACTCTTTGGGAGGTTCTCGACTTCATAGATTCAGTAGATATTTGGGACAAGTTGGAGAGTCAGTACAAATCCAAATCATTGACAAGTAGGTTGTATTTGAAGAAACGATTGTTTGGTCTCCAAATGATGGAAGAAGCGGACCTCAATCAACAACTAAATGAATTTAACAAGACAACTACAGACTTGGCTTGTCTAGAGGTAAAGATTGAAGAGGAAGACAAAGCTTTGCTCTTGTTGGCTTCATTACCTTCATCTTTTCATAGTATTGTTACTACTCTTTTATTTGGAAAAGAGATGTCAAGACTTGATGAGGTGGTTGCCACATTGTTGATGAATGACACTCGATGGGGCAGCAACGGACTCTCAAATAATGGTTAGATGGTCATGGTTACAAATGAGTCTAGTCAGAGATGAGGACGATCAAGAAAGGAGGAATGGTCCCAACATTTAAGATCAAGTATTTGAAAGTTCAAGTGTTATTACTACAATGAGGAAGGTCATATGAAGAGAGATTGTCCCAAGAGGAAGAAAGATTGAGAGATGAGAAGCCTTCAGTACTGGAAGCTGCAGAAGGTTCGAACCTATTTAATGGAGGTGACGTATTTCTAGAAACTACTGAAAGTTCAAGAAAGACGAATTGGATATTAAATTCTAGTTGTTCGCTTCACATGTGTTCAGTTAGAGAGCACTTTGATACATATTAGCAATATGAAAAAGGTACTCTCAACATGGCAAACAATACACAAGGTTGGGTTGCTGT
Organism: Selenicereus undatus; assembly: GCA_017589665.1. Lineage (NCBI taxonomy): Eukaryota > Viridiplantae > Streptophyta > Magnoliopsida > Caryophyllales > Cactaceae > Selenicereus > Selenicereus undatus. The sequence goes on along the minus strand of JACYFF010031954.1, from coordinate 26,136,701 downwards.
GGTGGGAACAATACGGATGCGCATGTTTGATGGGGTAGTGCGGACAGTAATTGGGGTCAAACATGTGCCAGGTCTAAAAAGAAATTTGATTTCTTCGGGGACTTTGGATGGGAGAGGCTATCGATATTTGTCTCAAGGTGGAGCATTGAATGACTCCGAAGAAGCCATGGTAGTCCTCAAAGTAGAAATGTCTAGAGGCTTGTACAGACTTGTAGGTAATGTGCAAACAGGTGGAGTTCCAGGGAGAGCTACTACAAGTGACTCAAGCAGAAGACATGTAGAAAGGAGGAAGCAGGTAATGTTTGTTTCTTTGGCTAAAAGTGGATGACCTTAGCAGATCGAGCTATCCGGAGCCGTCGACACTGATTATCAAGGTGGAGATTGTTGGGAATGATAACAATCAATGGAAAGGAAAAAAGCAAAATAATGAATTAGGACAATGCGTTATAGCTAGTTGATGTTATAGAATTTGTGGTATAACTATTTATGAGGCAAATTCATGGGGAGTAGTTACGCAAAACAAGAGTTACGCATTGCAATAAAGTCATCAATTTTTTCTCTATAATTGAGAAAGAGAAGAAGCAGATGAAACAAATATAACAAAAAGACTACACTAGATATCATTTCAGAAAATACCAAGAGAGAGCTTGGTGAGAGTGGGTACGTGTAGGGAGCAACTGACAATTAGTTGCTGGAAAACACATCTGGGTAAGGGGTGTAGAAAAGATTGTTTATAAGTATCTTGTAATTAACACATTTAGGTACGGAAATTTATTTGTATATCGTCTTGAAACAATGGAAATATAATTTTTCTCTCAAATTTTCATTGTGTTAGTTTTATTTATTTTATTGCATTCTCAGTAATTTTCAGATCTTACCTGCTTAAAGCCCAACATTGATAACCATTTAATTTCTTATAAGCATTCTTGTAAGTGTTATGGTACCTTCTTGGTAATTTTATTCAATAGATCTAGTATTAATAATTGCATTTTAGAAAAAAAAACCATTTAATAAAAATTTAACATAAACATTCAAGTTGTGTTTGTATAAGCAATTTTTTGTTGCAAAGATTATAGTAGGCATGTAGATTTGTTGATAAGCATATGTTATGGTATATAGGCAAGCACTTTATTGATAAAGGCTATCATTTTGAATGGTTGTATATTTAGTTTGCAAATGTTGGTAAGCATTCTATTTGTTGGGTATGTTGATAAGCAATTTGGTTGCCAAACTATAAGCATTTTTGCTTTTGTATGGAACAATTTTGAGAACTTAAAACAATATAAACATCATATAATTCAATATATAGAAAAAAATAAAAATGTAACAACAATAAAAAAAAACCAAATGTAGTCGGAAAAAACAAATGAAAAATCACTCCAACTTTAAAACAAAAGAAAAATAAGCCTTCAGTAGCAAAAAAAAAAGCCTTAAAAATGGTAAAAAGAATAAATATAATCACAACAACATATGAAAAAAGGAAAAGGAAGTCTCAACAATGCTAAAAAGAATACTAGAGCAGTAACATCTTACATCTACAAATGTACTCCTAACATAACACAGCATAAAGTAACACATGAAAATAGGAAAAGTTAACTGACACGATTATCGATTCGAACCTGGCACGAAGTTAATGGGGGTTGGGTATAAAGTTTGAACCTGTTCAATTAAATGGGTTGACATGATTAACCCGTTTAATTAATTAGATTATGTTCAGATTGTGAATCTCAGCATGAAACCAATACTTATTTAACTTGTTTAATTAAACGAGTTAAATAGGTCAGCATGTTTATCATTTATTTATTGACCATTTACCATTTATATTTTTGGTGGGAATTGAAAATTGGGCTTTCGGCTTTCGGGGGGAGAGTTAAAATTTTTGAAGTTTGAAATTAAGTCGGGCCTGTTAAGCTTTTAAAAAAAGGCAAAAACACCGCACCAAAGCTGAAAACCCTAATACTCTGCCGATATAAACTCTCTTATCTATCAAATTCTCACATGCTAGCAGGTTTTCAAGGATTTGTGCATAGACCTTCTAGCTCCCACACCACCAAGTTCTCAAGGATCTAGCTATAAATCTTTAATCTCCCATGCTACTAAGTTCTCATAGATTTGGCTAATAGATCTTCATGATGGCACATTATTAGCTCCCACAATAATAGGATGTTTCAACAATACGATGACCCCTAGTTCAATGGGATATCATTGGCTTTTAGCACAATGGGATATTTTAATAATATGTTGGCTCCTATTATAATAGGACATTGCTAGCTTATAGCACAATTAGACATTTCATCATCAACCATCATCATGGTGAAAGTGGGGGGCGTCGAGCTTGAAGCCCCTTAGCGACAACTTCAGATATTTCTTCATTAGCCTCTGTCACAATGATAGTTGATGGATGCCAAGCTTCCGAACCCACAGTAGCCAAGTTAAAGCATCACATCATTAGCCTCTATTACATCGAAAGTGGGCGGGCGCCTAGCTCTAAGACCCTTAGTGGCGAAGTTTAGGTATCACGTCATTAGCCTCCGTCATGGCGAAAGTGGGAAGATGTCGAACCTGAGGACCTTCAGTGGCTAAGTTCAAGCATCTCATCATTAGCCTTTGCTATGATAAAAATTGGTAGATACCTAGCTTTAGCACTCTCAGCAGCCAAGTTCAAGCATCATATCACTAGCCTTTATCACATCAGAACTGAAAGAATGTCATGCTTTAGGTCTTTAAGAGATCATGTCTAGGTATCATCTTCTTCAAGTAGGTAAGCACAAAAATGTTATTTACTTTGATCTTTACCTTGCACATATGCGATCAATGTGGTGGCAAACTACAAACATCTATAATGTGTCTGGGATTTTTAGATATGTGATGACGAAGCCTAAGCCCCAACCTATAAATTTAGGGACCCAACAATAACAAGACCTTCAATTAGCTCCTAAAAATGCTGGACTTCAAACATGACAAGTAGTAGGCCCAACATGAACCAAGTGCCTTGTTCAAAATCTACCATGGTTTTGGTAACCAGTCCACCCATAACAAGGTGTTTTCCCATGTGTAGAACTAGCTTGAACATTCCTGCATTCCTAATACGTATTTTAACATTCCAAATGTGTCCATCATGATAAGATCAGATAAAATCTTAAATGGGATCATATTGATAAGATAAATTTTGCTAAGTGATAATTTATCATTTTTGCATTTTTTCGCTTTTATCTTTTAGCCTCCATAAATAGGGAGATAGCTGCTATGGTTCAATGCACCAAAACTTAAGAGGAATCAAACTGAAAAACTAGGGAGTTGTGTGAAACTCTACCTAAATCCTAAGACATTAACTTCCATGATGCTAAGTCCCTAAGTTAATTAGGTGGGTCAACCAAAAAGCATCGCCTAACAACCTTCACTCTCTCCTTTCCTTTTTCTTCTTCTCTTTATTTTCATTATATTTATTTTTAAGGCAAGATGCAATTATAAATGAGTGAAGTTACCACCCGAAAATGATTTTATTTTTTTCCTTACCTTTTAATTTGGACATCATGATTGCATTTGAGGTAAGACGTAATTATAAATTAACAAAGTTACCGATTGCAATAAATGATTTTATTTTTTCTTTTCTTTTTAATTTGGATGTCGTAATGGAATGTTATTGCTTATGCTGTTATATTTGCTAATATGATGCATGATTGTGTTTTGTTGTAGTGTACCTTCACCCCTAAATTTGAATCTTTGATTCAAGCCAATAAAGTCATATGGTTCCCACATTAGGGATTATTCAATGACTTTTTGAAAACCTTTTCTAACTAGGTCTATGTTCCTTCGATTGTCCTTTTGGTTTAAGCCTATGTTAGAAAAGTAACATTTTTATCAAATTTAAATCGGCTATTATTCATTTTTCAATAAAACTCACTTGTGACTATAATTTCTTTAATTACTATAATTCTAGCAAGCAAGTCTAACCGTTTGTGGGAAACTGCACCCAATTTTGAAGTCATGGTGCTTGCAGATCTATACTATCTGTTGTTTACAACTAGCCTCAATCTCTTGAACGTATGTTCAATTTTAATCTTCAAATCTTTCATTCTGGTTTGGAAACCATTTGATACTAATAAAATTCTTATTTGTTGTTCCTTTTCTACTACCTCTGTATTTATGACTATTCTTTGCCATCCACGAGCATCATGGGGCAATGTTTACCTACCACAAAAGACAGAGCATGTATATAACACTTGATTCCATTGGTTTCAAATCATTTCTTAGGCGTCTTATGTTATGTGTGTTTTAAAGTCTGTAAAAAATATTATTTATGTACCATGACTGTATATAGTATAAAACTCGATTTGTTTGTGTTTATCAAAATTTTCATTGGCATTATGTGAGATTGTTTAGGAATTTTAGTTAGAACATTGCTGCAAAGAGGTTAGGTGGCTTTATTATTATCATTATCATTATTATTATTATTATTATTATTATTATTATTATTATTATTATTAT
>JACYFF010031954.1:26106509-26132203 GCA_017589665.1 Selenicereus undatus | reverse complement strand
ATTATTATTATTATTATTATTATTATTATTATTATTATTATTATTATTATTATTATTATTAGTATTAGTATTAGTATTAGTATTAAGACTACTACTACTTTTTTTTAAATCAATAAAAGGCGAATTTGATAATGAACAACCAAAATGATACACAACTCGTCAAAAGTCAGGTAAAAACCACAACTCAGACCACCTTTAAGCCAATCTCGACAGCCCAACACAAAAAACTGAAGGTGGCCTAAATAATGAGCAACTCTATTCTCCTCCCAAGCCTACCTTCTAGATAATCAAAAAACATAAGTAGAAGAACTACTAAACATAAGGATATCATCAACTAAGAGACCGAATTCAAACGTAATGGATTATTTCTTCTTTACCTTTGAGATCAATGCCAAGCAATCTCTTTTAATGATCACATTACAAAACCCATGTTGGTGAGCCTTTTAAATTGTAAAGCGACACGTCCTAGCCTCCTCCAGCTTCAGCCCCAAGACACCTAACCTGTGGTCTACTGATACTAAAACCAGTTCACCGTTACCGTCCCTCACCACAATGCCGCAACCACGCCTCACTTCCCTGATTAGGCACCATCATAATTAACTTGCACAACCCCATGCTCAAGGGACTTACGGTGACTATTCAACTCACTCCCTAAAGGAACTTGGGCTTTAAGATAATCATGCACTAACGTGATACTGAAACATTAACAACTAAGTCGCTATAAAAAAAAGGTACCAGTTTCTCACATTCCACATGCACTATGCCACCATTATAGATTCAACCCACTTGATCCTCTCTAAGACATCATTGGCATGCATGAACAAGTCCATAAAAATATAAAACGAATGGTCCATGATCAATGAATAAAAATGGTGATTTGTACCAAATACAAGAAGTCAGAATACACTTAAAATGGCATGAAGATTAGTTTCCTGCACAACCCCACGTACGATGTATCACATGGAAAAATTCTGATATGGCTTCCAAGCCTAGCCACCATCAAAATCACAGCCACGCAACAATGCCGCACAACGAGTTTGATCCTAGGAGGAACACTCAACCCCCATATTGCATGCCAAACCTCTCATATCCCCACAAAAGTAGAAAGAGGGCTACACCACATCCGCTGGTCAAAACAAGCTCAATGGGATATTCTTCATCACCTCTACATCTGCTCAGGAAAAATAGCTTCGTCATATCCTCACACCATTCATAGGCATCCCTATTGATGAGGTTACTTACCTTAATAAGCAAAAATTGATGTTTATATCGAGTGGTCATCTTTAAAGAAGTAGGTCAAGGTAACCATCTTGTTTCCCAAATATTCAGAGAAAACCCATCCCCTACTCTCTAATAAGACCCCTCCTAAATAATTCCATGCACCCCCTCCCCCCAAAAAAAACTTCCTCCACATGTAGCTAGGGTGATCGCCCAGTAGCGCCTTAAGAACACCATAGTGAGGGAAGTAAATAACCTTAAGGAGCTGGCCCCTTAAAGAATTCCCATTCTGAAGAAGCTACCATAGTTATCGAGTAAGGAGAGCACAATTAAAGGTCTCAATATCTCAAAAACCGATGCCACCATTAAGCTTGCTCGTACAAAGTCAATACTTAACAACAATATGGATCTTCTTAGAATCACTAAAGTGCCCCCACTAGAAATAGTTTAGCATAGCTTGGATTTAATGACATAACTCACTTGGGAACTTAAAGATCCTCATTGCATATGTCGTACCCAACATGCCTAAGAAAGATATTTGTCCATCCATCCATGCAACGACTTACGACCTTGACCCTTGATAGGGAGAAAGAGTTTCTTCTTAGAAGGACCCACCTTAGTAGGAAGGCACAAATACTTATCATGGCATAAGACCTCTCAAATATCTAATTTGATCAAGATGTTATATGTCCTTCTTTAAGGCATTCTATTGCTAAAGACAACCTAACCTAAAAAAGGAATTAGCACTTGAAATAATAATATTTTAGTTTATGTCATATTATGGATTGAACTTTTTTCTATTTTCTTTTCTAAGCTCCACAATAGAATTACTTAATGTAGAAAAAGGAAATAATGATCGATTAAAGATAAGCCCGTTTTTTTCAAGATTAAAAATGAGTAACAAAATAGAGACAAGCACTATTGTAGTAGACAATTCTTTTTACAAAATTTATTTTTTAAAAATATTATTATCTTCTCCTGCTTGTATGTATGCCTTCAGTATCACATACATGTATATTACAAAATGCATTTTGTATTTTTCAAATAAATCATCATACCTAAGAATGTATTTCCAATCAATCATCATATGACAATCTTTGAATAATTTTAGGATAAATTTTATGAGATGAGTTACTAATTTTCTCAATCTATTTCTAAAAAGAGTTAAAAAGAATGGAGAAAAATAAAGGTTTTTCAAGAGAAGAGAAAGGAGAGAAATAAGAGTAGTACGTTGACAATTAATAGTAACTAGTACTATGCCCGTGCATTGCCCGGTTGTGGATTGGATCGGTATATGATGAAGTTGTTGAATATAATTTACTGTATAATTTGGTTGTGAGTAAGATTTTTGTTGCTATTTTGGTAAATGTTAGCGTATAGCACTTGGATATTTTTTATTTACTAATTTTAACTCTTATTATAGTCTTTTTCAATTAAGTTACAATGTGGTGTTCTTTCGTAATATTAATACGGCCCATCAGTAATAGAGGTTTCCTACACATCTGTTCTATTGTTATATATTGATTTAAGTTGCAATGAACCATTTTAGTAAGGGAACAAACTTGAATAACATTAGAACCTAATTAAATTATAAGTTAATTTTAAAAATTAAATAATGTTAATCTAATTGAGCTATAAAATACACCACTCTCAAGAGTTGCCTTCAATTGTTCAACAACTTTATATCAGACATTTGTATAGAAATTTACAACTCATGAAAATGTAAGATAGATGATTTATTACTTAAAGTGTGGGTCATCAAAGAACACTTTGTCAATACTTTTTTTCAATGCCTTTGCCACTTTGCATTTGTTTTTTTTTTATTTGAAAGCTTCTTTTCATACGTGTCAGCCATATTGATAAGTCCTTGGACATTTTCTTTTTCTTACATCTATGTCCACCTCTTGACCCCCCCACCCCTTCTTTTTTACGTGGCATATGCAAGACTCCAACAATGAAGAATCTAGAGCTGCTGAAACGATTCCATTGTATTCCTCTCTGTTTCTTCACTTTCTGTCTCTGCTATTTGGAAAAGTTAAGGCGCCAGAGGGAGAAAATATCCTAGTAAAAAAGGAAATAAAGTGTCGGTGATGTACCTTCGGTGAAGATCGTCGAAGGTGGCTGCCATGATTGGATTTGTGTAGTCTTTCAATCTCATGGCCTTCCAAAAGCTTCTCAATGCTAGCTATTCTCTTCTCATTGGACACAACCCTGTTGCATGCATTATCTTATCTTAATTGGTTTATGTTTTTTTATTGTTTGTGGTGAATTTTACAGATGGAGTTGTGTTGAATTTCAGTTTTATGTTGATTTCAGAAATGGATTTGTGGAGTTTGCTATGAATTGTGGGCTTTTGGATCTGGGTTCTTGTTCTTGAGTTGGATGATGGATTGTTTGAGTAAATGAGTGGTTGAATTGTGGAAGGTCCATCAATTGGGTTTGAGTAGATCATTTTACTCTATTTTACTTCTTTTATACGGGATTTCTTGTTGTTTGCATGTTATTTTTTTAGCATCTTGCATATTGGTTTTTGGATCTATATTATGACTTTGGTTTTTGGAGAAGCTAAGAAACAGAGAGAGGGAGAAGTAGAGAAAGAAAGTGGGTGAGATGCGTACTTAAGCCAACCACAATAATCACCGACGGTAATAAGAAATGAGCTTTTCTTAGCCTACTTTTTCCTTGTCTTTGACAAATTATTATTATATGGTCCACTTGACGACGAATTTAAATTTGACAGCTTAAAGATTTCGCAAGAATGGGGAAAAGGCAAGTTATATTTTATATTTTTCGCCCCAATAAGCTTGAGGAGTTAGAGTCAAAATTCACATACTTATCCATTTGATCTTATTGTCTTTTTTGCCTGTGATGTGGTAAATTTGATGAGAATTTAAAATTTTGGTTCCCAACAAAGTACAAACCACACCTTTCTGTCTCTACATCTCCTTTTGTATTTTCTTATCAAGCCCCAATTGGAAACTTTCAATTTCCCTCACATTTTCAATTTGATCATGCTATTAAATTTCATATTTTTATTTCTCCATTCGTGTTCACATTGTTTTCCACAATTTTGGATTTCCCATATCCATTATTTTCATAATCATGGAGAAGGACAAGGGTAATTGTTTTGTTCATTGCCTTCTTATAGTAGGTGAAACCTTTTTGGAATCACTGAACATATTCTTTGATTATTCTGAGGGTAAGCCTCCTGATTGGCTAGACTTTGTGGTTATCATTACTCTTCTTTTGTTCAACTCCACTATTAGTTTTATCATGGAAAACAATGATAGTAATGTAGCGGTTGCCCTCATGGCTTACTTGGCTCTGAAAGCAAAGGTATCAGATATCGGGTTTTACTAGTTAGCTTTGATGGTCATTTGTAAATTAGTGATTGAATTGTGCAAATTCTTTCAATTGGGCTTGTGATTTGAGAATGAAATTGGTCGTGTAATGTGTTGTTTCTTGCGTTTCTATTATCACACTTCAAAGATCTCGTAGTCTTGCTTGTAAGATTGGGTTTGTCTTCCAAGTTGTAGTTCTCAAAACATATGAGATAATTGCAATGGTTTTTGTATTTGTCATACGAGTATGGACCCGTACCCGTGCTTTGCACGAAGTTTCTTAAGATAAGAGTTTTAAATAAATTGATAACAATTTCTTTATTTTGAAATATATTTTAAATGTAACATGTTCTCATAATCCTTTGTTGCAAATGCTATCAATAATCTTCAAATAATACAACTTTACTTGTAAATGTGTTTCTAAATTTTCACATGATAGTTAACCCCTCCCCCCTTCCCCCTCCCGCACCCCAAAAAAAATCACATGATATAATTTTATTGGTAAATATTTTCAAATAATACAAATTAAGCTAAGTACCCTTCTCGCCCCCTTTATTTTAGGTTGTTGGAGATACCTCATTAGTGATAAATAATACAACTTTACTTGTAAATGTGTTTCCAAACTCTAGTTTGTACCTGTGCTCTTGTACGGATCATTTAAATTTTAAAATATAACTTAGGTATAATTAGTTCTAAAATGGAAAAGAAATAATTTGATAGTCGAAATAATTAATTTTAATTCACAATGTAAATAGTACAAAATTGTTCTTATCATAATCTTCTATTTCAATAGAAAAATTAATATATTCAATCCCTCAAAAGCACATCAGGAGGATATTAGGTATGAATTTGGATAGAGATGTTGCAAATTTCAAAAAATACATAATGTATAGCAATGATAATATGGTAAAACTATACAATAAAAAACACGATATAAATAATTAAATATATACATAGAGCAAAATATTAAGAGGAGGTAGAATTAAAACGAAACAATGCACAATAATTAATACCAAAAAGAGTAAAACATTAAAGATTTTATTATAAATTTAACTCTTATCTTATTAAAATTTGAAACTATTTTTGTCCTTCTATCTTATTTTTAAAACTCGAAAAAGTTAAAAAGACTATCATCAATATGATCCTATAATTTTTTTTGTTAAATGTGATCCTATGCAAAGCTAGGTTAGGGTGTGGGCCTCAAGGGTTTTAAGGTTTACAATTGGTTTGAAGATTTATAGCTTGTGGGTTTAAGACTATTGTTTTGGGTTTAGGGATTAATGTGCACTTTAATTTAATATTTGTACGTCTATCAAGATTTTAAACTACTCCTACCGACATATAGTGTAATACTTATACGGGTTGAAATATAAGATAAATGCTTGAACTATTGGCCTTCTGCAAGACTAGGGACCAAAATTTATGTATTGAAATTTCTAAAATCCTAATGTTAGAAGTTTTAAGAGTCTTTCCTCTCTGTGTAATGCAACTCTATTGATCAATAATACAATTGTATACATTGTTATATATGTAACCTTCATGTAATACGTTTTAGTTATTTTTATTATAAAAATTCACAGAATAAGTACTATAGACAGCTATTATTTTATCGTCTCTAGAAATAAAATATTTAAAATTAATTATCTCCTTTTCTTCTTTTTTTAAATAGGAAAACAATCCTATGTTATTGTCAAAAAAGAAAAGGAATTACGCGTTGAATAATAAAAAAAAGTCATATCTTGTATTACAAATAATTAATCTTAATATTTAAATATTAAAACTAATTACAATTATCATTTAGAATATAACAGTGAACTCCGAACAAATAAAACATATCTTCTGATTTTTACTGCATATACTACTTCTAAATTATTTTATTTTTTATTATTAGGATTCATAGATATCTTTATATAATAAATTAATTCTGTAATCTTCATGCAGTATGTTTTAGTTATTTTTATTATAAAAATTTATAGAATAAGTACTATAGATAGCTATTATTTTCTCTTCTCTAGAAATAAAATATTTAAAATCAATTATCTCCTTTTCTGCTTTTTTTTAATAGGAAAACAATCCTATGTTATTGTCAAAAAAAGGTATTATAAGTTGAATAATAAAAGTAAATCATATCTTGTATTACAAATAATTAATCTTAATATTTAAATATCAAAACTAATTAAAATAATGATTTAGAATATAGCAGTGAACTCCAAACAAATAAAGCATATCTTCTAATTTTTACTATATATACTACTTCTAAATTATTTTACTTTTTATTATTAGGATTCATAGATATAATTTATAAATGTAGCTAAAGTTTTCTATCCCGCACAAAATAATTTAAACATAGTTACTTATTCTTTTTAGAATGAACTTCACTATTATCTTTCTAATATATGCATAAAAATTGATGTTGATGTTTTCAATGTTGAATATGGTTTGTTTTTATAATTTTGTCTACAAACAATATTTATTTCTAAATTTGCTAATGTTTTCAACTTTATATATAATTTATTAGGTGATATTTTACTCTTTTAAAAATTTAAGTATATGATCATTGGCCTATGGAAAATGATAAGATAAAAAATAGTTAGGGATGGTGCAACAACGGTTAAACTGAAGAAAGGGGGTTACAGGAGTTGTGATGTTGAGGCAAGTATGGGATTGAATTTTTTTCCTCAGGAAAAAAAAAACTAAACATAATCTAAAGGGTAAGGTTTATGTGTTTTTTTTTTTTTTTGGTTTCAAATGAGCCACGAAGGCAGTACAATACAATAAGAGGAGGGAGAATCAAACCTGAGACCTACTGTAGTAAGGACCTCAATAGCTAAGATTTATGTTGCATAATGATCAACGGTTTATAAGCACTATTACTTGAGATTTTAGAATTGGAGGAGGGAAACTTTCTCAACCTGTTATAGATCTTTACATTTATTATATAAAGATTTATCCAAATGTGGATTAAAGAAAATATGTTGGAATTATGTGCAGAAACCTTGGAAAATGATGGGAAATGGTTAGTCTATTGGAATACAAAGACATCAGTTGACCATAGACATATACAAGATTAAAAGAGTAAATTGACTCCCACATATTTTTCCTTTTTTTGGTTGTACACATAATAAGTAACTTGAATTCTAAAATAACTACGATATGTTAATTCTGGTTGAAGAAGATCATTTATCTTTAAATTGATAACAATGAGATGCATTACTTATGATAAGTCGTAGTCGCTCTTTGGTTGTTTGTAGAATCATCATGCCTATAACAAATGAATGAAGTGTTTTTGTTTAGTTGATGTCATTGTTAAGGAGACATAAACAATTGTTGCCTTATTCTTTGAGCACGTAATTTGGTGAGTAATGTATTTAATGCAAGAGGTGCAACTATGGAAGGTTGTTAAACATTTCTTGGTAGACCATATTTTTGGTATAGCCTTTGAATTGCTTATCTTGTTTTCCAATTAAGAATTTCAATCTATGTGGACTTGTGACTCTTGAAACTGCAAGATAAAGTTGCCCATGATCGAAAACTGACTTTGACAAGTACAACCCTACCTTTGTCAATGATTGACCTTGACTTTTGTTGATTGTCATGGCATAAGAGACTCTTATTAGGTACTGTCTTCTTTTGACAACAAAAGGCCATTTCGATTCACATGGTGTTAATACAATTCTTGGTATTAATAACTTACTATCAATATCATGATTTTCAGCTTCAATTCTTTTTAATCCTTAATTCTAGTCTCCCATAAGGTTATTCTGATAGTATTTTCCCTTTTATTGTTAAAAAATGGTACGTACATTAGGGGAAAAAAGAAACTACTATGTAGATACCAAAATATACTTTGTTATGTATATTCAAAGGAAAACATACCATAAATATTGTAGTTCAATCTCCATACAATTAGCAAATCTTGTGCCAGCTTTTGGACTTATGGTTGAGCCTTCATTAATAACTTGTACAATGACATCTGCTTTCATATCAAGACTTTAATAATTAATTAATTTGAAGGAGTAAAATGAAGACCATATTATAAATAACAAATGAAGACGCAGATAATATTATTAATGGGGACTTTTGTACCTTGAGATATCTGGGGTATCATCTTTCGTGAAGACATCTCAAGACTTTAATGAAGACTTTATCTGGGTTCATATTATTAGTTGAATGAAGACCATATTAAGATTCAATTTTCTAATATTGTGTTGTCACCCAATTGCAGAAGACCACCAATTAGAAAAAATGAAGACCATAATAGGCATTTAAAAAAGGAGAACAATTAGAAGCTTTTACCCGTGAGCACAAAATCATTTCCAACACTTTCTTTAAGTTCCTCGAGAGGAAAAAATTCAAACTTATGTCTTGATATGCTAGGTGCATTATCAGTGACAACTTTGGCTATAGTGTTGGCAAAAAAAATGTAATCATCAATTTGTGACACAATACACCTCCTTTCTTTATTCTTTTGAAGAGAGAAATTTGTGACCATGTAAATGTTTCCTTCAAAAAGGAATCCACAAAATTTATGAGTGAAACTTCCTTTGATGGTAGCATGGATATGGGAGTCTTGCAAAGGAAAAAATTAAGGAAAAATTTATTATTACGTTTTTTGCTATTGTGGGGCAAAAAATAAACTAAAAGGAGAGGCAAAGGAAAATTGGCATAACTTTTTCAGGGAGAAGAATTACTTGTTCATCAATAAGAACCATTTTTGTACTAAGGAGATCTGTTTGGTTGTTTATATCGAAAACATCCCATAATGTTGATATCCGAATCTTTTATTGCCCAATCATCTTTGAAAAAATTATTGTAATTAAATTGAACATTTTCTTTTTTTCCAATTAGTGATGGACAAAGGATGTGAATTATTTCTAAAATAAATATTTAGATTCTTGTAGCTGAATGTGTAATATAAAAAAGGAAAAGATTGTTTCTCGAAGATATTAAAGGTTAGTAAATTGTGAATTATAACCATATTTGCCATTTATATCCAAAATATATTTATGACTTATTAATACTAATGCTTTCAGTTCATGATTTTAATCTACCACCAATATAATGTTATAGGAATTAGTCCAAATCACTTCCAAACATTGAGATTCTTGTAATTGAATGTAATATTAAAAACGGAAAATATTGTTTCTAAAGAAATTAAAGATTAGTAAATTTGGAATTACAACAATCTCCATCATTTATATCCGTAGGAATTAGTCCAAATCACTTCCAAGCATTTAGATTCTTATAACTGAATGTAATATTGAAAAAGGAAAAGATTGTTTCTTAAAGAAATTTAAGATTAGTAAATTTGGAATTACAACAATCTCCATCATTTATATCCAAAATATATTTATGACTTAGTAATACGTATGGTTCATGATTTTAATATCTATTAGGAAATCCCAAACTACTTTACATTGGCAATACACATAATCACAATTGATGACTTGGCAAATGCCATAGAAGACACATGTCCTAATGCTGTGCTATCACTCAATTTTAATACTCTTTAGATAGATATAGACATTAAAATTTATAAGAAGTTGATAAATAGCTCTGGTATTACTCCATCTTTATCAATGCATGTTTTTCTTTTTTTGTACGGCTTGTTTAATTTTTACCAACAAAATAATGTTTATGTATTACAATTTCAAAATTGAGATCGATTTGTATGCAATACAAAGTTAGTTCATTTATATGAAATATTCATTAACTAACTTTTCTACTAACCAAAAAAAGGAATTATCCAACACTTTTTAAAGATTGATTGAGAATAGGAAGTTGACTAAATTTTATGTGCATGATTTTTATTTTTTTTACTAAACTTTCTTAAGATAGAATCTAATATCTGCATAAATTTTTCAATTTTTCTAAGAAATATTTGTCTATTTAAAAAAGGTAAAAAATTACCTACTTTGTCAAAATTGAGGATCCTAATAAAGTGCCAACTTCTCTAAGATTTTGTTGGGTATCATGTTAAATTAGAAATCATCAAACCTTATGCATGAACTTATCTAGCAAGTAAAAAAAAAACGCAATTGCAAATAATTAAAAAAATTGCATAAAATTGAAAATTCATGGATATATTAATAGATAAATTAGTTCATATAAATTCCATTGTGTTTTTAGTAAAACAATATGGAACTCAACATCAAATAAATAAGAAACGATTTACAAAAACATTTAAATTTGATCCGAAATTCATAAACATAACTTCAAGTAATATGAGATTTTCACTAATTAATGTTTAACTAGCCCTTGCATCAAGGCGTGCACCCATCATCATCATAACTTTGAATTCTTCAAAATCAATGGTTCCATCACCGTCACTATCAACCCCCCTAATCATCTTCTTGCACTCACCTATTGAGAAATCATCTCCTAAACTTTTCATCACCATTTGCAACTCTTCAGCTGTTATGTTACCATTACCATCAACATCATAAATGGAAAATGCCTCCCTTAAGTTACATAAAACCTCATTTGAATCGACTCCAATTGTGTTCAATGTTATGAATTCATGGAGATCGATGAATCCATCCCCATCAGCGTCGACCTCTTTGATCAAGACTTGTAAATCTTCCTCGGTCACATTTTGCCCTAGGCTTCTCATAATGGAACCCAACTCTGATGATGAGATCCTTCCATCCCCATTTACATCAAATTTCTTGAAAACTTGTTCAAGCTCTTCAATGGGGATGGAAGAGCTGGAGCTTGAATGAACCGAGGGAGACTGTGATCCATAATATTTATTATTTTCTTGTGAGGAAATGGAATCTGATCTTTCTATAGCATTGTTTCTTTTCTTTTTCTTTTTGAAAAATGCTTGAGCAAAACCCATCAAGATTTCTTCTTGGTTGGGTATAGAAAGGTGGATCGCAAATGGGGAAGAAAATTTTCAAAAGAGAGAAGCTGAGAGGGTGGAGAGATTAAGAGAGATTTTAAATCAAGTGCTTATATTTGAATCCTTCCTCGTATCATGATGTCCATAGATCCTAAATTTGGATTTAGCTGTGTGATCTAAGTTGTCTTGTATAGTTATGATGTAATATTTTACAATGTACAATGATGTTGTATATTTTTAGCAATGCAAGGTTCGTCCATAACCTATTTATGCAAACAGCTAAAAACAAAAGCAATGGTTGACAATATACTTCCTATAAGAACATTAATCACCCTAGTGTTATTAAATAGCAAAAGTTGGGTACAAACATATTGAACAATACTAAATTCTAGGCAAACTTTTTGAACATAGGCTTATCTTATATTGCAAGAATCAAATGCATCTAGTTCAATTTAAAATCGAGTTCAGATAGTAGAACAAGAAAGTCTCTTATGTCTCATTTTCGAATGATTAAGATATTCACAACGTTGAGGAGATAACCTTTTCATGCTTTTATTCATTAATTATTAGATGTTTGCTAAATAACTTCAAATAAATAAACTTCATTAATAGCCACATCATGTTGATATATTGTATTAATGTTAGTTGTAATAATTTTTTAGACTTATAGTGCTATTTCCATGCTACTTTTATTTTTCAAAAAAACAAGTTTTAATTTGTGTATTGCATAAAAGCTTTCAAAAAAGAATTCTATAAAATATAGTAAATTTAATCATTGTAAAGACAATAATATTATCATCATCATTATCATCATCTTCTCCTAAATCTGTCTTACTGAAAAGGTAAGTTTGGATTATTTTTTCACTATTGATTGTACGAACTAAAGCAAAATGTCTCTCTAAATTATGTAGAGTTTATGTTTAGTTTTAAAAATCCTTTTAACATACAAGTGGACATGATCAATTACAGACTGGTAAGTGTGGGGTGTTGATCCCACAAAGAATAATAGCAATTTTCAATTTAACTTTACCAATTATAAAGAATAATTCAAGTAAGGAGTCCAATTATTTACATGAATCAAAGAAACAAAAGAAAAGCAAATGAGTCAAGAAAGTAGAGAGCAATAATATAAGAGAAAGATCTATGAATTTGGATTTCACAGTGATTCAAATATTGAATTACTAATGCAAATGGGGGTTCAATTAGTTCATGTTCAACCTAAGCTACAAGCATTAGGCCACAAATTAGAAAAATGAATTATAATTATCAAATGATATTATTTATCTAGTAGTTTAGCATGAATCATTCTTTTTGGACATAACTTATCTAATTTCTAGCGTAAATTATTGAATTTTAACTATTGTAATTTTAAGACCAATTCCATAACATCATATTAGTCTACAAGGTCTAATAATATTTAAGATAGCAAATTAAAGTATTGTACGTAATCAACATGAATAAACAATAGTATTAGGATCTATGAATGGGTTAAGATCAAGTATAAACACAAAATTATACATTATAAGAGATAAAAATAGCGCCAAAATAAATTCGCAAAGGGATATTATTAATCAAAGATCCATCTTATTCCTATATGAGAGTTTAGTTAGCAAAAATACCATTAAAATTGGTCTAGCCATGATCTCGATTAGTGGTATATTTGACTCCCTATGCGCAAACTTGGATACTCAATTATACAAAATTAGAATATTAAGCACAAACACTCTAATTTGGCTCACAAATGAGGTGAGAAGAAAAAAGAAAATAGTTAATGAAGCTCATTTTCTTCAAAACTTCTCACCTCAAATGGTTGTCTTACAAAAACTCTCTCTAAAAAGAAATTGAAAGATGGAATATGAAATAATGGGAGAATGCTTGGATGAGTGATGGATGAGTGGATGATTGCGTTTTGCTCCAACCTTGACCCCTTTTTATAGTGAAAATATAACCTCTCTTGGTGCCCAAAAATTAATGGAAAATTGATTTCAATTAATTTCTTAGCTGTTATATCACATGAGAAAAGGCTAGTCGTTAGCTAAAAATTAATCATGATTAATTAGTTTTGACTAGGTTAGCTTGATCATGAAATTTGCTCTCAAAAATGAAAACTTAGCTATTGAGTTGAATTCTGGGAGCTTATGGCCTACAGAGCAAGCAAGCAGGCTGGGCATGAGGAGAGGGGGGAAACTAGGGCTGGGAGGCATCTTGGGTCACTGGGCTCTGGGCAATTAAGGAAGATTGGCCCAAGTGGATGAGAAGGTAAGAGTAAAGGGGAATGACTGGGTGTACACAGGTTGGAAAGCCAAATCAACCCCATGCAAGCTTGAGAGAGAAGAGAGGAGTGCTAAATGTTGGGTCGGGCACATAGATTTATAATTTGCCTGAGTCACGTGTGCAAGGATATGCCCAAATGGATAGAGTGTGAGCTGCTTGGACAGAGTCAGACTGGTCAACTTTGCACCCAAATTTATTTATTTAATTCTCACCTAAAAATCGCATAAAATTTGCACTATTTACTAATAAAGATATATTTCAAATATTTAAAAGTACAAGAAATGAATGGTAAAATTACATATACAATATGAATTATCAACTCCCCTATACCAAAACTTTGCTGGTCCTCAAGCAAAGCGTATTAATAATACACTTAACCATTTATAACAATGAGTGAGATAACATTCGGGAAAGAAAATGAAATGTCCAACTATGAACATTCACTAAAAATCCTATAAATCAATTCACTTCCTACCCACAAGCCATTATCAAACATTTCCAATTTCAAGTAAGTCAATAGGCCAACACTCAAGCAAATTAAGTGCAAAAAGAAACGATGTAGCAAACTATAAGTACAAGATTTAACCCCATATAACAAAAAATCACAAGAGCATTTTTTAAATTAAGTCCCCTATGGCCAATCAATTTACTAGTCTATCTTTTTCTCTTTCTATTTTTATTTTTATTTTTTTCTAAACTTTTTCAAAAGTTACCTGATTTCATATGTTCTCCTGATAAAAATATGAATAAAGATAACACTTAGAAAAGCCCTTAGTACATATTTAGACAATTAAAGATATGGATAAAGATAGAACGTGAATATTGGTACTGAAATCAGAACTTAATTTAATTAATTTTATTTTGTTTGTTAATTGAAAGTCAAGGGGGCACTCAACACTTTTAAAATACTCATAATGAGTTTGAAAATGAGGTTACTTCACAAACTCAAAATTGGTTACATAGTAACGTTAGCACAATTAAACTTTTGGCTATCAACTAGTTAAAACTAGAAAGAGTCTCCAATGGGCATGGGTCATATGAATCAAATCCACATATTAAGAGTAGAATATGCATAATCAGAACACTCAAACTCTTCCCAAAATCAAATCCACCCAAAGATTTTCAGGTTTAATTTTCCTCAAAATTTTTATTTTGCCTTCCCTCAACACCTAACTCTAACATTGTCCTCAACATAGAGAACAATAATAAAGATAGAAATGGAGAAAAGAGCAACACAATCTGACAGCATGAGGAAATCATTTTCATATAACCCCAATAATCCAACTTAAAAATTACCTCCTTCAAAACTATCAACCACAAAAGCCAAAACCAAGTGAAGAATACAAACACGCCAAAAAGAAAACAAAACTGAAAAACTCAAACCTATCTAAAAAGATTGAGTTGCCTCCCAACAAGTGCTAAGTTTTATGTCTTCAGCCAGACAATGTCCGATCTACTAATCATAGTAAACTGGGTCTAATAGATTGATGGACTTTATTAAACCAGGCTCTATCTCATTATTGACAATAGGTTTCAAATGTTTATCATTGATAGTAAGAACTCGACCATCTTAGGGATCCAAAATTTGGATCACCCAAGAGAGAAACACTTGTTGGACAACAAAAGGATCATCCCATCTAGATCTAAACTTGTCAGGAAATAGCTTACACTTAGAATTAAAAAGCCAAACCTTCTGATCAAGTTCAAAAGATTTACAATAAGTCATTTTATCATGAAAGGCTTTGGTGTTGGCTTTATAAATCTTAACATTCACATAGGATTCATTATACAATTCATCCAATTCAATTAATTGAAGTCTACAGTTAGAACCCGCTCGTTTCATATCAAAAATAAAAGCTTTAATAGCCCAAAGAGCATGGTGTTCTAATTCAACTGGCAAGTGATAAACTTTACTAAAAAGATGCCGGTAAGGAGACATCCCTATGGGAGTCTTGCAAGCAGTATCATAGATCCAAAAAATATCATGCAATCTCAAATGCCAGTCTTTCATACCGGGTCGAGCTATTTTCTCAAGAATATTCTTGATATTACAATTAAACACCTCAACTTGACCACTAGTTTGGAGGCGATAGGGGTAGCTACTTTATAAGTCACAAAATACTTTCTAAACAAAGCCTCAAAAGGCTGTTGACAAAAGTGACTACCTCCATCACTGATAAGAGCTTTAGGGGTCCTATGTTGACAAAATATGTACTCTTTCACAAATTTGACCACAATCTTGTGGTCATTGGTCCTAGTACCTAGAGCCTCCAACCACTTTGACGTATAATCAACAGCACCAAATATGTAAACAAAGCCAAAAGATTAGGGAAAAGACCCCATGTATTCAATGCCCCACATGTCAAATATCTCGAAAGTTAGAATTAAGGAAAGGGGCATCATATCATGATGGACAGGGCAGCCGTACATTGACAATGTTCACAAGCAAGACAGAATCAATGAACATTACAAAATGCAGTGGGCTCGAAGAACCCACTTTGTAGGACTTTAGCAACTATCCTACGACCTCTAAAGTTACCACCACAAGGATAAGAGTGACAAAAGGTTACAGTACTATGAATTTCACTCTTGGGACACATCTACTCATCACTTGGTCAAGATAATGTTTAAAAAGATAGGGGTCTTCCCAATAGTAATGCCTTACTTGTGAGAAGAACCTATCTTTTTCTTCTTTGGACTGGTGAGGAGAATACCTTTCCAATGGCAAGGTAATTCACAATATGAGCAAACTAAGGGGGAAGGGCACATGACACAAAAAATAGTTGCTCATTAGGAAAATGACCAGAAAATCCGACTGACTTATAAGTATACTTTGTAAAGATTCTAGCTAAGTGGTCTACAACTGAATTTTCAGAACCATTCCTATGCTTTATCTCATGACAAACTCTTGGAGCAACAAAATCCACCTAATAAGTCTAGATTTGGTGTCATCCTTGGCCAACAAATGCTTTAATGTAACATGATTAGTGAACACAATCACTTTTGAACACAAAAGGTATGAACAGAATTTATCAAGTGCAAATACTATAGTAAGCAACTCTTTTTTAGTAGTATAATAATTCTTTGGAGCATTAGTTAGAGTTCTACTAGCATAGTATATGAAACAAGGAATTCTATTCACCCTTTAACCCAAAAAAACTCTAATAGCAAAATAAAATGTATCACACACAATCTCAAATGGAAGAGAAAAATCATGGGGCTGCACAATAATGAGCACCTTTAGTAAGGAGATTAGTAAGGGGGGAAGCTACATTACTTAAATCCTTAATAAATCTCCTATAAAATCTAGTATGGCCAAGGAAAGATCTGACTTACTTCATAGAAGAAGGAATGCCAGATTAAAAATCATATCAGTCTTGGCTTTATCAATCTTAATCCCCTTTTTAGAAACTTTGTGATCCAACACAATCCCTTCTTGGACCATGAAATGACTCCTTTTCCAACTCAAGACAAGATTTACTTCTCTACATATTTTCAACACAGTGGACAAATTAGCAAGACACACATCAAAGGAAGAACCAATAACATAGAAGTCATCCATAAACATATCCATGAAATTATCAATATAGTCGGAAAATATGCCCATCATGCATCTCTGGAATGCGGAAAGTGCATTACACAACCCAAAAGGCATCCTCCAATAGGCGAATGTACCTGATAGGCATGTAAAAGTGGTTTTCTCTTGGTCCTCAGGACAAACAACTATTTGGTTGTAAGCAGAATAACCATATAGAAAACAGTAGAAACTTTGCCTAACTAATTTTTTCAAAAGTTGATCAATGAATGGGAAAGGGAAATGGTCCTTTCTAGTGACAAAATTCAACTTTCTGTAATTAATGCACACCTTCGACCTCGTGGTCCTTTTCAGTGGCAAGATGGACAACTTGAACTGAACTGACCCATTCAATATTAGAAATAAGATAGATAATGCCTACATTTGAAAGCTTTACTACCTCTTTGTGGACAACTTCTCTTCAATGAGGGTTCAGTCTACATTGCATTTACCTAATAGGTTTAGCATCATCCTCTAAGTAAATTCTATGCATGCAAATAGTTGGACTAATCCCTTTCAAATTGGCAATTAACCACCTAATAACACTCGTATGATCAGACAAGACAATAATCAACTCTTTCTCATGATTACAGGATAAAAAAGTAGATATAATGATAGGTATGGTCTCTTTAGAGTTTAGAAATACATACGTAAGTGAATTCGGGAGTGGTTTCAACTCAAGTTTAGGTGTGAACACAACAGAAGGTTGCATAGGATAACTTTCCAAAGGTGGAAGAGGTTCATAAGTAGGCATCAAGTGGAGGACTCAAGATAAGGAGTGGAGTCAAGAGTAGAATCCATCTCATCTGTTGTACTTCCCAAGTCAAATAATCTCAAGTTCTCACGGGAAAGATAGGTTCCTAAGGGATCATTGCTCAAAATAGCATGTAAAACTTCTTCAATCATTTCATCAATCACATTAACAAAGAAGCATTCAGATTCATCCTCAAATATAGGTTGAGAAGAAACTTTAAAATGTTAATCCTAACCCTCATGTTCATAACCTAGACATCCATCACTCTCAACCTACAGTTAATTGTGGCATTAGCTATGACTAGGAAGGGACGTCCTAAATGAAACGGATATGCTTAGAAGCATGACTAGGGTCCATGTCCAATACAACAAAATCAATAAGAAAGAATCATTGATCAATCTAAAGCAAGACATCATCAATCCATCCCCTAGAAGTCCTTACTGACCTATCAGCAAGGTAAAGGCCACTGTTGGAACGTTTCAATTCACCAAATCCAAGCATGAGGAAATAGAATATGGTATCAAATCAACACTAGAACCCAAATCAAAGTGTGTCCTCACAATTTTGTGATTACCAATATAGCATGAAATAGCAGGAGCACCAGGATGTTTGAGCTTAGGTGGAGTGCCAAATTTCAAAATTAAGCTTACTTGTTCACTTAGAAGAACCTTCTTAGACTTGTCATCTTTAGATTTCCTTTTAAAAGTGTACATATCTTTAACGAACATAGCGTAAGCTAGCATCTCCAATCGCTTCCAGAAGGGGAACATTGACTTTAACTTGCTCAAAGGTATCTAGAATGTCATCTCTTTGCTTGTCTTTCTTAGAAGGGAATAGTGCACCCAAAGCTTGAGGGTAAGGAACCCTTGGCTTATATGTGACAATTGGTTCAAACACAGCAGGGAAAGGGGATGAGGTATTTTCCTTTTCAGTTTCAAGATCACTCTCAATGATCGTAAGTCTTTCCTCTTTATCATGTTCCTTCTCACTCACCTTGTTATCTACTTCTTTACCACTCCTAAGAACCATTATAGCTTTTAATTGTTCAAATTCTTGGCTTTTAGGGTTTTGTATGGGATGACTGGGAAGTTTTTGTTATTCTCTTTTACCTACAGCTATAGGTAGTTACCCATGTTGGATTTCTAACTTAGCTATAGATTGTGAGTGAGAGTTAACAATATGTAATTTAGACTCAATTCCTTAGACCTTAGAGTCAACATTTTGTGCAACGAAAGTCAAGGTACCAAGAGTAGAAATTACCTTATTTATATTAGAGCTCCCAGATGGAGCTTGATGAGAAGGAGAAAGAGCATAACTCTGATTTTGAAAACCAGGAGGGGCAAATATGCTAAACTGAGCTTGAGGGTTCTTAACATTTTGAGCCCTTCATGAGTAATTAGGACGATTCGTCCAACCATGATTATAAGTATTAGAGTAAGGATTATTGAATGGGGAAAATCCTTGGGTAGCACTCACTTGTTCAGTCATACAATTAGACTTACCAATACAAGGACAATAAACAGAAGTATGCATGGGACTTAGCACAAATGGAACACACATCTTGCATAGAGGAGACATTAGACACTTTGCTCACACATAGGAACTGCTCAAATTTCTTAGTTAAAACATCAGCTTTACTAGAAAGGTCAACTGAATGTGAAACCTCATAAATGCCCCCTTTACTTCCCGATTGCCTAGGCAAATCAGAGTGTGAGGAAGCAGCATGTAAAATATAAATTCTCGCTTAAATGTTCAAACAATTTCTGAGCTTCTTCAGGAGATTTATATAGGAAACTACCACCACAAGAGATATTAACCATCTGCTTATTGATCTCATCTAAGACAAAATAAAAACTTTGGATGAGTTTCCACTTAGGGATCTCATGGTGAGGACAACTTCGCAACAACTCCTTAAACCTTTCCTAACTTTCATGCAATTGCTCAGTTTTATATTATGAGGAAGTGGTTATAGCACCTCATACGACAATTAGTTTACCGATAAAGAAAAACTTATACAAGAATTCCTTTTGCATTTGATCCCAAGTAGTGATATTTGTCTTAGTATCCGACCAAGCTTTAGCTTTATCTTTCAAAGAGAAAAGCCAAAGATGCAAACGAAGAGCATCACTGGAGACATTACTTAAGAAGACAACAGAACATATCTTGAAAAATGGATCAACATGCTTGAAACGATTTTCAGACTCCATCCCATAAACGGACAGAACCATTTGGATAAGGAAATGCTTAATCTCAAATGACCCTGTAACAATGGTTATATGGGTACTCGTAAGTGATTATAAGTCATGGGAGTGAAATACTTCTTAAATTACTTAGGTAGGGTTTGTTCTTTAGCTTTTTTTTTTTCTTGTATTCACATTTCTTAGCTCTTATCATAGTAATAAAACATTCAATTTCAGGACTTTATTCTTCAAAATCTAAGACTAAAGAACATTTATCATACTTGTAGCCGCAAACAATTAAGAGAATAGTATAAAATAACCACCACAAACCATCAAATGAAATAAGAAGGAAAATAATTAAAAATAAAAGAAAAGAAAAGAAAGATTTAAAGAAAAAATGAAAAAGAAAAGAAAAGAAAATAGAATAAAATAAATGAAATAAAAGGGACGGGGATTGTTAGATTACATAAATAAACAACATAAAAAAAACAAAAATTGTTAGATTAAGAGAGAATGGGAAATAAAATAAAAAGAAATGACAATAATTAACAATAAATAAAAGGATGGGGATCGAGAAGAATAGAGGGGAAAATAAAAATTAAACAAATAAACAAAAAGAATAATAGGAAAAGAAAAATAAAATTCACTATTTGTTCCCTAGCGTCGGCGTCAAAAACTAGATGTCGATTTCGTGTTTAGTTTAAAAACCCCTTTCACTTGTAGGTGCTCAAGATCAGGTATAGACTAGCGAGTATAGAGTGTCGAATCCACAAGGAACTATAGCAATTTTCAATTTAACTTTTCAAATTATAATGAATAGTTCAAGTGAGGAGTTCAATTATTAATATGAATCAAAGAAACAAAACAAAAGCAAATGAGCCAAGAAATTAGAGAGAAATCAAATAAGAGAAAGATCTACAACTTTGGATTTCACCAATGACACAAGTATTGAATCACTAACTCAAATGGGGTTTTAATTAGTCTTTTGCTCAACCTAAGCTAAAAGCATTAGGTCATGAATTAAAAAGATAAATTATAATTATCAAATGATATTATTTATATAGTAGTTTAGCAGGAATCATTCTTTTTCGATATAAATCATCTAATTGCTAGCATAAATTATTGAAACAATTATAATTTTAAATCCAATTGCATAACATCATATTAGCCCACAAGGTCTAATATATATTTGAGATAGCAAATTTGGCTATTGTAATCAACATGCACAAACAATAGTATTAAGATACATGAATAGGTTAAGATCAAGTATAAACTCAAAGTCATGCAATATAAGAGATTTCCCAAAGAAATTAGCAAAACAATATTATTAATCAAGGATCCATCTTGATCCTAGAGGAGTAGTTTGGCCGCCATAATTAGCAAAAATACCATCGAAATTGGTCTAGCCATGATCTTGGTTAGTGGTATATTTCACACCTTATACCCAAACTTGGATACTTAATTACACACAATTAGAATATTAAGCCCAAACACTCTAACTTGACTCACAAATAAGGTGAGAAGAAACAAGAAAATAGCTAGTGAAACTTATTTTTTTCAAACTCTTCAACCCAAACGGTTGTCTTATAGAAACTCTCTCTAAACAAAATTTGAAAGATGGAGGATGAGAGAATGGGATAATGCTTGGATGATTGATGAACGAGTGGATGATTGAGTTTTGCTCCAACCTTGACCCCTTTCTATAGTGAAAATTCAATCTCCCTTGGTGCCAAAAAATCAATAAAAAATTAATTTCAATTAATTTCTTAGATGTTATATTGCATGAGAAAATGCTAGTCTTTGGCTAAAAATTAATCATCGGTAATTAGCTTTGACTAGGTTAGCTTGAAATTTGGTCTCAAAATGAAAACTTAGCTACTGGATTAGATTCTGGGACCTTATGAGTCGCACAGCAAGCAAGCAGGCCCAGGAGTTAGGAGAGGGATGAAGCTGAAGCTGGGGCTACGAGGTGTCTTGGGCCACTGGGCATTGGGCAATTGAAGAAGATAGGCCCAGGTAGAGGAGAAGAGTTAGAGAGGAAAGGGGGCTGACTCGGTGCATGCAGGTATGGCCACCAAATCAAGCACAAGCGGGCTGGAGGGAGAAGAGAAGACTTATGAATGTTGAGCTAGGAGCATAGATCTACAATTTGCCTGGGCCAGGCATGCAAGGATAGTCCCAAACAGATGAAGTGTGAGCTGCTTGGACAAAGTCAGACTGATCAACGTTGTGCCCAAATTTATTTATTTAATTCTCACTTGAAGATCATATAAAATTTGCATTATTTACTCATAAAGACATATATCAAAGACTTAAAAGTACGTAAAATGAAGGGTGAAATTACATAAAATATGAATTATTACTAAAATACCTTTGCTTTGTTTCTGTGTAGTAGTAAGTAGTCTATAATTTTTGAATCTAGGGCCAATCGAAACTAGTCCCTTTGTAATTTTGCATTTAGTGGTACAATTGCTACATCAGACGCCCACACCCAGCCTGGCGATGGGATTTTTGGGTATTAGATTTGGTTCATGATCATCATTATCTTCATCATCATCATAGAAAGGAAGAAAGAAAGAAGAGAGAACAAAATAAGGAGAAAAAGCAGCGTGAGGGTAGTTTAGAAATTGCTTTAAAATTGATGAAATCACCTAGGTAAGTGTAGTATATTATTCCATATTGCTAACTATTACTTATTAGTTGATTATATTAAATATTAGTTAATTATATTATCTATTTGACTTAGCTGATTATATCAGTTGTTTTGGAAAAAAAGTGTTTGATGAAATTAGCTATTTCTAGCAAATACTTTGTAAAATTTCAGTTATGCCCTTAACTCAATTCCTTTTTAAAAAAATGAAATATTTAGTTATTGCATATTTATTTTTCTTTCTAATATGAATTAAGAATTATCTAATATATGAAGTTATAGTTATACCTTTAATTACCCAACTTGTTTTAATGACAATGCTTTGTTCATTGTTGACTTAATTTTCTTTTTAACAACCATTGAAATATATGTGATATAGAATTATTTATCAATTATATGAGACTAATTAACATAAATTATTTGATAAATTTTTAGACAATACTAAAATAAGATGCATTAACTTAAATTTCATGGTCATCCACGATATGGACATTTTCCTAAAACATTCTTTAACTTTTTGTTGTGAGTAGTATTTGAAGTAATTTTGTAAAGGCTATTATGATCGATATGGTCATTTCAGTGTCGAACCAAAGAAGCTACTCCAGAGAGTTTTTGCAAATTAATTTCTTGGGTACCAAAAGCTAATACAAAAAGCTTTTTTCACCAACATAGAGCTTTTAAAATTATTAAAATATTTAAATTTTAAAAAAGGGCTGAAATTTTTAATTTGTTATAAAAGGGAAAAACAACCTACCATATTTTCATTATCAAAGTGAAATTCATCTACTGAGGTGGACAACATCTATTGACGTGGACGGTAAGAGTGCTAGAGACACTATAATACTTAAATTTGGGCACGAGTGCAAGTTAGTTATCTCTATACTGCTATGCAATATCCAATGTAATCAATTATTCAATTGCTATAGAAAGCCACTACAATTCTTAAAAGACTTTAATTTCACCTTTTAAAGTAAAATGTTCTTATTATTTTTTTCCTGGAAATATCTTTTACCAGTCAAACCCCTAAGCTTTTATACTCTTAAATAGTAGGTGCTTTTAAAAAAATTCTTTGATGCACAACGGAGATGCCTAGAATTATTTTGGATGTAATATAAGTCTCTAAGTTTAAAAATGTACATTTTTTATGTCAAAGGGGATTCCCTTCATATTACAAAAATAAAAATCATATAAAGATAAAAAAATAAAATGTTTTGATAAAGTTAATTATCCATTACTAATTGTCAAAATAAGATGTGTTTGTACACTTCTCTTTCTTTCATTGTGAAAATAAAAATAAAATGTACCAAAAAAAAGAAAACTGAAAGAAAAATCATATTGGAAACTTGACATAATAGATTATAAATTATCAATTTTGGACAAAGGTCGTTCTCTTTGCAAATGTTAGCTTCTAATATTATTAAAAAAGAAATTATCACAATATTCGATAGAAGGAAGAAGGTTGAATGTGCTATTTGGGTTGATATTGATGTGAATTTGAGGTGAAATTTATGGGCAGTGTCGTGACAAAGGAGCTCGGTTTTGTGAGTATTCAATTGATGATGTTTTGAAGTGCCAAATGATTTGTGATGGTTGTTTTTATATCAATTAATTTGATTACTGTCGGATTACAAAATGATGTTACCATACTCAATTGGGTTGCTATGCTTGTTACCTTTTGGTTTTTTTTTTTGTGTCCATCCTTTATAAGAACAGGGCTCGAAAGGAGGGAGTCAATTGGCTGGTTCAACGGACCAGTCTAGCAGCGCGTCGATTTCCTAAACTGGGTAGCAGCTTCCAATTTAGCCTCATTCGTTATTACATTGAATTGATGCTAACTATAGGTAGCAATCGGCTCCGGCCAACTTACTTTGTCTTGTTAAGGACATAACAGGTGGTGCGGGGGTGTTGAGCCTTTAGTGTAGAGTTGTCAAGATGATTATGAATGTATGAAATATGTATGTGGCAGGTTGAATAGTTGTCATAACCATAAACACTACCCCTTTGGTTTAGTGGAAGTAAGGTGCCAAGGTTGTAAGCATGACTTTTCATACTATCTTTCAACCAACAGTGATTGAGTTAAGCAAACCTGTAAAGTTTTGATTAACTTAAAGGCCTAAGCTCTTATTTTTCTCCTCAAGTAGGCTTAGCCTCTAGTGGTTTATGTAACGTACGATCCCTAGAAATGGGTTTTAAGAGCCCATGTATGTACTATTTTGGTGGTTACTTTGTTAACTTAAGGGTTTCCAATTCGCTTACCAACCTTCCTTTTTAAACAAGAAGTAGTTATTTTTTGTCAGCTTTAACCATTACTAAGGCATTAATATATCTTCCGAAAATTGAAATTACTATTGTCATAATATTTCGAGAAATTCAATGGCATGCGTATTTGAAAGTGAATTTGATTTGAGATGTGTTAGGTTAGGAGAATTGTGCTAATGGTACAGACATAGTATGTGGAGCAGACTAGGAAAGAGGGAACCCTAATTTATTTAGGGAGTAAGCTCACAAAGTAGGAACCTTAGTTGTCACTTCCCTTATGAGAATATGAGTTCATTGGCTTTGGGAGACCTCAGAGATATCATAAGTCTGACCAAACTCCACTTGATAGTGCGAAAGCTACTAAATCACCCTAGAGGGGGGTGAATAGGGTGATGATCAAAATTGCAAATTGACGAATAATGAAATGGGGAAAAATAAGCGTGGACAAAACACAAGCGAATTTTTAACAAGGTTGGGCCTCAATAGGCTTAATCCCCACCTAGAGTTCCCCAACTCTAGGATAAACTTTTATTAGGAGGATTGATTACACAATTCTAGAGTACACCTACTCTAAGTTCCAAGTCTCAAGTTGAACCCTTC
>JACYFF010031954.1:26072102-26106499 GCA_017589665.1 Selenicereus undatus | reverse complement strand
TGAAAAATCTTCCATTTTTATTTTCCAACGTTCTCTTGCTATTTTTGTTGATTCTGTATTGTGGCAACGGTTGCTTGGCTGGATTTCCTTCAGTTGCTGATTTCCAACGGCTACTTCCTATACCCATGAGGATTTTCACTTGTTTTTCCATAATTCAAGGCAAGCAGTATCTTAGTTAGAGAAAATTAAGTGATCATCCCTAAAAAGGTGGGATATACATTATCAGATTTATATTATTTCAATATAATCAGAATATTATTATCGAGACCAATTTCATTAATCATATTTATGGCAACCAAATAAGTTTGCTCAATATAACCATATTGGATAAAATCAAATTTAAAACAATAAACAATATTAATATCTAAGCTTCCTTTTTGTCTTTCATCAAAACAAACATAACAATATCATATTAAGGGATAAAGAGAAAGTCAACACCACCATTGCTCAATCTATGTTTGTCCTAAATAAAGTCCAACATCTCCAAGAAGGGAGCGGAAATGACCTAAGTAAAGCCAATCAAGTATAATTTGAAAATCAATGCATGTAGAATTATTAAAGTGAAGTCCTCTATCTCTAAATAATCCTCAAGTTTGTCTATGTCAATCTCATCAAGATTCTTATCTAAACAATGACTGTCACGCACAAAAATCTTAGACTCAACAAAAGTAGACTCTGGAGGGTCTAAAGAAGGCTAAAAAACACAGGGAGAAGAAAGAGGTGAAATGGGAGGAGTATGAGCTAAGTCAAGGGAAGACTCCAACATAAGGCTTCTCAAATGACTATTCCTGTGTAAATTTATCCTCTAACTTAACAAATATGCCACACTTATCACTAGAGTTAGCATCAGTCTCAAGTCTTTCTCCCTCCTTGGGCTCTCTAAGGGAGCCAAAGGAAGAAGCGAATCATAAATGACCAGACTTCCCTCAAGGGTGCACTAACTATGCAAAAGTATAGAGAAGGCGCAACTGCTAATGGAGATGAGGCATCATTCACTTCCTCAAGGTCGGCCAACTGTGTATCAACATGGAAGTCATGCCCCAAAGGAATCGATACCTCACTCCTAACAACAAAATTATCATAAGACCTAACCTCAAGTGTAGGAGAGCCTAAACTAAGATCGAATCGTGAGTAAATTATGCAAGTAAAGCTCCCTACTAAAATAAGCCAATTCTTATAATCTTGTGTTCTACCAAGTCGCAAACAAGAATCTACATCGTGATCAAAGGAATAATAATAATCACATGAAACATGAACACGTGGAGTATGAGGGTGCTCATAAGTATACCCCCAAACCAACTCTCCTCCAAAGGCATAATGTGCATCACATAAAGGTCGGGAATGGGGTGAATAAAGATTCCTCTAGCATTTTTATACTCCCAAGTATCACGAGCTAAATATTCAAAGAAATCCCAAATTTCGTCTGGAACTTTGGTAAACAAACATCCCAAAACCCCATGGTACATGGTATCAACATGACCCTGATACACTTCACTAAGGCCCTCAAAAAGCACTTGGCAAATTTATCATTTCTCAAAATATCGATTAATACATTGAATATGAAAATCATTCAATCTACTCAAATATTGCCAAAATGGTTCATGCTCATACTGAGGGGGAAAAGAATTGCCATATTTTTAAATTTTTAAATTTTTAAAGTTCTTTCAATTTTTTCCATTTTTAAATTTATAATTTTTTAAAATTTTAAGTTTCTATACATCTTTTGGTGTTTTTTTTCAAGAAGTAAACTAAAAAAACACTAGCTACTAATAAAGAAATAAATAAAGAAAAATCAGAATTTGTACAACTAACAAGCGTCAAATAAAAGGAAAATGTGATCTATTCTCATGTCGTTGTCCCAAGCAACAGTGCCAAAAACTTGTACATGATTTTCAAAAGTAAAAGTAAAAGAGAAAGTCTTAGT
Source organism: Selenicereus undatus (assembly GCA_017589665.1). Taxonomy (NCBI): domain Eukaryota; kingdom Viridiplantae; phylum Streptophyta; class Magnoliopsida; order Caryophyllales; family Cactaceae; genus Selenicereus; species Selenicereus undatus. Next base: position 26,104,575 of record JACYFF010031954.1, on the reverse strand, counting down.
CTTTCAACTTTCATCAATAGAGGTTTCATACTCAAGCTGTTAAAATACACGCATGAGGAAAGGAAAGGAGAACATGGGAGAAAGATTGGGCATCCTAGCACACCAACCTCAACCTATCCACCACACCCTCATCGTGTTCTCTCCTCCATCAATGGGGGAAAATTAAGCTTAGAACAGGGCACACAAAATAGAATAGAAGAAACAGGGGGGCCAAAAATCACTCAACAAAAAACTAGATTTAATTGTCAAAACCAAATTCGATCTCACCCTAGCATTACAATCCAACTAACAACTCATAAAACCCATAAACACATAAGCACAAAAAGGCCCAAATTCATCCATTGTTGAACCAAAAGCAAGATGAAAAGAACAAGAATCGGGCAGGGGATAAACAAAATTGAAGTACGAAAAACTCAAAAATCAACCATAATTTTGGAATCAAAGCCAAAATCTCAAAATTAAATGTAAGAGTTCTGAACTACAAAATAGATTCTAAATTTGACATAACAGGGGAAATAATTTGGAATTAAATCTCAAATTAAAAACCTAAAATTCTATCTAATTCTGAAATTAAATATGAAAAACAAAACCCGAGCCCCGCAGTCTTTGTTGCCTCTTCTCCGTTATAGCCCTTTGAATCATTCTTTGCCATCTGATTGCATATCATTTGATGCTGATGAAACATGAAGAAGACGGTGTAGGGTGAGAATGAGGGCAAAAGGGGGAATTTGGTGGCGATGAGATGTAGGAGAAGGTGGTTAGGATCAGCACTGGTGTTGATGGAGACAAAAGGGGTAGAAGATCTTTTTTATTAAAATAAGAGAGAGAAGAAATAAGAGGAGAGGGAGTGAGCACGTGAGAAGGAGATGAGGTAGGGTTTTTATTTCCTTTTTTTCTTTCTGTGATGGCCTGTGAGAGAGTTGGCCGAGAGTAGTGATGCTACCACCTGAGTTCATACCCTACTCTTCCATTTCTCACAATTGCTTCAATTTCTAATTTTCATCATTTTTCTTCTGATTTTTCCATGACCTACAAAATATATAAACCCAAATAAAAATATAAAAAAGTAATTATTAGTAGATAACTTAGGTGTAAAATTATTATAAAAATATAATACTTTGGTGCAAACATAAGGAGAAAATGAAGAAGTAGCATGACAAGTACATCATGAGAACAGAATTCAAAGAAGGGAACTTAGTCTAGTTGTTCAATTCTTGCCTCAAGGTTCCCCCCCCCCATAGAAAGTGCCGCTCAAGATGGTCTAGGCCATTCAAGGTACTTAAGGTTTTCTCCTATGGAGTGAGGATACTAGGGCATTCAATGTCAATGACAAAGGCTCAAGCATTATATAATTAGAGACCTAATTAAGGAAAAAGGTTGTTTACACCTTCTCCAGTCCATTATCTAAGTGAGAAAATCTATGGTTCAGCTCAAGATCTTAAACGAGCAATTCTTAGGGGGCAACCTCGGAATTCAAAACAAGGAAAAGGGAAGGATGAGAGTTGTAGAAAAATGTGTGCAAAAAAAAAACAGTGAAATGAAAGAAAAAACGATGGGAGAGATTAAAAAGAATGAAGGACCAATGAGGGGAAAGCTTGAAAACTTTAAAGGAGAGGAAATAGCGATTAAGAAGGTCATGTCAACTTTGAGACTAGCAGTGCTGAATTCCTAGTAAAATTTTGAATAGACAGTACTTGACATGATCATGTACATGCCATTTGACACACCTTGTCAAGCCCACAGCTGAAAGCCCTAAAAATTACCTTGAGAGAGTCTTGATTGTGTCTACTAACATGGCCCGTGTCAAGACCATTTTTGCATGACTTAAGCCTCACAACCCCTGCTTCTTTCATATGTCCTTTTTCATCCTTCGTCTTCCCTTGTCAAACTTCATTAAATCTTAACCCTTTCTATACCATATCGATTCGAATCCATAATTTCTTCCTTAGATCCACAATTTCATACATAAATCCACTCTGTCCACCTTTACAAACCTTGATCTTCCACAAATGTTCCCTCTCAAACCTTATAGTTTTAATTTTCTCTATCCTCAATATCTCACCACCATTGTTGACTTGATGTTTGAAGAGAGGGGAAATACCCAAAACTTTGCACTCCTTAACCAATTTGAATTGCTTTGGTTTTAATTTTGCAAGTTGTTAACGAGTTTCTCAAGGGTTATTTTTCCACCTGCAATTTTGGAGTTTCAAGTTTTGTGCTTCGATTCAAGTGTTGGATTTTCAAGCTTCCATTACCATGGCACCAAAGAGAGCTAAGCCTATTATTGGGACTTTATCAAGTAGGAACAAATGAGGCAATCCCTTCCTCCGTCCCTTCCACGTGAAATTGATGACAAGAGCATTATGTTTCAAAATGAGGAACAAACTATAGAATTCGATTACAATTACTCCCATAGGTTTAGTTCCCCCAAATATTTGAATAAATAAGTTTTATAAGCATAGGAGTTTAAAAATGATATTAAGGTTTTACTTCGAAACTTGAGATAAATGGATTTTGTGAGTTTGAGATACCTGGTCTATGAAATTAAGTTCAGGAATTTTTGTGTTCACCAACGGTCAATTGGGATGACAAACATCACAATGGTGAGGTATGCATTCACTTTTGGCTCTTCAACCAAGATTTTAACCTCAACCTAGCCGAATTTAACTGTACCCTTTACCTTCGATAAGGAGGCTTGTGGGATATGAATGGTTTTAATGAAATGCCTATTTGGCAGACCATCACTTCATCCCTCCTTCTTTGTATCCCTAACCATTCAACATTGTTGGATATGTAGTATGACTCTAGTCAATCCAAGGCCTTAAATATTTGCAATCTTGATTGCTCGCTACCTCTAAAATCTCATGGCATCTACCCTTTGTGGAAGGGGCTAGACAAGGACTAGTGGAAAACCCCAAACTTTTCTTGATTAACACCTCCAAGAGCAAGGAACAGGTTGATCTCGAATCCTCAATTCTCTCAAATTTGAATGATGTTGATTATTCCAGGCCTTTCATTGGCATATGAAGAATTATCACTGCTTTGGCTTATGGTGTAGGGTAGAAGATCAAGTTCAGGACTTAGCTTGCCTAAGACATTAGAAGCCAGGTGTAATGAATTTGATAATATTACAAGGAGCAGCCTCATCAAAAGGCATAGGAATGCTTACATGTTTTGCCATCACATGAATGATCTTTTCCCTATTCTTGGCCCAACCCTCACTACCATCACAACCCTCTATAATTGGAACTATGAAAGTTTCATACGAGGGGATCTGTAAGCCGCCAATGCTCCAAATGTGCACTTACACTTGAATATGCACCAAGAGGATCCCATTGAAGAAAATCAAGTTGCTCCACCTTCTCTGCCTCCCTAACCCTTCACCACTGATGAGTCTTCTAGCCATGCCCCAATTAATGATCATCACAACCATTACAAATCTATGACATCCATGACACTGAGGATGTCTAAATTAATCATTGAGGAGTACAACATTAGCAGTTTTGTGCCAAACAATATGATAAAATTATAAGCTGATTTGGTGAAATTGTTATAAGGTAAGATGGGCAATGGCAATGAACCCAAGAGCAACGAAAAACACCACCAGGAATGACAAGATGAATAATGGAAAAGGCAAGAAGAGGGAAGGCAAGCACAAGAAGAGTAGGATAAGAGGCAACACGAGCTTCAAGTGCAATAAAATGAGATGATGCGTCACTTATGCTTCTTCCATAACCCGCAACGCAATATCATTCCTATTCACCTCATTGGCAGCCTTTTCTCCTTGGTGGGTCTCATTGATTGTTATGTGCTATTTTAACCCCCTCTCAACCTCTTTTATTTCTTATATCATCCCATTTGGGGCCATTTTGTGGATGAGCATTAGCCTTTTTTATTGCTTATATAACACTAATGGATTGAGAAAGTGATTTTGAGGTGCGTTTTGGTATGATTGAAATGTGGTGATCTTTGAGAAGTACATGTGAATGCTCTAAGGTGAAATTTGGTTCGTTGTGATGATTCTATGTGTGCAAGTGAGGGATTGTGTATATATAGTGTTCATGTACACATTGCGCATATTTTGCATTTGTATATATTATTTCTGTTTTTAATGTGAGTAGGTGATGTCATTCCATAAGGATCAAATTCAATTATGCTACTTTTCACTATTTCACTAGTTGTTATGCAAACCCTCACCTAATTTCACTTAGTCGTTTGAGTCATGTTTGACCCCTAACACTCCTAATGGGGACATTATGAGTTCTAAGTGTGGGGGTGTGGGAAGCCATGCATCTATTTACGAATATTTCAAAATATTTTTTTTTTCAAAGCATGGCCTTGTTTTTATTTTGAGAGGTGTATAGCTTGACCTATTTGATCCTAGGATTTGAAAGATTAATTGTGCATGACTAAAGCGTGCATACGTGAGCCACTTTGATTTTCAAATGTTGACCCAACATTTTGTTCCTAACCTTTACTTGTTATAACACGTCTACACCAGCCTTACTCACTTGAAAATTGATGCTTAATGTTAGTAGTGAAATTGGGATTTGAGAACACTCTACTTGGCTAGTTGACTTTTGGCTCCGCAGACGGGAAAAGGAAAAAAGCTTAACGCCATGACCTCTATGTGGGCTTGAATAAGTACGTTCCACATCCAAATAAAATCCCTAATTAGGGAAGAAGTCCAAATACATGTTAAGTTACTCATCTGGGAGTTCAAGGCCTGATAAGCCAAGAGCTACCCTCCCATCCTAAGGAGCATAAGGAGAAAAGTGTAAAGAAAGGAAAAATAAAAAAGAAGGGGAAGTCATATAGCCACAAAGAGATGAGCTCGAGTCTGACTATAGCTTAACATTCAATAGTGCACGAAGGTCTGTGAACTTTGCTAGGGTGAAAGGTAGACTAAGGCCCTGTTTTTTCAGTGGGAAATGAGGGGTGTGGGATGGGTGATTGTGGGAAAGGGGGGAAGGAGTGGGTGAGTGTGGTTTTTTTTTTTTAAGTGTGGGAAAAAGTTGGTGAGTGTGGGTGAAAGTTGAATATAGTTGAATGAAGTTGAATTATTAGTTATTAATATTTTTTTGTTTTATAATGTAATTATTTTATTGTGATAGTAATTAATGATCATGAATTTTTTTTGTTTTTGTTTATTCTGTTTTGTTCTGTTTTATTTTGTTTATTTTTTATTTTTGTGTTTTTGTATTTCTATTTTTTATTTTTTATTTTTTTATTTTTTGTTTTTTGTTTTTTTATTTTTATATTTTTATATTTTTTATTTTTTATTTTTTATTTTTTATTTTTTATTTTTTATTTTTTATTTTTTTAGTTTTTCATTTTTTTATTTTTTTTTTATTTTTTTATTTTTATTTTTTATTTTTTTATTTTTTATTTTTTATTTTTTATTTTTTATTTTTTTATTTTTTTATTTTTTTATTTTTTAAATTTTTTTAATGTTAATTTTTATTTTTTAATTTTTTAATTTTTTTAATTTTTATTTTAATTTTAATTTTATTAAATTTTTTTTGTTTTAATTTTTTAATTTTTTTTAATTTTTTTTATTTTCTTATTTTATATTTTTGTATAAATTTGTTTATTTTTTTATTTTTTTGTAATTTTCAGTTGGTTGTTTTTCTGGAATAAAAAAATAAACAAAATAAAAAATACAAAAAAATTTATAATTTAAATTTTTTTTAAAAGAATAAAAATAAATACAAAAAAATTAAAAAATTAAAAATTAAAAATTAAAAATTTAAAAAAAAATAAAATTAAAAAATTAAAAAATTAAAAATAGAATCAAAAAATTACAAAAATAAAAAATTAATGAAAAAGAAAAAAAAATAAAATTGTTCCATAACATCCGAAAAATTAAAAATTAAAAAAATTAAAAAATTAAAAAATTAAAAATTAAAAACTAAAAAATTAAAACTAAATACAAAAAAATTAAAAATTAAAAAAATAAAAAATTAAAAAATTAATGAAAAAGAAAAAAACAAAACTGTTCCATAACATCCGAAAAATTAAAATTGCTCATAATTGCTATCAGATTATTCGTACACACAATTACGTAAATTTTAAAAAAATTTCAAATATGAGAAATGGTTGTTTTATTTTTGTGTGGGAAGAAGTGAGTGAATGTGGGAAGGAGTGGTATTTTTTTTTAAGTGTGGGAAAGAGTGGAAAGAAGGGGGAAGAAGTGGGTGGGTGTGAGGTGGGTGGATTTCCCCACGAAAAGAACAAGGCCTAAGTCGTTTATCTCTCAGCTAAAGAGGCTCATGACTACGTGCTTTGCTTTTGTATAGTTGATGCTAAGTCCCAATGGCAAAAAGTCGGGAATTTTCGCATCTTCCCATCTCTAAGACACAAAAGATTTCCATGTATGACTTTTTCCAAAAGATTTTTATAGGTGTATCTTCTAGAAACCTTTTATGAGACTGTGCTCATCAAAATATTGTATTTTATGCCGTCATGTACCCAACTTTTGCTCAATCATAAACTTTATGGATTAGGATCCTTATATGAGTTTGCTCATTTGTGTAGGATTTGATAACAATTTGCCAAGTGTTGGAAAATTGGAGCCAAAGATGTTAAAGTTGGAGAAAAGTATAATGCATAGTGGTAAGCTCGGGGATGCATTGCGAAAGGTTGACGAATTAGCTACAAAGCATTCAATTTGAGTGCCCAAGCATTATTGAGAAGTGTCAAAACACCTAAGCTAAGACAGGGCTTGACATGGTCAGAACTGTGTCAAATGACATGGTCATATCAATTGGCACGGTTTACTGTGTCATACATGTGTCAAAACCATGTCTAGGGGTGCTTGACTGTGTCAATTCAATTCCATTTTGGACAATTTCTCGGGCTTGACATGGGCATACCCGTCTCTCTTGGCACCCTTGTGTTGACTTCTTCGTTTCTCCAACCCGACAAATGAGCCCATTTTCAATCACTTATGCTTATCTTTCCTAATATATTATTTTTCTAATTTTTAGGGTTAAGTTATTAAGAGAAAGTAGAGATTAGATTAGTAGAGATTGTGAAGATTAAGCTTGGGATTTGAGGATTGCTCATCTTTATCATCATTTAATAACAAGTATGCTATTTCCCTTCTCTATCTTTTATTTACTTTATTATTGTGCTAACATGTTTGTGTTGGGTTGAGATTGTTTTAGCTATCCAACGATGATTAGTGACTAGATTCCCCTTGTTGGGTTGGGGTTAGGTGCTATTATGTCTTAATGTGTATGTATCAGCTTCCATTTAACCTAGTTGATGCATGATCTTAACAGATTCTCTATATGCCCACCAAGTGTTTGATGAAATACTTGAAGGAGCATTTCATCCCAACTCTTAGGGAAAATGGCCGCATTGGTAGATGGGCTATTTGCTTGAGTGGAATAGAGTTGAATGATAGATTTATTTTGATATGAAAATAGTCCTAAAGTCAACTAGGTCTTGGATTGCTATTGGTTGTGGTCTAGTTGGCTAAACTACCTATTTCCCATGGAAATAGGTAGTTTAGCCAATTAGACTAGCCCTTGACCCTTGAAAGGGGGCTAGGGTGTCCATTGACAATGCAGTCGATTACCTTTGAGTCATGAGTCGGCTAGGAAAAGCAGTTGCTTAATATTGTGAGTAATCAATATGATGATGACTTAATCCCCAATCCAAGGTTTTCCCCCCATTTGATTCCCAGTCTAGTTTTGATTTCTTTTTAAGCTTAGTTTAACTTATTCCCACTTCAATCTCATTTAATTGCCTAGATTAAATCTCCTAATTATCTTGATAATCTTTGATCGATCTTCTTGAGGATGACACCCTAAATACAACTGATGGCCCTTGCACTTATGGGTATTAGACTTTATGGCCCTCAAAAAGGTCCCTATAGAGCTGTGGCTTGCACGAAGTTGAGTACCCTTAAAAAGACCCTTGAGGATTTTGGGTTAGCTAAAGCAATTGACCCTACCAATAATGAGGTGAGCAATAAGTGTAGGATTCTTTAGGGAGGTAATGACTCCACAAAGTCTATATAGGAAAGCAGGATATGAAAGTTGATGTTTGGCTTTCATAATCCACTCCTAAAAGTTTGTAAGGTTATGGTAGAGACATTATATTGAATCTCCCTTGAATCTTCGAAATGTTGAGGAAGAGAGTTCAGCATTACTACTCGCTTGACCAAAAAGACATAGAGAGAGAGAGAGTATTGGCGATGGGTTTGATCAAGAGGGGGACTTTGAGCAGCCGGAAGTTGGTTCCACTCCTGAGATCTCATCCTCTTGCTCTATAATTAGTTTTAACAAAATACATGAAAGATATCACCAATTTAGGTTCTACATATCTCTGCCCAATGTTACAACTTCTAGTAGCTTGAGAGTTGCTCATGAGGTTATAGATCCTCACTTTATCTATGTAAGGAGTAGGAAGAGGGGAGCCAACCTTTTGATCTCCTAAAAGAATTATGAGAATGTTCTTTTAGGAAAATCAATCATATTCGTTAAATCTTCATCCTTGGGTGTAATGATGGACAGGTTCATCCAGATCATAAAAGAAAAAATGAGGAAATTGAGAAGGCATGCCAAATGAGCTCTAACTATATCAGTCAATGGATCCACATGCAGAAGATCATATGGTAACAAAGGAAGTTTGTCAAAATGAAAAGGAGGGAAATGTGTATGCTATTGCCCCAGAGGAAGTGTGCTTGAAGGAAATATGGGGTTGTAGTCCTTTCTTTTTGAATGCTTAACTTCAAAAGAAGCTACCCAAGAAAATGAACATGAAATGTTGCCATCCCCCATGGGTAGGTGAAGCATGAACCAAGATTTCAGAGCCTCAACAAGCGTTCAAGACCAAATAGGTATGTAGGAAAAAGAGTTTCATATATAGGAAGATAAAATAGGGAAACACGACCTTGGATGAAGTTCAAAATTGTTAGAAGAAGTTAATTTGAGCGGTAAGAGATGACTTTCCTTTTGCAAATCCTGTTTCCCATGAATGTATTTAATAATCCTAATAACACTTCATTGTGTAATGTTTAGATATATAAGAGTAAGCATTGAGAATGCCAATAATTTGGCTAGTTTGGTAAATGCCAATTCATCGTTGGACATAGCTTAACTTTGTCGTTTCACTGTCTCATTCGTTAAAAAAAGGGGGAAAGAAAATTACCATTGTGGAGGGACTTACAATATTTAGTCTCTTTATTTCGAGGTTTTTGTGTTTTTGCTTTTTAGGATATCTACCATAATAAGGTCGTATTCGGCAATAGGATTTTGGGTATCGTTTAATATTTTGATCAGGTCAATACACTCATTAGTTAATTTTTAGTGTTTGGTAAACCAGTGCTTTGACTAGCATTTCAAGTAACGTATAGCGTTTTAAGTAGCGTTTTTGAAAAGCTAATAGTATTAATATTTGACATTTAAAAGTAACAGTTCATATTTGTTTGTAAAAAAATATCCTTCAAAAATTTTATCTTTGGAGATTATCTATATCCTTTTATATCAATTTATATTAATCAACTAACATAACAGCTAAATTTACTGAAGATATTAGTTTCAACCGCTCATCTAAATAAGTTATCTGTTAACAACTAAATTAAAAATACTATCCGTTATCTAAATAACTGTTTGTTACCTGAATTACTATCTACTACATCATTGGCTAATTTTGCGGAATAGGACCTGAGTCATGTTAACAAAAGAGCGTCAACGAAGAAATTAATTGTGGCTTGCAAATCAATACGAACTCCCCCTATTTGTTATCTTCTTCTTGTGGCCATGGAGTGTCCTCCTCCTCCTCCCACCTCTCCATTCCCACCTCCATTCTCATCATCTTCTCTTCTCGCCTTTCTCTCTCAACTCCCATGGCTGCCGCATCAACATCCACACCTCTCAAATCCATCGCCAGCCTCATCTCATTCTCCCTTCTCTGCAAACACCAACCCTCCAAATCCTTCGTAACTCTGAATTCCCACCTGTCGACTTCTTCATTCTCGAATTCCATCCACATTTCTCTCACTCGTCGCCGAATTTTCAGCTGCCAAGCGGCGGAAGTCAGGGTGGCGGAGCAGTCGCCGGTTTCGGATGGCGGCGGTGGCAGAGGCAGCGGAGATGATGGAAAGAATTGGGTTCCGGTAGTGCCATTATCTGCGCTGCCGAAAGGAGAGAGAAGGGTGATAGTTCAGGATGGAGAGACTATCCTGTTGTTATGGTATAAGAATGAGGTTTTTGCAATTGAGAATAGGTCACCTGCTGAGGGTGCTTACAGTGAGGGTTTGCTCAATGCTAAGCTCACCCAGGTATGATATCATTCAAACTAAAGGAATTACTTGTGTTTTCTTTTCTGTCTTTTATAGCCTTTTTAAACTACTCTGTTTTTTCTGCATCATATGATTTTAACGTGTGACTCATGTCAATTGGCAAATGTGAACTGAAGTGTGAGGAATTCATCTGTTATTAGGATAATATTATGTCTATTTAATTTATGCATATTTATTTTGTAATTGGTAAATTCATGTGTTGTACCTAAGGTAGGAAACTTGAATGCCAAGCTAGGGTTATAACTTAGTAGTATTTAGCTTTATGTCTACTTCTTTGATGTATATAAGTTAGGCATGGCGTGCGGACAGAACAATGCAGCAAACTGTTTTTGCTCTCTGTGATGACTTGCTTTCTTCATGGTATTAGAGCAAAACTGGGAGCCACACGTAGGCCCTAAACACACAAACACACCCCTGTCTCTAGCGTAAGCCTAAAACACAAAAGAAGCTCTATCACTATCTTTAGCGTGTTCCACCATGACTAAAGATGGAAGCTTTATCATTGACAGCCAAAATCCGTACTATTTACATCCCTGTGATTCTCTTGGAGCTATCATAACATCAATAAAATTTGATGGAAAAAATTATGAACTCTGGGAGAGCACGGTCAGAACGTCTCTAAGGTCCAAAAACAAACTTGGATTTATTGATGGAACAATCTCAAGACTGGTAAAGGAAGAAGGGAAAAGCTTGGCTGAAATTAGCGCATGGGAGATGGTGAACTCCATGATTCAATCATGGTTAATGAATGTGATTGAGCCTAATCTTCACAAGAGTGTGGCATTCGTAGATTCGGCCCAAAAACTATGGGAAAACATTAAAAAGCGGTATGCCGTAGCTAATATTCCGAAGATACATAAATTGAAAGCGGAGATAGCTTCTTGTAAGCAAAACGGTTAGGAAGTTGTTGAGTTCTTCTCAAGGCTTATGGGCCTTTGGAACGAACTAGACAACCACATAAAAATTCCGTCTTGCACATGTGGATTGGCGAAAACAATAGCAAAGACAATGGAGGAGGACAAAATACACCAGTTCTTGATGGGCCTTGACGGAGGACTTGGCGCAGGATAGGAGACTTTAGCGAGATAAGATTAAGGTCTTAGATCTCAGATAATCGGCCTTGTAGTTGTCTTTCAGTTGTAGTAGGGCTAGTTTGAGTGTGGGTTTTCGTGTTGTCGCGTGGTTTGCAGGTAGTGCTCACTTCTGGGACGACTCATTATTTGCTTACCTCTGCTAAGGTATGTTTTCTTCCGCTGCTTTATTGTTCCATGGTTTGGTTAGTTTCGACTTTTTTTTTTTTTTTTTTAAAAACCCTCTTCTACAAAACGTTTGACCAAAATATTTTTGTGGGTCTCGTGGAATCAGCCTCTCTATGGGCAGAGATGCTGGTAGAGGTAAGGTTGCCTACATGTGGATCTCCCCAGACCTCGCGAAAGCGGGACCCACACTGGGAGGTGTTGTTGTTGTTGTTGTTTGTTGTTCTTGATGGGCCTTGACGACAAGCGATATTCAACAATCCGGAGCCAAATACTAGCCGTGGACTTGTTGCCCTCCATAGAAAAAATCTTCAACATGGTCTCACAGGAAGAGAATCATAAGGTGGCCATGGCCAGCCGAGAGATCCGAGCAGAGAGCATGGCTTTCGCTACCTCTCACTTGAACCGACTCGGGAGTCTGCAAGAAGAACGACCTCGGTGCAAGCATTGTGGCAAAATTGGTCACGAGGAGGCGGCTTGTTATGAGTTGGTTGGGTACCTTGCACACTGGAACAACTGAGGCGGACAAGGTGGCAGAAATAGAGGTCGAGGAGGACGCAGTAGCGGACGAACACAGGCTAGCAGAGGTAGGGGACGAGAGACGGTATATCAGGTGCATGCTCAGGGTGAGTATTCCTGCAGTCACAAGCACCACCAAAGAGGTCCAAACAAGCATACCCACTACTGGTTTTACAACCGAACAGGTACAAAAGATTTTGAGCCTCATTGAGAGTTCCAAAAACTATTCATGAGAAGCTTTCGGGTAAGGAAATTTGGTTACTCAACTCTGGAGCTTCTTGTCATATGGCGCATATGCTATCCCTACTGAGCAACGTCGAGGACATACAGCCTATACATGTAGCATTACCGAATGGCTCCGAAATTATGGCTTTCAAAAGGGGGACGATTAATCTTGATTCTAAATTAAGATTAAATAATGTGCTTTATGTTCCCGGATTAAACTGTAATTTAATATCTATCGCGCAACTAATTGAGGATAATATTTGTGAAGTGATATTTATCAAAAAGCTTTGTGTGATACAGGACCTTACTACGAGGAGCCCGATTGGAGTGGGTGAGCCGAAGAGAGGGGTTTATTACCCGCAACAAGCGGCGCCGGATAGAGTCCAAGTTAACCAAGCTATCACCTACGATACATGGCACTGCCGATTGGGTCATCCGTCTAGCCAGGCGTTGTCTTATATTTTCAGCAATGTTAGGAGTAAGCATAAAAATAAAAGTGACTTGTGTGATGTGTGTCTTCGTGCAAAACTAACCCGTATGTCTTTTGTTCTTAGTGAGAATAAAGCAGTTGATTGTTTTGATTTGGTGCAATGTGATATATGGGGGCCCTATCGCATAAGTCACTTTGTGGAGCCCAATATTTCTTAACCATTGTCGATGATACCAGTAGAGGTGTTTGGATTCACCTTTTAAGGGATAAAAGTGAAGCATCTAAATATTTGAAGGAGTTTTGCGTTATAACTCACACCCAATTTGGAGCTAAGATAAAGGTCATTAGGAGCGATAATGGCTATGAATTTACATCCGGGTCTATGAAACAGTTTTATATAGAAGAGAAGATGAGGGAATCAAGACTCCGATGGTTCGGCCACGTCAAAAGGAGGAGTATGGCGGCCCCGGTGAGGCGGTGTGAGTTAATTGACGTCCTCGGTGGTAAGAGAGGAAGGGGTAGACCGAAGAAGAGTTTGGACGAGTTGATTAGAGAGGACTTGAAAGTAGTGAGTTTGACGGAGGACTTGGCTCAGGATAGGAGGATGTGGCGAAGTAGGTTTCGGTTTTTAGATGGTAGAGAAGCGACTCTGTAGTTGTCTGTAACTATAGTGGTTTGGGCTGGTAGGGGTCTGTCAGGCTCGTATGCAGGTTGAGCTATTTTTCTGGGAGTGACGGCAGCTGCTTAAAGTCGCGTGTTGAGGTACGTTCTTTCATCTTTCTTGCAGTTTCAGCTTCATGGTCACTGTTTTTCCTCTTTGAATGCTTCGCAAACGCTGTCTTCTATAAAACTTTTTCACCAAAACTTTTTTCGTGGGTCTCTTGGAATCAACTTCTCTACGGGTAGGAATACGGGTAGGGGTAAGGTTGCCTACAGCTGGATCTCCCCAGACCCCGCGGCAGCGGGACCCACACTGGGAGGTATTGTTGTTATTGTTGTTGTTGTCTATGAAACAGTTTTATAGTGACCGATGGATTATCCATCAAACAAGTTGCATTGACACTCCGCAACAAAACGGTAGAGTGGAAAGGAAACATCGTCATGTTTTGAATGTAGCAAGAGTCCTAAGATTTCAAGCCAACCTACCCATAGAATTTTGGGGTGAATGTTCTTAGCAGCGGGCTACCTAGTTAATAGAACACCTTCTTCTATCCTCAATGGAAAAACTCCGTATGAAATTTTGTTCAAATCCTCACCATCTTATGACCATCTACGGGTTTTTGGGTGTTTATATTATGCTTATAAACACCAAAGACCTAAAGATAAGTTTGAATCAAGGAGTAGAAAGTGTATCTTCATAGGGTATCCTCATGCGAAGAAAGGTTGGAAACTTTATGATCTCGAGACTAGGGATGTCTTCATTAATCGAGATGTGCTATTTGATGAAAAGCATTTTCCATTTCATGAGAGCAAGGAAGAAAATCCGGCTCCAAATTCTAAGTGTGTTTGGAATACTAATGGGGCACTAGATGATTGGGCCAGCCAGGAACCAGCGCCTGTGGCCTCTTCACATCCCAATCCAGGGATGCTAGGCCCGGATCAACGCAGGCCATACACTGGGCCCCGCCTGGGCCCCTGCTTCACAGCCTGCAGCAGCCGTCTGCTGAATTGCCCAGTGGGCCAGCAACTCAACTCAATCCACTGCAGTAGACAGGGGGAGTTGCCCGGTTCCTAAACCCAGTCCAGAGGCCCAAGGGAGCTCGCAGCCCAGCTCAACAGAAGTCACTCACGGCCCATCTGCGGCAAGTCCACCAGATATGGGGCTGGGTCAGTCTGTTTCTGATGGTCCAGAACGGAAAAAACGGGTTCGAAGACTGCTTTGTTGCACCTGAGCTGCACGGGAGGTACTTTGTTGCTTTGTTGTTTTGAGCTCTTAATTTTGTTAATTTGTTGGGGAATTATGCTTTGGAGTCAGTTTCTGGTTTGATGGTGGTGGTTGCTGCTTGAGTTTCTATTTTTGCCAATTAGCCTGCATTCACCAGGGTAGGGTTGGAACATTTAGGAAGTTTTTGCCACTCAGTTTTTTGTTTTAGTTGGTGCTGTTTTTGTTGACGATTTATTACCTTGTTAAATTGTATTCGTGCCATTTATTGTTTGTCTGCCTATATTCGTACCCTGAAGCTTCCTTCTGTTTTGTCTGTTCTGGTAAGTCCTGTCTTTTGTTTTTACCTTTGCCTTTTAATTTATTTGTGTGACTTTGCTTGTTAGTTTTATTATTTAGTGGGGCCATCGTCGGTTATATCTTACTTTTTATTTAGGTTGGTCCTATCATTGTTAGTATTATTATTTATTTTTATCTGCGTTGCTAGTGGTACCTCTATTAGTATTAGTATTATTATATAGTTCTTTTATACCTGTATTAGTATTTTTATCAATTGCTAAATAGTTAGTTAGGCTTTATTAGATTTTGTTCACTTTTTATTCTGTATCTTAGTTTTTTTTTACCTAGTAGTCCTGCTGTTAATTTTTCTTTTTCTGGTGGTTGGAGGGTAGTTGACCAGTTTTTTAGGGTGTCTTTTAGTTTGTAGCTCTTTTAGGGTGTTTGTTGGTCGCGTAGACGCCGGCGCTTGTGGCGGGCCATGTAGCTGTTTCAGCCTGTCCTCCGGGGAGTACTGGGGTTAGGAGGGGGTTAGGGTTGCGGAAGGTACGCCTAGCATCCTGGAACATTGGGACCCTCACGGGTAAGTCAATAGAATTAGTTAAGTCTCTGCGTAGACGTAAGGTTAGTATAGCGTGTGTCCAGGAGACGAAGTGGGTTGGGGCGAAAGCTAGAGAGATTGATGGGTACAAGCTTTGGTACTCGGGGTCAGCCAAGGCAAAGAATGGAGTTGGCATCCTAGTCGTGAAGGAGTTGGCGGACCAAGTGGTCGAAGTGAGGCGTAAGAGCGACCGGATTATGGCCATTAAGGTTTTGGTGGGTTCAGTTTTCGTGAACGTAGTGAGCGCGTATGCCCCCCAGGTAGGCTTGCCGGAAGAAACCAAGAAGCTCTTCTGGGAGGACCTAGATGAGGTCACCCAGGAGGTACCTCAAAGTGAGAAACTGTTCATAGGAGGAGACTTTAACGGTCATATCGGCGCCGAGGCAGCAGGATACGATGGGGTCCACGGGGGCCTCGGTTTCGGAGAGAGGAATGCGGGAGGGGTCTCTGTGCTGGACTTTGCAGTGGCCTTTGACTTGTTGGTGGCCAACTCCTTCTTCAAGAAGAAGGAGGATCACCTGGTGACCTTTAAGAGCAATTTTTGCAAGACCCAGATTGACTATTTCTTGACGAGGAAGGAAACGCGGAGATCGTGTAAGGACTGCAAAGTGATTCCCAGCGAGTTGCTGGGAACTCGACACAGGTTGCTGGTTTTAGATGCAGAGTTCAAGTATCCTAAGAGGCCGAAGAGGAGAACGGAAGAACCCAAAATTAAGTGGTGGACCCTCACAAAGGAGAAGGCAGAGTTAATAGCAGAGAGATTAGCTGCGGAGAGAGTTTGGAGGAGGGCAGAAGATGCTGACTCGATGTGGGATGCTGTGGCGGATTGCATCCGAAGGTCGGCTAAGGAAACCTTAGGTCTTTCCAGGGGAGGCGGCAACAGGATGGAGGGCGCCTGGTGGTGGAACGAAGAGGTAAAGAAGAAAATCAAGGCAAAAAAAGAGGCTTACGCGGAGTTCATGAGTAGCAGTTCGGAGGACGAGAGGGCACATAAGAAGACCGGATACAAGGAGGCCAAGAAGGTAGCCAGAAGGGCGGTGGTAGTAGCAAAGAGTCAGGCTTTTGATAGATTGTACCATAAATTGGGGACGAAAGAAGGGGAGAAGGAGGTTTTTAAACTGGCTAGGGCGAGGGAGAGAAAAACTAGGGATTTGGGGGTGGTAAGGTGTATCAAGGACGAAGAGGGTAAAGTGTTGACTGAAGATGCTGAAATTAAGGAGAGATGGCAGAGGTTCTTTGCTAAACTCCTCAATGGGGAAGGGGGGGGAGACGACTGTAGTATGGGCGGCGGGTGTAGTGATCAGTGTGCGAGCGTCATGATAACAAAGGAGGAGATTAGGGAGGCCTTGAAAAAGATGGCGAAGGGAAAGGCGGTGGGCTCGGACCAGATACCAGTGGAAGTTTGGAAGTTTATGGGGGAAGTAGGATTAGAATGGCTCACGGAGCTTTTCAATGTTATTTTCAGGACCGCCAAGATGTCCAGAGAGTGGAGGGTCAGCACAGTCATCCCAGTCATCCCACTGTACAAAAACAAAGGGGATATCCAAGATTGTAATAACGTTAGGGGCATCAAGCTGCTCAGCCACACTATGAAGCTGTGGGAGAGGGTGATTGAGAGGAGGCTGCGAGAAGAGGTAGAGATTTCAGAAAACCAATTTGGTTTCATGCCAGGCAGGGCAACCATTGAGGCAATATACCTCCTCAGAGGGCTCATGGGCTTGTTCAGGGATAGAAAGGTGGATCTTCATATGGTGTTCATTGATCTGGAGAAAGCGTATGATCGAGTGCCAAGAGAGGTATTGTGGAGGTGTTTGGAAGAGAAAAGGGTGTCGCCCGCGTACATTCGTGTTATCAAGGATATGTACGAGGGAGGGCGGACGCGGGTTAGGACTCCGGGAGGGGTCTCCAACGACTTTGCTGTTAGTTTGGGCCTGCATCAGGGCTCCGCTTTAAGCCCGTTTCTTTTCACATTAGTTTTGGACGAACTCACTAGAGGAATCCAGGACGAGGTGCCTTGGTGCATGCTATTCGCAGATGACATCGTCCTTATCGATGTGACCAGGCAGGGGGTGAATGACAGGTTGGAGAGTTGGAGACATACACTTGAGGCTAGGGGCTTTCGGTTGAGTAGATCGAAAACAGAATACCTGCACTGTTGTTTCAGCGGAAGGATAGAAGAGGGGGGAGAAATCGTACTAGATGGGAGGGCAATACCGAAGGTCGCCAAATTCAAGTATTTGGGCTCGATCATCCATCAGAATGGGGACATTGACGAGGATATTAGCCAGCGGATTAGAGTGGGCTGGCAAAAGTGGAAGTCAGCGTCAGGGGTGCTGTGTGACAAAAGAGTGCCCATGGGTTTGAAAGGCAAAGTCTATCGGATGGTAGTTAGACCGGCTGTTCTCTATGGATCGGAGTGTTGGCCTCTAAAAAAGGCGCAGGTCCAAAGGTTGATGGTAGTTGAGATGAGGATGGTCAGGTGGATGTGTGGTTTTACGAGATTGGATAGGATCTCAAATGGGGTAATTAGGGGCTTAGCTGGAGTGGCCCCCATAGAGGATAAGATGAGGGAATCGAGGCTCAGATGGTTCGGCCACGTGAAGAGGAGAAGTGTGGCCGCCCCGGTGCGAAGGTGTGAGAGTATCAACCCCCCCGGTGGTAAGAGAGGGAGGGGCAGGCCGAAGAAGTGCCTAGAAGAGGTGGTTAGAGAGGACCTCAGAGTTGTCGGTCTCACGGAGGACATGGCTCAGGATAGGAGTTTGTGGCGGGACAGGATTAAGGTCCCTGATTGTAGGGGACCGGCCCCGTAGGTGGCAGTAGCGTAGGCGGTGTGGGGTGGGGTGGGGTGGGTTGGGTTTTGTTTTCGCTTGCCTGCAGGTCGTGCTTTCCCGGATTGTCACGGCACCAAGCGCCCCTGGTTAAGGTATGTCTCTACACCCTATCTTTTCGCTTATCCGGAACCTTCCCCTTTCCCCTTTTTCTTACGTCGGTCAATGGTTTTGCAATCGTTTTCTCTTTCAAACCTTCAAACCTTTTTCTCAAAGCCGTTTTGTGGGTCTTATGGAATCAACCTCTCTATGGGTAGGAATACCGGTAGAGGTAAGGTTGCCTACAGTTGGATCTCCCCAGACCCTGCAAAAGCGGGACCCACATTGGGAGTTTGTTGTTGTTGTTGTTGTTGTTGTATGTGTGCTTTTCGGCGCGACCTCATGACCCCTCTCCTTCATCCTCGGCTCTACACTCACCTCCTAAGGCCTTCTCAGGTAAACTGTATCCTATTACTCATTATATTACTTAAGACAAATTTTCCTCTGCACATAGGTGTTTTGTGGCATCTATTACTAAAATTCTGAAACCAAAGTTTTTCCGTGAAGCCGTGACAAATGCCCATTGGAGGGAGGCCATGATCAAAGAAATCAATGCTCTCGAACAGAACAACACATGGAGTGTTGTTGACCTTCCCTCAGGCAAGAAACCCATTAACTGTAAATGGGTATACAAAGTGAAGTACAACTCTGACGGAAGCATTGAGCGGTATAAAGCAAGATTGGTCATTCGAGGTGATGAACAAATTGAAGGTTTTGACTATAATGAGACCTTCGCCCTAGTTGCCAAGATGAGTAGCGTTTGAATTTTTTTAGCAGTTGCCGTGTCAAAGTGGAGCGTGTGGTAATGGGCCGGAATGTAGATTACTTGAGTTTAGTTGCAAATTTCTACTTTGGAAGAAGATATGACTTGATCTAAAGGCAATGCCACCAATCAAGCCTAAGGATCCACCAAGAATTGCATAAAGGCAATGCCACCAACAATTCTATAAAGAATTCCACTCAAGACTCACCACCTTTTGTGAAAGGATAAAGAGAACTCAAGATTTTAGAGAGAATTCAAAGCATAAGTTTCTTTCATAAACATTCAACTTCCTCTTCTACATCCTAAGGCTTCCCCTTATATAGGAGAGCTTCACAAGGCTTCAAAATGCAGCATACAAGGCCTTGGACGACCATAAAGCAAGCAAGGGAACCAAAAAGCAACAAACAAAAGCTGAAAAGTGCTTTTTGCTTTATGTCAGCACTTTTCAGTTTACATAGGTCAACTTTAAAGGGCTATATCTCCTAGGTTTGTTGGCCAAATGAGCTGCAAAAGGACTTGTTGGAAAGCTCTAGAAGTAAGCTTTCAGGAGCCTCCTCTTGCACGCCATTTGGATCAGCCGTTGGGGAGATATAGGGCAAAACGTGCAGCAATATCAGGTTGGGGCAGAATCTGCTGCTTGTGGAAAAAGCCTCTTCTTGACCTATACCCTAAAGCCTTCACCTAGAACTCTTTTAATGCCTCTTTAGCTGACATAAAAAGGTTCCTAGAAAGTGGGTTTGCAGCAAGTTAAACCCATTCTAAGCTTGGTTAATTAAGCTCACAAAACCGGGTAACTTTGCCGTGAAAAGGCAACTTGCTGTTTTGGGCTTCCTTTATTATTTCTGAGGGTTTTGACTTCATTTTGATGCACAAAACCCTTTAGAAGGCCTCTTGACCTTCATAAAATAGGTGCGACACGCATCCCAATGGTTCGGGATGAGGTTGGAATTGGAGTTCCAAAACCGCACAAGGGCCAAGTCCCCGTTGATGGAGCTCGTGAGCATTAAGGAGGACTTGAGAGTTCTCTTGGACTTGTATAGGCATGGCATCCGCTTCACATTCGCTTCATCACGGGTTGAGAGCGCTTTAAGCAAAGACAATCAACTCCTAGCCTTGTTAATGCTTGAAAGCAATAAGAGTGAGGAAGTGACTCCCTTACACCCAAAATTTGCCCCCCTCCTATCACAATACCAAGCTGTTTTCCCACAAGACCAACACCTTATTGATTACTTTAGTGGGAAATACAATGACTCAAGGAAGAACAAGCTCATGCCGCGGAGTGATGGTCCTTTCAAAGTCCTTGAAGGGGTAAGTGATAATGCTTACAAGTTAGAGCTATCCGGGGACATGATGCTTACATCCTCTACATTCAATGTGGGTGATCTCACACCCTATCTTGAGAATGAAGAAGAAGGTGATGATTTGAGGGCAAATCACATTCAAGAAGGGGAGGATGAAGCGAATGTGAAGCGGATGCCATGCCTATACAAGTCCAAGAGAGCTCTCAAGTCCTTAATGCTCACGAGCTCCATCAACGGGGACTTGGCCCTTGTGCGGTTTTGGAACTCCAATTCCAACCTCATCCCGAACCATTGGGATGCGTGCCGCACCTATTTTGGGAAGGTCAAGAGGCCTTCTAAAGGGTTTTGTGCATCAAAATGAAGTCAAACCCTCAGAAATAATAAAGGAAGCCCAAAACAGCAAGTTGCCTTTTTACGGCAAAGTTACCCGGTTTTTACCCGGTTTTGTGAGCTTAATTAACCAAGCTTAGAATAGGTTTAACTTGCTGCAAACCCACTTTCTAGGAACCTTCTTATGTCAGCTAAAGAGGCATTAAAAGAGTTCTAGGTGAAGGCTTTAGGATATAGGTCAAGAGGAGACTTTTTCCACAAGCAGCAGATTCTGCCCCAGCCTGATATTGCTGCACGTTTTGCCCCATATCTCCCCAACGACTGATCCAAATGGCGTGCAAGAGGAGGCTTCTGAAAGCTTATTTCTAGAGCTTTCCAACAAGTCCTTTTGCAGCTCATTTGGCCAACAAACCTAGGAGATATAGCCCTTTAAAGTTGACCTATGTAAACTGAAAAGTGCTGACATAAAGCAAAAAGCACTTTTCAGCTTTTGTTTGTTGCTTTTTAGTTCCCTTGCTTGCTTTATGGTCGTCCAAGGCCTTGTATGCTGCATTTTGAAGCCTTGTGAAGCTCTCCTATATAAGGGGAAGCCTTAGGATTTAGAAGAGGAAGTTGAATGTTTATGAAAGAAACTTATGCTTTGAATTCTCTCTAAAATCTTGAGTTCTCTTTATCCTTTCACAAAAGGTGGTGAGTCTTGAGTGGAATTCTTTATAGAATTGTTGGTGGCATTGCCTTTATGCAATTCTTGGTGGATCCTTAGGCTTGATTGGTGGCATTGCCTTTAGATCAAATCATATCTTCTTCCAAAGTAGAAATTTGCAACTAAACTCAAGCAATCTACATTCCGGCCCATTACCACACGCTCCACAAAGGGGTGGACATTGCATCAAATGGACGTTCATAATGCCTTCCTACATGGCGATCTCGAAGAAGAGGTCTATATGACTATGCCCCCTGGTTTTTGCAGTTCTTTTTTTTTTTTTTTTTGATCAGGCTGGTTTTCGCAGCTCTAATCGCCATAAGGTATGTCGTCTCCACAACCACAAGTCACTATACGGTCTAAAATAAGCACCACGCCAATGGTTTGCCAAACTTTCCTCCAAGCTCCTAGCTTATGGTTTCGTCCACCCCTATGCTGATTATTCCCTATTTACTTATAAGCAAAATGGACATTTTATGGCTGTACTCGTGTATGTGGATGATTTGATCCTTATGGGTAATGATCCGGATCTTTGTGCTTCCTTCAAAAAATACCTGCATGAGTGTTTTTCTATTGAAGATCCGGCGACACTTAAGTACTTTTTGGGTATTGAAGTTGCACGAAACCCCGACGGCTTGTTCTTGTGCCAACGGCAGTACGCTCTCGATATTATTGAGGAATGTGGGCTATTGGGGTCCAGACCCGCTTCTACACCTATGGAAGTTAACCACAAATTGGCTATGGCCATAGGTGCTTCATTATCGCAAGCAACATAATATCGACGGCTCATTGGTAGACTCATCTAGCTCACTATCACCCGTCCTGAACTGTCTTATGCTGTCCACATTTTATCCCAATTCATGCAGGACCCCAAAGCAAATCATCTGGACGCAGCCAGAAGGGTGATTCGTTATTTGAAAGGTAATCTAGGCCAAGGTATATTACTTCGAAGTGACTCCGACCTCCGCGTAACTGCTTATTGTGACTCTGATTAGGGGCGCGTGTCCACTCTCTAGACGCTCTCTTACTGGTTTCTTTGTTGCTCTTGGTGGGTCTCCCATATCTTGGAAGACGAAGAAACAAGGACTTGTTTCCTGCTCGTCGGCAGAAGCCGAATATCGTGCCATGGCCACTGTTACAAGTGAACTCATCTGGATTAAATATTTTCTAGCTGCCATGGGTGTCTTTCATACTACTCCTATGCTCATCTTCTGTGATAATCAAGCTGCCCTGCACATTTTCAAAAATCCTGTCTTCCATGAACGGACCAAGCATATCGAGATGGATTGCCATTTTGTGCGCGAGCGTCTACTTTCAGGCGATCTCACCACCGGATATTTCCTCGAAGAATCAACCTGCTGATATCTTCACCAAAGCTCTTGCCACACCTCAGTTCCAATTTTTGTTGGGCAAGCTGGGCATTGTCAATCCCTATGCTCCATCTTGAGGGGGAGTATTAGGATAATATTATGTGTATTTAATATTATGCATATTTATTTTGTAATTGGTAAATTCATGTATTGTACCTAAGGTAGGAAACTTGAGTGCCAAGCTAGGGTTATAACTTATTAGTATTTAGCTTTATGTCTACTTCTTTGATGTATATAAGTCAGGCATGGCGTGCGGCTAATAGACAGAACAATGCTGCAAACTGTTTTTGCTCTCTTTGATGACTTGCTTTCTTCAGTTTTTGTGAAATATATATGAAGTTCACTTATAAATGGAATTCATCCAGAGGTTGTTATAAGACCTTGATGAAAAAAATTCTTGCTTAGGTAGACCTTTGAATTTCCCCTGTGATAAAGGGGGCGTGTAATTGATGAAAAAATTATATGGTATGTGGCAAGTTAAACTAGTATATTTTACAATATTTAATCTTCCAAGGATGTCAAGAACCAAAGTGGGTTCACATACCACCGGAGAACTTGCGCAATTGCACTTTGCCCAAAAAAAGAAAAGAAAAGAAAAGAAAAGGCACCCCTCATGCATTAAATTAAAAAAAAATGAAAAATAGGAGTTGCTGAATTCTAAAATAGTGATATATGAAATGCACGATCTTTCAATATGGGAAGATCATAAAGCTTACAGCCTTTTACTTACGAGTAGACGGGAGCACCTCATGCAGTGATTGCATGCTCTTCAAAAATTTGATAGGTTAGCTTATCTAATGGTAAGCTAAAAACACAAACGCTAAACTTGCTGCTGAGAGAGCAAAACAAACTAGGAAACTGCAAACTACTGGAAAATGGAGCAGTGCAGCGCTTAAAGAGGGGTTGATACTATACAGAAGATGTGATAGGATAGAGAAGTCGGGGGCCTTACAAAAGTGGCGTGCAACTGTGCATAATTTTTTCGCCTTTGTTATGTAATTTCCAAAGTCATCAATTATCTGGCCTTACCTTTATCTCAATGTTTTTTTTGAGGTAATCTAAAAAAAATGATCGCTAACAACTCTTTTAGACTTCTACAAATTAGGGCAGGTGGAATAGGAAAGCCATCAAATAATAGCGTTGAATTTTTTTTTATATATTTTCTCTTCTTTTTTTTTTGGGAGGGCAACAGGGTTGGGTTTAGTGTCCTTGCAATTGACATAGCAAAGCCGTTAACATTCTGTTGCCACTTATGTGATGTGGTTGACTATAATGTAATGTATTCAATTTTGTAATGCAACCATAATTATCTAGTTTGTGGTAATCACAATTACAAGGTAGTTGTTGTTTGTTGTACTTTCTTATAACCAAACACGATAATGGAAATATAATTACATAACTTATTTCATTACAAGGTTCTTTAAATCTAACCAAACATTGTCTTAGTTATAATACCAACCTTCTCTCTCAATCCATCTTACTATTCTAGGTTACATGCATTACATTATCCTAACGAAGAAACCTATGCTAGACTATTAGAGTTGACTAGTATAACTGTATAACTAATGAAAAATCCTACGTGAGATTAAATTATTCTACTGCATGGTAAACACATTCCCATACAACCGTACTTGATCCTACTAACTACGGTTTCTGACTTAGCCGTTTAGGCTCTTGTCAGAGTTGCCTTTGTAAATTGTTGATTTTTACCATTGTATTATCCCAAGATTTTGCATAACAGAATCTTCTTCCTTCTTGGCTTATTCAGAACCCTTTACCTTGGGCTTCTCTAGCAATAGATTGTTGGGTTCCACTTAGCCAGATTTTCTTGAATGTTGTGGTTTAATGGAAGTGCTTGTCTGGCTGTATATTGAAAATTTTCTCACCCTGTTAAAGGGGTGGCATTGCACTGAGATGATTGTTATGTCGATTTTGTTTGCTCTGAATCAATGTTGTCCCAAGCTAGCGAGTTGAGGTTTGATTAGCTAGGTAACTAAGGAAGAGTTGGAAAATTTGGAAAAGGAACCAATAAGGACAGGTCCTTGTGTCAGAAACATTGAATTCAAGAGCCTAGTGTGAATGATTGCTTGGTATTCTGTGCCACTGTTGCACAGAATAGGTGTCAGGAATTTGCAGTTGGATGAAATAACTTATGTTCATCAGGTTGAAATGTGAGCCAGCATGGGAGCAATGACATGTAAGTCATTGATGCAACATATTGGCTCAGCCATGAGCATGCAGTTTCAAAGAAGAGAACAAGTGGATGGGGCCTAACTATGAACTAACTAAGAAATGTTGGGAACTTTGATGTAAATTTCTGCAATCTGTCATGGGGCTTTGTGAGGGTGATCTGACTTCAATTTTTTGAGAAAGAGTAGGAAGATCCGAATGTCATTTTCTTCTCTGATAATTGAAAGCGCAGGTGAGATTCAGGTGGTTAGAACACTCATTCAGATGATCTGTTGCTTTGGATTGCCCTTTTCTTTTTTTATTTTTTTGTCATTTCCAGAGTGGGGAGGGGGAGTTAAATAATAATTCTATGAAAAAATTATGGCTCGTCGATTGTGTATGTTACAGACTTTTTCCTATCACATGATATGCTTGTGCTTTAGTTAATAATTGTTATTTTTGCCAGCTAAGATTCTGTTAGAGTTGTTGGGGATGTTGTTTTAACAACCTTTCCTGCGCAATTGCTTGTATGACAAACATTTCAGGAACTAATGGCAAGCAGCGTGAATTCAACAGAATTATTCTCTCTCTATTCATCTTCTCTCTCCTTTTCCCGGTAACCATTCACAAGGGTTGTATCAAGTGGTATCAGAGCTTTTCGGTCCTGATTCGGGTTCCAATTTTTTCATTCTATCGATTAACTGGTTTGGATCTCCAGCTAATCCAGCTAACAACAATCCAACACAGTCCTTATTGCTTTCGATTGATTGGTTTGCATTCCCCAATTGATCTAGCTTACACTATTTTAATCAGGATCATTCCACTATGGCAATTTCCGAAAACACTTGAGCAGCAAAAGTGGAAGAAGTTCTTCTTAATCTGCAGCAATCTTGGACTGCTTTCCAGAATAAAATTAGAAATCAACTGCTTTGCTGCTTTCCAGAATAAAATTAGAAATCAACTGCTCAAACATCAAGCACAGCAAGATAAGATCAATAGTACATTGAGTGAATTGATCACAGGCCTGAGTCAGCAAGTACTGCAGATGACAACTCAGTTCAGTGAGGGAGGTAATCAGAATTCTCCCCATAACAGCAATTCTTACTCCAATTTTTCTAGGGTTTCCAGGGTGGATTTTCCAAAATTTGATGGTCATGATGTGCAAGGATGGGTATATAAATGTGAGTCAGTCTTTGGGGTCGATGGCACTCCTGAAATGTCAAAGTCAAGATCTCTTCCATTCATTTGGAAGGGAAAACATTGCTATGGCATTAATCCTTTATGAAATCATTTTCACTAGGACAATGGCCAATCTGGGAGAAGTATCGTGAGGCTATATTGGGAAGGTTTGGTGAACAACCTTTTGATGATCCACTGTCTGAATTGATGCAATTAAGACAAACGGGGTCAGTAGAACATTATCAAGATGCATTTGATGCCTTGGTGATTAGAATTGAATATTTGCCTGTGAATCATGCTATTAGTTGCTTCTTGAGTGGCTTAAATTCTGAAATCCAAAATACTGTCAGAATGTTTAAGCCTAAAGCCCTGCATGAAGCTTACTGTTTGGCCAAGTTACAGGAAGCCACTCTTGCCTCAATAGCTCGGAAAAAACCTATACTAGAAAAGCCTTTCCAAGCACAAAACCTGATGCATTCTACTAAACCCACTTTCACAGCATCCTCCTCAAATAATTCGAGCCAGGGAACATTTACCAAACTTGCACCATCCTCATACCTTTCCAAACCTACTTGACAAGGTAGTTTCAGCTCCGGGTTTAAGAAGCCTGGAAGGTCTTTGTCTGCACAAGAGCTAGATGAAAGAAGGGCCAAAAGTTTGTGTTTCTATTGTGATAAAAAATATGTACCAGAGCACAAATGTAAGGCTCAAATATGTAAAATTGAGATTAGTGGTGAGACAGTGGAGGAACAAGGTGTTGAAAGATGAGGAGTTAAGAATGGAGGAGTTGGAGGACCTTCCTGTTTTACCTGAGTGCCATATCTGGGGAATCACAATTTCCTGGACGTAGATGCTACCAAAAAGCTCAGTTGTGATGTCAGAAACACATTTCCTTTGCAAGTATATGTGGCGGATGGAAATCAATTGGTGTTCAGCTGTATGTAGAAATTTTACATGGACCATGGGTGGTGAGCAGTTGCAGACTGATGTGATGCTAGTACCATCGGGCAGCTGTGACATGATTTTGGGAGTTCAGTGGTTATCAACTCGATGACCAATTTTATGGGATTTTGACAAGTTAAAAATGGAATTCAACCATAAAGGAAGGCAAATGGTGATTCATGGAGCTCAGCTAGGAACAATACAATGGGTTGTAGGGAAAACTATGCAGCATGTTCCCAGCATGTTCTAGCCTCTTGTACAGCCCCACAAATTTTTGCCATTCAGGCACATTCTGTTTCTGGCTGAGCTCAATAGTGTAACAGGACAGATAATTGATCCCTCTATATCTCAGTTGTTGGATGAATTTGTGGATATGTTTGCTGAATCAAAGGCCCTTACACCCCACTGGAGTCATGACTATCACATCATACTCAAGGAAGGAACACCTCCCGTCAATGTTAGACCCTGTAGATACCCTGCATTGCAAAAAGATGTTATTGAGAAGACAGTACAAGAGATGTTGGAGGCTGGGGTTGTGAGACCAAGTCAGAGGCCTTACTCATCCCCAATTGTGTTAGTAAAAAAGAAGGATGATACTTGGAGAATGTGTGTAGATTATAGGGAATTAAACAATTACACCATCAAATATAAATTCCCTATACCTATCATTGAGGAGTTATTCGATGAGCTGCATGGGTCAAGTTATTTTTCTAAGATTGACCTCAGGTCAAGGCGATTGGCCGGTGTGCATGATGGAGACATTGCTAAAACAGCCTTCAGGACACATGAAGGGCACTGTGAATTTGTGGTAATACCCTTTGGTTTGACTAATGCCCCATCAACTTTTCAAGCTATTATGAACCACGTTTTCAAGCCTTCTCTAAGGAAGTTTATTTTAGTGTTTTTCGATGACATCCTTATCTGCAGTCTTACTCTTGATCTTCATTTGAGTCACCTGAGGATTACCTTTGAGATCTTAAGATCTAATACACTGTATGCGAAAAGGAGTAAGTGTTCTTTTGGAGACAATCAAGTGGAGTATTTGGGTTACATCATATCAGGCAATGGGGGGCGGCTACTGATCCAAAGAAAATAGAGGCCATGCTGAACTGGCCTGGGCCAACTACTATCAAGCAGCTAAGAGGATTTTTGGGGTTGACAGGGTATTACCGGAAATTTATTAACGGATACAGTCTTGTCAGCAAACCCCTCACAGATTTATTGAAGAAAAATTCCTTTCACTGGAGTCCTAAAGCTGAGGATGCATTTTTCACTCTAAAATCTGCCATGACAACAGCCCCTGTACTTGCCCTTCCAAACTTTCAGGAGCAGTTTCAAGATGCCTCTGGAAAAGTTATTGGGGTTGTCCTGGTGCAGCAAGGGCATCCCATTGCATTTATTAGCAAAACCTTAGCATCCAAGCATTATGGATTGTCTGCCTATGAGAAGGTACTTCTGACTGTTGTGTATGCTGTGGAGAAATGGAGAGCTTATATTTTAAGGACACACTTTACTATTAGGACTGATCACTTCAGCCTTAAATACATCTTGGAACAAAAGATTTCCACTTCTATTCAAAGTAAGTTGCTGCCTAAACTGTTGGGGTTAGACTATGAGACAGTCTACAAAAAGGGAAAAGAAAATACTGCAGCTGATTCTCTTTCAAGAGTTACCAGTGCATAGCTTATGGAGCTTACCCTAAGTTCTATTGATACTAAGTTACTGGACAGAATCAAGAAAAGCTGGTAACAAGATCAAGGATTACAAGATCAAGGATTACAGCAGTTAATGACTCAATTATCTACACAACACCCACCTTCTAAGTTCACTTGGAGCCAAGGGTTGCTTAAGAGGAAGGGAAGGTTGGTAATAAGAAAGGATGTGGACTTGAGGGACAACTTAATCAAACTGATCCATACATCTCCTTTTGGGGGACATTCAGGTGCAGAGGTAACTTACAAGAAGTTGTCTAGCGGGTTTAATTGGAAGGGAATGAAGAAATCAGTTAGGAATTGGGTGAGGGCCTATGAGGTCTATCAGAGATGCAAGCCCATCTTGCAATCTCCAGCTGGGCCTCTCCAACCATTACCTATTCCTGGGGACCATCTGGGTAGATATCTCAATGGACTTCATTGAGGGACTACCTTCTTCTAGGGGTAAGGATACCATATTTGTCATAGTGGATAGGCTGAGCAAATATGCTCATTTCCTACCCTTGTCTCACGCTTTCAGTGCCGCTAATGTAGCTCAGCTCTACTTTGAACACATGCAAACTGCATGGTCTGCCAAAGACCATAGTCAGTGATCGGGATAAGGTGTTCTTAAGCAAGTTCTGGACGGAGTTATTCACAATGTAGCAGGTTGCATTACACATGTCTACCTCATACAATCCGCAAACAGATGGGCAGACACAGGTGGTGAATAGATGTCTGGAGACTTTTTTGAGGTGTATGGTTGGGGAAAAGCCCAATGAATGGGTGTTGTGGCTACTAGTGTCTGAGTGGTGGTATAATTCAAACTGGCAGTCAGCCATTGGAACCACGCCTTATGAAGTTGTATATGGCCAACCACCATCTCTGCATGTGCCATACATCACTGGGGATAGCCAAGTAGAAGTTGTGGATAGAAGTCTTACAGCCGGAGAGGAATGTATAAAAATGCTGCAATTTCATTTGACTCGAGCTTAGAATAGAATGAGGTCTCAGGCTGACAAGCACAGGACGAATGTGGAGTTTCAGGTGGGAGATTTAGTGTATGTCAAATTACAGCCGTATAGACAAAATTCAGTGGCGTTAAGGACTTGTCATCTACTTGCTGCAATGTATTTTGGCCCATTCCCCATTACAGCCAGGGTAGGCAAAGTAGCTTACAGGTTACAACTTCCCCCTACTTCTAAAGTACATCCAGTCTTCCATATTTCACAGCTCAAGAAGCATGTGGGTTTTGCAACTGTCCAGAGTTATATGCTAGAAATTGATGAGGAAGGGTTGATCAAGGCAGAACCAATGCAGTCGTGTATGTTTTAATACAATGGTCAAATGCACCAAAAGAAGAGGCCACTTGGGAGCTCTACTCTGACATTGAGAAGAAATTTCCTCAATTCAATTTGCAAGCTTGAGGCCAAGCTTGTTTTCAAAGGGAAAGGATTGTTACAGACTTTTTCCTATCACTTGATAATCTCGTGCTTTCGTTAATAATTATTAGTTTTGCCAGCTAAGATTCTGTTAGAGTTGTTAGGGAGGTTGTTTTAACAATCTTTCCGGTGCAATTGCTTGTATGAAAAACAGTTCAGGAACTAATGGCAAGCAGCGTGAATTCAACAGAATTATTCTCTCTCTATTCATCTTCTCTCTTCTTTTTCCAGTAACCGTTCACATGGGTTGTGTCAGTGTAGTTGTTGAACCAATGTGGAGGGTCAGCAGCAGCCGGCAAATAGAATATGTAAAGTGGTTACAGCGATGCAATCAGCAGCTATTACGGTGGCTTTTTTTTGGGTGGGCGGGGGGTGGGGAGGGTATTGTTGATTAAACTTCCTAGGGGCTTGGAAATATCCGCAAGAGTTATGGCTTGTTAGATCTACACTTATGCCAGGTCTTCAGGATTGCTTTTAAACTGTCAACCTGGATTGTGGAATTTCAGCACAGTCCCCGGACGGAGTTAGGTATGAGAAAGTTCTTAATACACCGTCCATATTGGCACTCAGTTTCTCAAGAATTGTAAACCATGTAGAAATTGCATTTAATGTGTAACTGGCATCAATGTTTGGTACGCTGTATCGTTCTGTTCTGCTGCTAATTACGATGTGTTTGTGTTTATATCCATTCTTCTGTCCCAGGATGGCTGTATAGTCTGCCCTACAACCGATAGCACATTTGACCTTCGAACAGGAGAGATCAAGGAGTGGTATCCAAATAACCCAGTGCTGAGAGTTCTTACCCCTCCTCTGAGGTCCTTGTTCGTCTACCCTGTGAAAACTGATGACCAAAATATCTACATCAGCATAGGTAGTGGTGGTGCACAAACAGTTGCTTCCACCGAGATTGTCTTCAGTGGAAAGGCTCAGCCTGGTCAAAGTGCTACAGATGTCAAGGTTGAGGAGGTACATTCTATCTATAAGCAATCTGCGTTTCAGTGCCCCAACTACTAGACTTGGGCAAACTGAACCACATCCAGTTACCCAAAATCCAGACTAATCATACTAGACCTTAGTTTGACTTGAGATAATGCAAACCCGTTTCGATCCAAACTAGAATTAGTTGACCTAACCCAACCATCCAACCTGGATTTTACTTGGCCAATGTTGATTGCATTTTCTCATCAGCTTAGTTGCATGAATCTGCGGCAGACCCAGACATGACATTAACATGATATGAAATGAACCTAATGTGAACAACCCGTTTGCCACGTCTATCTGGCGACAGCCATTTTCAGGTATTCTGTTCAACTGCATTTCAGCTTTCTTATGATTCAATTTCAATTAATATACAGGTGAGAATGGTTGTTGATGAAAGTTTGGAAGGATTTGGCTTCTCATCGAAGAATGAAGTGATAAATGGAAAGGCGGCTGTCATTGGCTTTCTATTGCTGTTAGATTTTGAACTTCTAACGGGTAAAGGTCTGCTCAAGGGAACAGGATTCTTGGATTTCCTTTATTCCATCACTGATGCCTTCAAATAAGCTCACCCTTCTGCCAAATGACAAGAAGTCTCTGAAGATTTGCATTTCTTGCAGTCTCTCTGCGTAGCTTACTCTTGATGGGGTTCCTGTTTTAGTGTGCTTTTTAACTTGTTATTGTTTAATTTACATATAATTTTCACTACAGTACATTAACAATCATGTTACAGAGATGTATATATAAGGTTATGATGGAATGTTTGAAAATGCCTTTCTTGACTACTTAGCTTAACTAGTAAGTTTCAGGTACCCTTGAGTTTTAGGGTAACTATTTTTAGGGTCTGACTTTGTGTACACTGGGGTATCTTATGTTTCTAGACAATAAATTCCTAGGTCTTTTTTCTTATTATTTTGAGCCGAAACTTTCAGAAATTACAATTTTGACCTAGAATAGGGTATTCTTAGGTTTTTTTTGGACTTTTTCAAAAAATATGCTTGTTTTAAGTGATTTTAACTTTTTATAATGAATAATTGGTACTAGTTATCACAATCTATTAGGGTTGAAAAAAAAATTTGTGTATTCGGTTTTGAACTTGGACTTGGTTAGGAGCAGCTAGGTCCATGCCCGGATTGGTTCCAAAATCCTAGAACAGGTTGCAACGGGGTATGAAGTCGGATCCTAAAAACTTGGAATTAGAGTCGGGCTCATTACTGAGTTACCCAATTCAATC
>JACYFF010031954.1:25994301-26032102 GCA_017589665.1 Selenicereus undatus | reverse complement strand
TCTTAAGTGTCTTATCTTGTCTTAAAACTCATGTGTATCATAAGATTGTGTAACATTATCTTTTTATCCATAGTTTTTAACAGTTATAAAATCATGTGTATCATAAAAATAGTTAAAATTAGCAATTCATAATTATTTGTAATTATTAAAAATTTGGTTATATTATAAAACAAAATAATTTGCATTGACATTTAAGACAGTCATGTAGCAACACATATATCATCACATAAAATGTAAAATTATATATAATTGAAGGATGACAATAAAAATGTTATAAAATCATAATACTACATAGGGAAAAGATTGAATAGATTAGGAAAAATAAATTAAAAATAAAACTATAAAATTGCTTGGACAAAAACATAATGAATTATGAGAAAGGTCATCAACTATAAAATAGTTGTGGTTTCATATATAAAGGTCCTTCCATATGGCTCTACGAGACCTACACAAGTTTAAGTTACAAGAAAGAATCGTGATCATTTTAAATATTGTCGCAATATAAAGATTAGAGTAGAGGCAATTGAGATCATTTTTTGGAAAGAATCTTATTATAACCTTTATTGAACCAGGCAATACACATGATAAGAAATTAACTGAAAAAAATCAAAGAAATGAATTACAACTTCAAAAATAAGCTAGTAAATTAAAGTAATCTATATTTTATATATAAACATAAGAGTAATCATTTTAAAACGGTCAAATGCTGCCATGAGAGTGATATGCAGAATTTGTGACAATCTAGACCATTCATTTAACATATCCCTTTAATATGAGCTATTGATTTCACTTGATTTTTTGATTATAAAAAAGGTTGTAATTGTTGACTATTCCTTCTCCTCCTCAATTTCCTTCCAACGTTCAAATGAGTAATTGCTTTATCCCTTCATATCTCTCTCTGCCCAGTGTTTGATGGATCTCAATCAATCTTACCTTCCTCTCTCATCAATCATCTCTATCTCGCCCACTTCCCTTGGATTTTTTTAATTAAAAAAAAGCCCTGCTTACTCATTGTGTTTTGTATAACTACCTCTTCCAATAAATGGTAAATCCAAAACCCCTCAAAAGTCATTCTCCTCATACTCCCCCCCTAAGGAAATGAGTTTGCTTTTTTGAGGCTTATGCTTAATCAATTTTAAGATTTCTCTTACCTCCCCAAATTACAAAATTCTGTAGTTTCCAATGCAACTGGAGTCATGGTTGAAGTGGTTTCAATATCGCAATTCAGTTTCAATATGACTTGGTCTCCTTTTCAATGGGCTATGTTATGAATGTTACTCACCCTCTTTGCTATTGGATGTAGTGTTTTTTGATGAAGTTGTGGGGATCATCATGCAAAGCTCCTGCCTTTATCAATGTTCTTCTACAATCCAGGTAAGCTTTCTTCTTCTTCTTTTTTTAGGGTGAGGGGGAGTCCAAAGTCCAAACACATAGTCGACTTAGCTTTCCTTGCAATTTGTATTCTATATCCTTCCTTAATCCTCCTCTTCTTATCCATTTTTTCTTTTTTCCTGTTTGGTTTCCATGTAATTCCAATCACCATTTGTTTGAAATAACTGCTTAGCATGCGTTATTCAACTTCATTGAAAAATGAGAGTGCAAATGATTAGAGAAGGCTTGCAGTCAATTCTTCATAGTTGGTAAGGCTCTAAGCTACTTATTTTCTCCCGCTAACTTGATTTTTTTCCGTTCAATCTATTTCCTAACTCCCTTGATTATCTTCAAGCATTGAACATTTTTTAATCCACCCTCATTGTGTATTTGGATCATAGTTTTTTTATATAAGTTTTATTTTAATTGACTAAATGTATAAATCCCAAGCATGCTTAATTTTTCTTATTTCATTGTTTTTTATATATGTCAGTTTAGGCCTTTTAATTTCTTTTCATTTTGTTTTTGTAGATTTTGTGTATCACTTTTACTTGTACTTTATATCTCTTGATGTCTCTAGGGATGGATTATAGAGAAGATGAGGAAAATGATTGAAATTTGGTTGAGCAAGCCATGTGTATGCCGATCCTAATATTTGCTTAGTTCATAAAGTTTCTATCTATGATGATATTTATAAGCAATTAACTTTTTTGCATGTCCATTACCTTCATAAGAATTGTGTCAATGTTAGCTTGCTATTCTCATGATTGCTTAAGACACTCAGTCGTTGTTATCAAGCATGAGCTGCCTGAGTTACAAATATGGACAATTTTATCATATATGTTTTCCCGTTGACCTTTGTATTTGCTACCATAAATTGGCAGCATTTTTTCCTACATGGGAGTTGAGGCAAAGTGGAGGATGAGCTTTATGTTGTTGAAGTAATGGATCTTGTGGAGAATTTTCACAAGTAAGTATAATGTTAGACCAATTCATTTTGGTGACTTGTTGGCCAATAGGCGAGTATTTATGATGTTGATGTTAGGTGTTCCAAGAAATCAAGACAAGTGTACAATAATACAATATAAACGGTCAATTGCACAATGTTATATGAATTATATTATGATAGGTTATTATTAAGTGACTAAGGCTTTGATTGGGTTTGTAGCAAAAGAGAACAAAGTGGTGATTGATGCATCAAGAACTTCGTCATGAGCCTCTAGATGATCAATTTAACTTATATAAGCTTGTGCTGCTTTGTTTAAAATGGAGACAACATGAGAAAGTAGGCTAGGCTACGTTAATAGTTGAGAGTGATGTTAAGTCTATCATTAAAATAAAGGAAAGGAACTCATGAAACTTGCCAAATGCATACATTGGATCGATATAGAAGCAGTTGTGTTTAATTAGCCTATATAACCCATCTATTATCCCCCTCTCTGCGGTTATTACACCAAGGATACTATGTTTTACGTTTTTTTATAGTGTTATACAAATATAAAAATTATGTTCTTTTACAGAGATACTTTCCATTTAGATCCATGTACAGGAATTATTTTGTTTATTTTGCTCTCTAACTTGGAATTCATCAGGTGCACTAATATGAAATCGTCCCTCCCCCCAAAAAACAACAAAGAAAGCTCCAACCTCACTCATCATGATCCCCTGTGTTCTCTGATCTATATCTCCAATCTATTCTCCTTGCAACACAGATTTTTTTCTATCTTATTAAATCACACCTAGGCAAGAGGGAGGTAAGGTAGGAGAAGTAGTTCCTTTCTATTACTGATAATGAAGTGTAAATTGAGCTACGTGCGAATTGAATTGAGTTTATCCTTCTAATTGTTAAAGGATCATTAGTTAAATTATAAGTCTTCATAATTATGAAGTGCTTTGTCTATTTTTAAAATTTTTCCTTTATATTTACAAGTTATAATAGTTTCTCTTTAACATCATTTACTTTATATTGATCCAATATTATTTTTTACATATAATACCACTGTGTGGTTATACTATTGAAACATGATAAATAATAGTACTTTTGTTATTAAAATTTATAAAACTTTATACTTTTTAAATTTTTTTAAGACAGTTACTATTATTTATTTGTGTAATTTTCAAAAACAGTTCTGTGCAATGCATCTATTTAATACAGGGTCCATACTAGTATGAAGAATGTGTTGGAATTTTCCAAAAATAAAATAAAAGTGGCAGATTTTTGTAGTGCTTATCCGAAATGGTGGATAAGCATAGTGCCTCTTCAAGTTTACGCACCTTATCCAATCCTTTTTAGAGCCTCTTCAGGTAGGACCATTCCTCTATATAAGGAGGAGTGAAACCACAATCACAAGGGCTTTTTAATAATCAATGTGAGTGACTACAACACCCTCATCGATTAACATTCGAGAGAACCTTGAAATACACACTTGTTCTTCCAAGTAGATTATCCCTAAGATTATTTGTGGTGCAACAAATAAGTCTTAAGGAAAGTGTTTTATTTCACGATTTACTTGGCTTATTGTTGAAGAGGTTTTTGAGGGAGAATGGAAAATTAAATTAAAGAAAAGAAACCTCAAATACTCGATTGTCAGTCGTAGTACTTAAGGGTCAGTCCACAGGGAAGACGTGAAATTATGATCATTTAAAACTAAACGATAAAATTTACTTATCTAAACTAAGTGGAATTATTTAAGGCAATTTAATAACCTAATTCAACTAAACTGATTTAATCCTAGTTAACTCTTCTAACCTAATTCAACAAAGCATCAAAACAACCTAATGACTAAACCTAACCTAACCTAACCTTTATATTGATTAACCAATTAAACCAAATTAAACAACTAAACTTGAAATTAACCATGGTTTAAAACTAACAACCTAATTACTTTAATTATTTCAGAATCAAACTAAGCAGAATATGGCACTCGATTAAGCAGTAGGGAGGGGGAATGAAATTAAGCAAAACTGAAATGAAAAACGAAGAATCAGCAACAGGGAAGGGGAAAAACAGGAACGAAAGCAAGGCAAACGGGACAACCCAGAACAATCAAAACAAAATGAATCCATTCAACCAAAAGAAATTAACGCACTAAACCAAAATCAAATTCATCCTTACTCACTCAATCATCCAACATCCAGTGTTCACAAATCACTATTTAGCAGTTTTTTCTGAAACAATAACTGAAGAGATCAGAGCAGAAGGCAAACCGAAGAGCAGCAAACCACTCAGATTATTCAACGAAAGAAGAGCTTGAATCGAACTCCACGGTGAAGGGCAGAGAACCGAAACAGGACAGGGGAAATTTGAATGAAATTGTACCAAAATTGCAACCAATTCTTGCGATTCATGAACAAAAATCCCAAATCAAGCTTAATTACACTGATTTAAATGCTGAAATTGTACCTAAGAACGAAACCCTAACCTAATTGCGAAATTTCTGAAATGCGAAACTCAAATACGAAATTGGAATGAAAAGCGAAATTTAAACTAAACCTAAACGAAATTAAACCTAATCTACTCCTAATTCTACCTAAAATTACCTACTCCTAATTACCTAGAAAACTACCTAAATTTCGAACTTCCATGGCGTCGTCTTCTTCAAGCCTTTATACCCGAAGCCCATCTCGATCTCGACCCTTCGTCTGGTGGTGGTGTGCTGGACGGTTAAGATGAGGCCAGCGAAGGGTAGGACGGGGCCTGGTGTTTGTGGTGGTGGATGGGTTTAGGAAAACCGTGGGCTGGTGAAGTACAGTGGGTAGAGGGTGGTTTTGGGGTTTTGGGATATCTGTGGGCTGGGTGGTGTGGTTAGAGTGAGAAGGAGGTGACGAGGCAGAGAGAGAGAGAAGTGAGATGGCGATGATGGTGCCGAGGGATTTCTGGGTCGAGGGTCGAGGGTTTCGGGTTTGGGGGTCAGGGAAATGGGGAAGACGAAGACAGACGCGAATAGAAGGGAGGGGTTATATGGGAACCGGTTCAGCTGAACTGGTTCAGGCGAACCGGCCGGTCCGGTTCAGCTGGACCGGTCTGGTTCTTTTTTTATTTTTCTTCATTCTTTCTTTGGCCGGTTTTTTCTGGAATTTGGCCCGGTTCTTCAACCTCCGACATTTCCTCTATTTTTCTTGCATTTTTCGCCATTTTTTCACATTTATTAAAAATCTGCAAAATAAAATAAAATCAATTAAAAACCTAAAAAAATATTATTAAAACGAGCCTAAAATCAGTGTAAAAGTACCTTAAAAATATCACATTTTTAGCTCAAACACTTATCCAGTACCACATTCAACCTCAATTCTTTAACAATCTTAAGAGTTATTTCAAAATGGCTTCAATTCGTGAAATGACTTCCAACTTTTAGAAGTTGGACAAGTTCGAGGGTGTTCGCTTCTGTCATTCACAGAAGAAGATGCGCTTTCTTCTTACAACTTTGAAGGTCGTATATGTGCTCAACACTCCATACCCCATGGAGATGGAAAACGAGACTTTGGAGCAAGCCCGCCGAAGATCCAAGTTCGAGAACGTTGACTACATTTGTCGAGGCCATATCTTAAATAGTATGTCGAACGCCTTGTTCGAAGTCTATGAAGGCATGAAATCATCAAGGGAATTATGGGAGGCGCTAGAGAACAAGTACACGACAGAAGATGCCTCTAGCAAGAACTTCCTTGTAAGTCAATTTAATAATTACATGATGGTCGTGGAACGCTCTGCTCTTGATCAATGCACATGAATGAGACCATTATAGTTTCCTCTATAGTGGACAAACTTCCTCCCTCTTGGAAAGACACTAAAAGAACGTTAAAACATAAGAAAGAAGAAATGTCACTTGAGGAATTAGCTAACCATTTTCGAATAGAAGAAGAGTTACGTGTGCAGGATGAGTCAAAGGAGCATGTCTCCAAGATTCAAGTTATTGAAGATGGCGAGTCGAGTCAAGTGCCTAAAGGAGACAAGAAGAGGCCTAACGAGTACAACAAGAACAAGGGCAACAAGAGGGTTAAAGTGGTTTGTTGGGAATGCAACAAACTGGGGCACAAGAAAAGAGATTGTACTATTTGGAAGTGCAAGCATGGCTTGAACAACCAAAAGACAAAGACAAAGGACAACTTTGTAGCCATGATCAATGATCAAATCAACATTGTCCAAAGTGATAATGATTGGTGGGTTGATGCAGGTGCTTCCAAGCACGTGTGCAAGGACTGCTTTTTCTTCAAGATATTGGTGCTGGTTGAAGATGGAAAAGTGCTTTACATGGGCAATACTTCTACTGTTGATGTTAAAGGAATAGGTCAAGTAGTGTTAGTCTTCACTTCCGGAAAAATTCTTACTTTAAATGATGTATATTTTGTGCCGGAAGTTAGAAAGAATCTTGTTTCTGGTTTTCTTCTTGATAAGTTTGGCTTCAAACAAGTGTATGAGGCCGATAAGTTTATCCTGTTTAAGGGAGTGCCTTTGTGGGGAAGGGTTATGCTAGTGGTGACATGTTTAAGTTAAATGTAATTACTCCTTCTAGTGGTAATCAGATGAATGATTCTACTTACATGCTTGTGTATTCTTTAGCTTCTATATGGCATAATCATCTTGGGCATGTTAATTATAAAAGATTAAAAGAGATGTCAAGACTTGAGTTAATTTCTGATTTTGATGGAAACATAGAGAAATGTAAGACATGCATGTTAACAAAGATCACTAGAAGTTCTTTTCCAACTATTCAAAGAATCACTAAATTACTTGAATTAATTCATAGCGATTTAGGTGATTTTCATAGCAGTCCCTCTTTTGGGGGAAAGAAATACTATGTCACTTTCATTGATGATTTTACAAGATATTGTCAAGTATACCTTTTACATGCTAAAAGTGAAGCACTAGACATGTTTAGGATATTTAAGAATGAATCTGAGTTGCATTGTGAAACCCTTATTAAAAGACTAAGATCAGATAGGGGTGGTAAATATTATAATCTAAGTTATTTCCAATCCACTGGTATAATCCATGACGTCACAACACCTTATACACTACAACAAAATGGTGTGGTAGAAAGAAAAAATAGAACACCAACTGAAATGATCAATGTTATGCATCCTAAATCCGGTTTAAGTGAAGGCTTTTGGGGTGACGCAATGTTCACAGCATGCTATATCCTAAATAGGGTTCCTAATAAAAGGAATTCAATTACTCCTTATGAATTATGGAATAAGAAAAAGCCAAACCTAAGTTATTTCAGAGTTTGGGGGTGTAGGGCTATTGTAAGAGTCCCGAAACCCAAGAAAAGAAAATTGGGAGAAAAAGGAATTGAGTGCATCTTTATAGGCTATGCTGAACGTAGCAAAGCCTATAGGTTTTTGGTTATAGAACCAAATGCTTCTATTACGGTTAACACCGTGATAGAATCAATTGATGCTTTTTTTGATGAAACTAGATTCTCTTCAATTCCTAAACCAAATGATCTTATTTCAACCACTATGACTCCAATTAATGATCAAGAACAAGGAGACATAGTGGAAGTAAGGAGAAGTAAATGGATTTGAAAGGAGAAATCCTTTGGTTTTGATTTCTTTGTTTATTTGATAGAGGGAGCAAGGGATTCCATTGAAAATGAAATACCCTATGTTTATAGCATTGATTCGGATCCTAACTATTTTAAAGAGGCTATGGAATCTCAAGATAATTCCTTTTGGAAAGAAGCGGTCCAAGATGAAATAGACTCAATCATGGAAAATAACACATGGGTCTTAGTTGATTTAACCCCGAGATGTAAGCCTATCACATCAAAGTGGATCTTTAAAAGAAAAGGAAAGTAGATGGTACCATAGAAAAGTTCAAAGCCCGGTTGGTCATAAGGGGCTTTAACCAAGACATTGTATTGACTACTTTGACATATATGCACCGATGGCTAGGATTGCAACCATAAGAGTTCTCATTGCTCTTGCTGCAATTCAAAAGCTAGTAATTCACCAAATGGATGTGAAAACAGCATTCTTAAATGGTGAATTAGAGGAAGAGGTGTACATGAAACAACCAGAAGGTTTTGTTGTTCCAGGCTAAGAAAACAAAGCATGTAAACTCATAAGATCATTGTGTGGCCTAAAACAAACACCTAAACAACGGCATCAAAAGTTTGATGAAGTAGTGCTATCATATCGGTTTAGTATTAATGAATCTGATAAATGTGTAAATTCCAAGTTTGAACATGGAAAAGGTGTGATTATATGCTTATATGTTGATGACATGCTAATTTTTGGCACTGACTTAGAGGAAATAGAGAAAACCAAGTGTTTGCTATCTCCCAAGTTGTCCATGAAAGACATGGGGGAGGCCGATGTTATACTTGGTAGTAAGATCATTAGAAATAATGATGGAATCCACTTGTCTCAATCTCATTATATTGAGAAAGTGCATGGGAGGTTCACTTACAAAGATTGCTCCCCAGTGGCCACTCCTTTCGATCCAACTTACAAGTTAACTCGTAATAGTGGGAGACCTATCACACAAATTGAGTATGCAATAGTCATAGGGTGGTTGATGTATGCCATGACAAGCACGATGTCGGACATTGCATTTGCCATTGGAAAGTTAAACTGGTATACTAGCAGTCCTAGTAAATTTC
This sequence comes from Selenicereus undatus, assembly GCA_017589665.1. Classification (NCBI taxonomy): domain Eukaryota; kingdom Viridiplantae; phylum Streptophyta; class Magnoliopsida; order Caryophyllales; family Cactaceae; genus Selenicereus; species Selenicereus undatus. The sequence continues at coordinate 26,023,127 of JACYFF010031954.1, read as the reverse complement.
ATTGGCATGCAATACGTCGGGTATTGAAATACCTGAGGAAAACTCAAGATTGTGGCCTATGCTATTCAGGTTATCCTTCGGTATTGGAAGTATATTCAGACGCAAGTTGGATAACTGACAAAGAGGATTATGCCTCTACGTCAGGTTATATATACTTGCTTGGTGGAGGGGTAGTCTCTTGGGCATCCAAGAAACAAACTTACATTAGTGACTCCACCATGGTTGCTGAGTTTGTAGCTTTGGCTGCAGCTAGTAAGGAGGCAGAGTGGCTGCGAAATTTGCTATTGGAAGTGACTTTATGGCCAAAACCAATGTTGCCACTCTCTATACTTTATGACAGTAAGACCACGTTGTCCAAAGTTTATAGTCATATCTATAATGGAAAATCAAGGCACATTGGATTTAGACATGCCCATGTCCATCAGTTCAATAAAGATGGAGTGATCATAGTTAATTATGTGTAAATAGTTGAGAATCTTGCAGATCCTTTAACTAAGGGCCTAGCAAGAGACTTGGTGTTGAGAACATCAAGGGGAATGGGACTTAAGCCCATATCTACAATTACTAGCAAAGAAGCCTCAACTTAATTCGTGGTATGACATCATGTTCTAAGTTCAATGAGTGACAACTTTGCATAGTGATTGGAAGCACTAACATATTTTATCCCAAGGTAAGAGTGCTTGTGTACTGTAATGTTATAAGAGGGTGAGTTTTATACTCTTAATAGATCTTGATTGAATGGCTTGTGTTGTAGGAGCATATTTCGAAGGTCTACCTAAGTGAGTGCGAAGTGTGGCCGCTTCAAAGAGCAACAGGGTTTGGCTTGATGCACTCATGATGGATATGGACACATGGTCGGATAATAGTGTCAAATTTTAAGTGTGTAATGAGATTTGTGTGTGAAATGTATCCAATCAATCAAAGAGGATGTATAGTTTAAAGACTTATCTACTATTTACATTCAGATTAATTGAAATTATATTTCACTACATGGAAGTTCAAATCGCGAGATACTTCTCTTATGCATAAATCTCCTTGTGTTCTCGGTTGTGATTGTAAATTTGCTAGAATCGCGAGGTTTGTTCTATATCTTAGAAAAGGCGGGGGATTATTGAAAATTTCCAAGAATAAAATAAAAGTGGCAGATTTTTTTAGTATTTATCCGAAAAGGTGGATAAGCACGGTGCCTCTTCAAGTTTACCCTCCTTAACCAATCCTTTTTGGTGCCTCTTCAGGCAGGATCATTCCTCTATATAAGGAGGAGTGAAACCACAATCACGAGGATTTTTTAAATAATCAATGTGAGTGACTGCAGCACCCTCATCGATTAGCATTCGAGAGAACCTTGAAATGCACACTTGTTCTTCCAAGTAGATTATCCCTAAGATTATTTGTGGGTAACAAATAAGTCTTAAGGAAAGTATTCTATTCATAATTTACTTGGCTTATCCATTACCACATTCAACTCCAAATTTAAATTCTTTAACAGAATGAATACAAACTTCTTCCTTTTCTGTAATGAATAAACATTTAACTTATGAATAAAGAATTAAATAAGCTATGAATCAATACAAACCAAACAAATTGACATAATAAAGTTATGAAGACAGGTCAATGCAATTGTGCATGCCCAAGCTAAATCTCCCAATTGTAGCTGAGATTATGAAGATATCAACATCGAGGCATGTCGTTAGGAGGCTGCAACAATCGTGATTATGGTGTTTTGCCATCTTTTACTATGAATGCCATCTCTGTGCCCCACAACGCGTATCGGTGAAGGTGACAATGCATTAAAGAAACCCCTGCTTTTGTTAAGGAAAAATACACACCGCAGTCGTTTATTGTTGCCAATTATCATTATGAAGATAAGAATTATAAAGAGAAGAATTGCCACTAGGGTTGACAGATAACATTGATTAGGTTCGAGTTCAAGTTAAATCAAATTTTAGGTCACATTAGGTTGATGAATTATTTAGGTTGCTGCCGGTTGAAGTCACATGATATTTACTCAACCAAAGATTACACATTACAAGATTATATGAAGAAAATGTTATTAATATACACGTGAGAAAAAGTTATGCCAATTTGATTTTTAGTTGTATTAATTTGGATTAAGTCAAACTAGATTTCCTTGTCGTAAGTTTGGTTTCAAAGCTTCTAATCAAATGAGTAGATACCAATGAAGTATATTTAATTACTCAAGAAAAACATATTGCACATACCTAGATTATCAGTCCTAAATCAGATGATAGTCCAACCGTTATAAGGTACAATAACAATATTTTGATAAAGAGGGTCAACAAGATTATAATTCGAAGGGTCTTTTTCCATGTCAAAATTCCCAAGTCTTGACCCAACAATGTAGAAACTATACCCATGGAGGTGTATGGGATGATTAGCTCTATCAACCACGTTAGTCCCTTGGAAAACTAGGCTGTTCAGATATTTTGAACTCTAACAGCAAAATTGGAGCAATGTGGTTAAATTCCAAAGGAGGGCTGTCTGTAAAGTCGGTCATGAACTGACCATTGGTCATGTGTTAATATGCTTCTAGAAGGTCCATTGTTGGATTGGTGAATGTTACATTGTATTGGAGATAATATTTGAGATATTATTTTGATATTCTTGTGATATTGTGATATTATTGTGATAGTGTTTTCGTTATGATAATATTGTAATAACTGTAGTTTCTAGCTTCTACTAGGAGTCTAATTATTGTGCACCAAGGTTGTATATATATATTATGAGTTGATTATGAATAGAAGCAAGGGCAGTGAGCTCTTCATTCCAAGCCATGATACACGTGTACCTCTCCCACTAAGTTGATTTGTTATGGTATTAGAGCCTCTCGTGTTGAAACTTACCCATCATAATCACACACCAGGCACAACATGATCAAGGATGGTGACAAAAGAAGGTTTGTGATTGAACCACACTCCCCATATTATCTTTACCCCTCTAAAGGTCCGGGTGCAATAATTATGGCGGTCGTGTTCGACAGTAAAAACTATGATCTCTGGGAGAAGGTCGTACACACTGCCTTAGGGACAAAAAACAAGTTCGGGTTCATTGACGGATCTTTAACAAAACTTGAACCCCAAAAATGTGAAGAATTTTCATAATACCATGCATGTGACAAGGTAAATTCAATGATGTTCCTAGATTTTGAACATTATCAAACCCAGGCTATGTACGAGCATAACTTATGCCGAGATGGCTAAATATATGTGGCAAGATCTCCACAAACGATATGGAATGGCAATTGCTCCAAGAATATATCAATTGAAGGTAGGAATTGCTGATTGTAAACAAGGGGGCCTGGACGTGGTAGAGTTCTACTCTAAACTACTGAGTTTATGGAGTGAACTAAACAACCACCTAAAGATACCCTATTGCACATGTAAAGGATGTGAGTGCGGAGCAGCATCCAAGATCGTTCGTATGTTCGATGATGATAGATCATACTAATTCCGAATAGGCTTGAGTGATTAACTATTTGGCCATATTCACAGCCACTACTTGTACAAGACCCACTTCCTCAGCTTGAGAAAATTTTTAACATGGTAGTTCAAGAAGAGCAACACAGAAGAATGATGAATGATTGTGACGATAGGATCAAAATAGCACATGAAGACTAAACTTAGCATTTAACCAAGAAGGGCACATGTAAACACTGTGGAAAGTTCAGCCACGATGAAAGTAACTGCTTTGAGATCATCAGGTACCCACTCGGTTGAGGTTCTTGTGGAAAAGAAGAGGATGCGGTAGAGGCTCTTGCGGCGGCATAATAACGGGAAGTCAAGGGAGAGGGCGAGGCCGAGAGGCAGAGTTTTCAGTGGGAAGCACTGGGCAGCAACAGGTGCAAGCCTTGAGCAGTGAAGAGTAGAGTAGCAAAGTCGTCACTGGGTTCAAGCATGATCAAGTCCAAAGAATCTTCAATTTGATTGAGCCCATGAAGTCGGGTTATGAGGAGCTCATAGGTAATCCTCTATAGATAATCAACTCAGGGGCCTCTTGTCATATAACAGGAGATCTAGCTCGACTTGAGCATAAGGCTTCCATAGCACCCATTTCGGTGGCACTACCTAATAGAGCAAGTACAATTGCTCAATTGCAAGGGAGTCTAAACTTCAGTCCAAATATTGATTTGGATAAAGTTCTCTAAATACCAAATTTTTCTTACAACTTAATCTATGTGGCCCAATTAATTAGAGAATTGAACTGTATAGTGTGATTTTGATAATGGCTTATGTGTGATACAAGACCATGCTTCAAAGAGCCTAATTAGAGTGGGTAGATTGAGATAGGAGTCTACTGCTTTGATAATTTCTCACCACCAACGATTCAAGTCAATGTAGTAGGCTCTCACTACTTGTGGTGTGGATGCTTTGGACATCCCTCAAATCAAGTTCCAAAGTTTCTTTCAAAAGACCTTAAGTTTGGTAGTAGCATTAGGAATAAGGTTAATGAACCATGTGATATTTGTTTTCGTGCAACATAGACACGTGCACAGTTTGTTGGTAGTGAAAGTAATGCCAAAGAATTGTTTGATCTTATTAATTGTGACATTTTGGGGGTGTATAGGGTTCATTCACTTCATGATGCTCACTTTTTTTTTATGATCGTGGATGATGCTAGTTGGACTGTTTGGGCTTACTTAATAACGAAAAAGGGGGAAGCTTCGGGTCTATTACAAAATTTTATTGTCATGGTAAAAACTCAATTTGGGTATAGATGTGAAAATAATTAGAAGCGACAATAGAAAGGAGTTTTTGTCTAGCCCTATGAACAATTTTACTCCCAAAAAGGAATTTTGCATTAAACGAGTTATGCTGACACACCTCAACAAAACGGGAGTGTTAAAAGAAAACATAGGCATATATTAAATGTCGTTAGAGCCCTTCGGTTCCAAGCACATCTACCTCTTGATTTTTGAGGGGAGTGTGCCCTTACCAAGACATATGTGATTATTGGGATCCTGAGTAAGCGATTGAATGGTAAAACCCCTTATGAGATTTTATTTGGTGTTAAGTCCTCATACAATCATATTAAAATTTTTGGATGCCTATGCTTTGCCCATGACAAGTCTCGAACAAAGGACAAATTTGCACCCCGAAGTCGAAAATGTATGTTTGTTGGTTATCCTTATGGGAAGAAAGGTTGGAAGGCTTATGACTTGGAAACTAATGAGATTTTTAGTAGTATAGATGTGATGTTTCATGAAACCATTTTTCCATTCTCCAACCACAAATCTGATTAAGCCAAGGATTAGAGTAAAAATGTAAAATAAGCATTCATGAAAGTTTCATGGAAGGTACTCAGAAAAATCAACTGGATCATACCAAAACTTGTGAGTGCCTAACTGCATTTGTTGAGCCAACTAGTAGAGCGGAGCCCACAGCGAAAGAAAGCAATGGTGGTTCCTCCGTGCCTGGGCCACGCATGGATGAGAGGCTATCTCTTGGGTATTTTCCTCATTTTGTGCCGCTGGAATACAGTGGACCAACTTCTATCCATACTAAGACTGAGAGCCCAGTGCACGAGAATGCGTCTCCGGTTAGGCCGTATCCGTCTGATCCAAGAGTAGGAGATGGGTTGCATTTGGTTAAGGAGGCCAGGCAGCCTGTAGCGAGGGGGACAAATGAGGCCTCGGACTTGTAGACAAGAGCTATTGGTGTTAGGCCCACTCGAGAAAAGAGAACTCCATCCCATTTGGAAGATTACATTTGCCACAATGTGCAGGTACTCGACTACCCTCTCACATCACCACAACAAGTGGGGCTTCAGGTACTCTTTATCCACTAATAAATTACGTCATATGCAATAATTTCTCGTTGGTGAAAAGCAATGGCAGAGGAGACTAATGCTTTGGAAGAAAATCAAACCTGCACCATTGTAGACTTACCACCTGAAAAAAAACCCCCAATAAGCTACAAGTGGGTTTACGAGGTGAAATAATTCTGACAGAACTATTGAAAGATTTAAGGTACGCCTTGTAGCCAAAGGCGATCATCAGCTAGAAGGTTTTGATTTTAATAAAACTTTCGCTCCTATGGCTAAAATGTTTAGCTTGAGAACATTCCTGACAGTTGCTATTAAAAAAGGCTAGGAGTTACACCAATTGGATGTCAACAATGCTTTCCTCCATGGTGATTTAGAAGAAGAGGTTTATATGGGTTTGCCCCCGGGCTTTTCTTGTAGCTCTTTTCTTGTAGCTCTCCACATAAAGTATGTAGATTGCGCAAATCTTTTTATGGACTCCGTCACGCTCCTCATCAATGGTTTGCTAATCTCTCTTCCAGGCTAGGGATGGGCGTGGGGCAGTTAAGCCATACTCGCACGCATACCTATTTTCAAAAATCATACCCATACTTGTACCCATACCCATCGGGTTTTGGATGGTTATATCATACCCATACCCATCAAGTTTTTCAGGTTTAAGGCTGTATTAGGATATATATATAGGGTGTGGATAGTGTCACCTATATTCAACCCATATTTGCATATATGCTATATTTAATTAGCAATTTCAAGCGATACTAATAAAATTCATGTCCACATAAACTCACAGCAATTAAAATTACGAAAAAAATTAATTTTTCATTTCTACATAAATAAACACTATACAATGAGAGTCTCATGCCTAACGTTTATTTTTGAATTTTACCGTATTTTGGTCGCATTTTACTAGCAAGTCAGAAACACAATCAATTACGAGTTTTAAGAATCCATGCACATACCCGTATCCATACCCATTGTCATTTTCTAACGCAATACCCATACCCATACCCATACCCATACCCATACCCACTTGAAACCTATTTTCATCACCCATTAGGAGCTAAATAGGGTGGGTTTTAATTGGGTTTTTCGGGGTTTGATAATACTCCCATCCATATTCAACGCTTCTTGCATGTGGGTTTGTAAGGTCGCCTGCTAATTATTTGCTATTTATATACCACAAAGGTGGCATATTTTTAGCCCTCTTTGTGTATGTGGATGACATTATCCTTCCTGAGAATGATTCCAAACCTTGTGCAAACTTTAAAATTTATTTGACCAACTGTTTTCGAATCAAGGATGTTGGCTCCCTTAAGTATTTTCGCGGTATAGAAGTGGCACGTGGCCTATGTGGGCTTTTTCTGTGTCAGCATAAGTATGCCCTTGAAATTGTGGAAGAGAGTAGACTTTAGGTAGTTAGCCGACAAATTTTCCCATGGAGGAAAACCATAAGCTTGCGCTTGCTCAAGGGAAACTGTTAGATGATCCTAGTCGATATTCGCGCCTGGTAGGCCACCTCATCTACCTAACCATTACCCAACTAGAGTTATGTTATGCGGTTCACATGTTGTCTCAATTTATGCAAGAGCCCAAGGAGGAGAATATGAATGCAGCATGTCATGTTCTTAGATACTACAAGATATCACAGGATATGGAATTTTACTTCACTCTAGTGGTGATTTATAGGTTCGTGCTTTTTGTGATGCAGTTTGGAGTGCTTGTCCTCTCACACGATGATTTATCATAGGTTATCTCATAACTATATGGGTCTCTGGTATGTTGGAAGATCAAGAAGCAGATAACAGTCTCATGCTCTTCAGCTGAGACTGAGTATCGATCCATGGTAGCAACCACGAGTGAATTGATATGGTTGAAAGCTTTACTTGCTTCATTGGGAGTGTTTCACGACTTTGCCACGCACCTATTTTGTGATAGTCAGGTCGCCCTTCAAATTGCTAACAATTCGGTGTTCCACGAGCACACAAAACTCATTGAGCTTGATTGTCACTTTGTGCAGGAGAAGCTAGAAACTGGAGAACTTGCTTTCTCGTACCTTGCCTCAAAGCAACAACCTGCTGATATATTCACTAATACTCTAGGAAAGAAATAGTTTCTTCATCTATGGGGCAAGCTGGGTATGATCGACCCTCATGCTCCTTCCTGAGGGGGAGTATTGGAGATAATATTCAAGATAATATTTGAGATATTCTTGTGATATTATTGTGATATTGTGATATTATTGTGATAGTGTTTTCCTTATGACAATATTGTAATAACTGTAGTTTCCATCTTCTACTATGAGTCTAGTTATTGTGCACTAGGGTTGTATGCATATTATGAGGTGACTATGAATACAAGCAAGGACAATGAGCACTTCGTCCAAGCCGTGATACAGGTGCCCCTCTCACACTAAGTTGATTTTGTTACGTTGTTCACACTTGCAGCAAGGTGAGTGTTGTTGGCCGCTTCACACGTATTCCTCACTTGGCAAGGGAGAGTGTTGATCGATAATGTGTTGATATCCAAGGGAACATCGATAGGGTGATCCTTAATTACTAGCAGAGCTTCTAAGTGATTTCGTGAAATATACTAATGCACCCATGTCATTGAAAAGGGAAAGATTTGGAAGGGCTGTAAGAAAGGTGGGAACATAATTGGCATTGTAGACAAGGAGGCCCATAGTGGTGGTTCTATCGAAGTTAGTCTAAGGGGCACGTTCATAGGCTTTGGCAGCCATCTAGTAGTGGTTGGGGGTTTAATCGGTCTTGAGGAGGAACATTAACAATTTAACTAGGGAAATTGCAATGTACTTACTTGTGAAAGGCTTTGTATAGTTCACATATGATCTAGCAACTTTGAGCTTGTGGTTTACAACCCCAAATAAAAGGATTTGTTGCATCACGGTATTGATTATTATCAATAGATATGTTTTTCCTTGTTGAATTCCACCTTCAGCGTGAATGTATCTATAGTAAACCAAGTAGACGTTATCGTTGGTTACATTAGGTTGTTCCAAGGGATAAAATTGAGGAGACAAGTCACAAGATTCAACTAGATATTTGGGTGGTTTACCTTGTTTGGAGAAGGGATATAAATCATCCGGTTGACCGTTCATTAAGAAAGCATTAGAAATATTAGGGTCTCCTTCACTCTTAAGAAATGTATAATACATTGTTTGTATATCCATCTTCCACCCCTCTCCTGCATGAGAATTACAATACTTTGATGAGTACCTGGTTTGACATATTCAATGAAATAGTTTACATCGTGTGATTTCTTCTTTATTTTCTTGGATGGTAAGTATTCCTAATATAGCTTAAAGTATGGTCGAATCAAATTATATTTTTGTTTTCTTAAGTGGGACTTTTGTGGGCTTTCTTTTTACTTTTTTACGTTTTGAAAATCAAAATAGTTTACCACCTAAGAGACTGTCGGAAACTGGAAAGAAGAAAAGTCTAAAACTAACTTTTTAATATAGGAGAAACCAAAGAAAATGGAACTGTAAACTTATTTAATTAGTAATTTTTCTAAGTTCATGTGGGCCATGTCAAAGAAATGATGCCAATTAGGTCTCAATTTAGTAGTAAAAATGACGCCAAAGATATTAGATGTAGGTTCGGTTTTCCCCTCCCTTCACATACATAATTAATTCCATCTGATTAATGAAAATCAATTGGGTTGACTTATTATTAAAATCAGATATTCCTTGACAATAAATTTCCATTGCATAAATGTCCATTAGTTTGTAACTCCTATAAACAAACTTTTGCAGCATCAAAGCTCCAACTAGACTTTAGTATAATACTGGTGCTAAATTCGGGCGAGACTTGCTTAAAAGTTTTATGAAATGATTCCTAAAATATCATCACATGTTCTATTATTTTTTTAGTAGAGATTTTATATAGATAACAATGTTTTTAAATATTATAATAGTTTGATAAAACTTTTAAAGGTAAGTTGTTTGAGAATTGAAAAATTAACTTGGAAAATATTGAAAAGAGGTTCAAATTTTAATTTTAATTTAATGAGAACACTTTTAACAATCTTTATTTTTTCCTAGAAAGGAAAAATTTTACTCCTACTTTGATGTGAATTTGATTTTGAAATATTAAGCAATTGCAATGCGTGGTAAATTGGAAAAAATAGACTAACTATACGTGGCCAATAAACCTATAAAGATTAAGATTTTTCTCTATTTCCTTGTTTTTAATTTCTATTATATTATTATATGATGTAATAAACTGTAAAATAGCATTATGCATCTCCTTATGACTACATACTCCCCATAATGCTCGTTACTTAAAATTAATTATTTGCTCAAGACATTTGTGATGTCATTTTTTCTAATACAATTAATTCATTTAATCTTTTCTTTTCCATAAATTTTGTCAAAATATATTTATAACATAATTACAAACAATATCACATTGACAAACTTTCATTAGACTAATGTGACATGAACACAAAACATCTCATATGTATGTACATAAAATATAAGCTAATATACTTCAATATTGATTTGAATAGAAATGTTAGAACACTTCTCAAGGAGAAAATATAAAGTCTAAAAACTAATAATTTCATCAGACACAAGTATAAAACAATTTCCTCGATATGCAAAACGAAATAGAGATAGTAAAATGAATAAGGTTTACATGTGAATCGTGATAAAAGCATGTCGATTGCTAAGATAATTTGTACTATGTTGATTTAAGCTTTGAAATTGTGGTCCTATGTCTTATGATCACATGCAGCCTCTTATCAATATGGCTATGGAAATTTGTGACCTAGCTACTTGCCCAGGCCCAATAAAGAAAGTGGGAAAGATCAATAAATTACATTTTTTCTTTGTAAAGCTAAATATGATCAATACCAATATACAGTTTTTGTCTACTTGGATTATTGGATTTTGAGTATTCAGATTGGGATTATTGCTTTGTAACTAATAAAACGAGAGTGTTTACGCCAAGATTTCAATCCATTGAAGAAAACTGTTACAAAAGAAAAAAAATATAAATTATAGGCATCCATTATGAAGCGCCATAATATTGTTAGTCCATGGATTGATTGATTGTATTGCGCAATAATATATAAATATTTTTAGTGGAATGTATGGAAATCAGCATCCCAATGTTTGATGCCAACAATTAATCCTGGTAATTGAAACCAATTAGATAATTGTTGGTAAATGAATTTTCAATGTCAAGTATAATTATCTGCCCGTTATGTGAAACTTAATATTTTAAACTACTAATAAAAAGGTTATGGGAAGAATCATGTAGAAGTTTTTTTTAAATGGGCATAAACAAAACTGATGTATGAAGTTGATCTCCAGAAAAAAGGACTATTGTATAAAATATATAACATCTATCTATAATATGTCAATTTGAGATTTTAAAAAAAGTTGGTTATTAGTGAAATAATAAATAATGACAATTATAAATACATGCAATTTAAAAAGGATAAAACTAGTTTTGTATGAGATTGATAGCATAATAATTATGTGCTCTGATGCCAGCACTAAAATATTAGATTTATGATTAGTAAATGAATGTCAATGTAAAACAATAATAGTTTGCCATCTCTACCTCCAATGCCATCTAAACTATCACATGTCAAAATCATATGCAATCACTCAATTTTATATATATTATATAGATTTAAATTAAAATGAGAATGAGCCTAGGCAAAATAATGATGTATACAAAATAAAATTAGTCATATGTATACATAAGCTTAGGATACTAAGATTGGGAGTTACCTAAGATAATTAGGACTACAGCATGAGGCTTGGGGAAAGGATATTTAGTTCCAGGCTTAGGAGATACGACAATGGCACCGTGGACAGTGGATTAAGTCTAGTTGCTATGAGCATGCTAGCAAAGATTTCCTTCATTTGGTCCTAATGTCACCTCTAACCTGAATCGACCTCCTCCTGGGATTGGATATTGAGTTATGTATTCTGGTTTATTGTGCCATGAACCCCTCAACATAGTCACTCCGTGCATGTATGATTTTATACAATCCATCCATTTCATTACATTCGCTATTGTTTTGGGACTTTCTACACTTCACTAATGATATGGGATGAGAACGGGCTTACGTGATGACATAGGCTGTGCATCCAACGGTTCACTCTGCAAGCACCGGTCTTGCAAAGAGGGCTACCCTAGGGGTGTGGGGTCTCATAAAAAAGACAAACCAGAAAGATCGGATTTTTTTCGGGGGATGTGATGTCTGTTTCGGTGAAAGTGATGAGTAATGAATAATTCCTCAGAGGTTCAGTCCTCCTTTTCGAGGTGGGTAGGTGGGGACTTATAGTTTCTATAGCTAGAGGTAAATTCATAAATTGGGGTATAGCGTTCCCTTACTAGGAACAAAGATAAGCAGACCTTTAGGCCCCACAGAGGCCATAGGTGACCAGTGCGGCTCAGGCCCATGAGGTGGTCATGGAGCCCCCATTGGGGTCCCAGGTTTGGCTGAATCATTTAGCCTCTCAGATTTTCCTAGAACGCCCAGTGAAACGGGACAGATAGGTATAATGTGGAGCAAGCACTAGTAGGAACTACTACCTACAAGTTTAGATTTAGTTCGTAGTTGTGAATGCCTACCATTCGTGGAATGTGCCTCGCGCGTAGTGTTAGAGCGTTTTCCAAGGTGTCATCATTCCCAAGGTAGTGTACAATATCTGGAGTGCCTTCATCCTGCGTGTATAAAAGAGAGTTGCTAGCGGGATTTTAGGTGGGCTATTGCTGGGTTGTCACCTTGGCTTGCTAAAAATTCACAATCATGATTTTCCCTTATTATCTTAACACCAAGGAAATGATCCTTCATGTATGGGAGACCTTCAATTGGCACTTGAGAGGTGCGACTCCCCTCCTCGGCCGCTTCTTAAGAATTATCGCAACTTGTGCCCAGACATCAATCGAGCCCACGTCGAGGAAGCCATCCGTGACTTCCATATTCTTGACATGGTTCAGGCCACTTTCTATGCCATGGTGGTCAATGCTAGTATTCAGAGATGATTGGTTGCATCATTAAAGACCACCCAAGCCCTTTCTCAACTAGTCTAATTGTTCTAACCTCCTATTTTCATGGGATTAGCTCAATTAAACTACAAGATTGACCACCCTTGACCTAGCTAGCGACCGAGACTATTTTAATGTCTGAATTCTAGCTATTCTCTCTATCTACACTAGATAATCAACGTCACCTCTTAGCATAAGTCGAATGCCCCAAAACACGGATGAAAGCTCTATTAAACATTTCATCGAACACTTGGCGGGCATGAAAGAAAACTCTAAATTCAAGCATAAACAAGGTGGATAAAGGCCTAAACAAGATCAATTAGCCATCAGGAGGCTAATCACCATCCAAATAAACACAAACTAACAACTAACCATCACAAACACAATTAAACCTAATTACAACTAAACACACAAACATGACTGTTAAGTCATAAATCATGCATTGTTTTAATAATTATTTTGATTATATTATATATATATTTTGTCTAATTTAAATTATTTTATATATTTTTTAGGTTAAGGAAAAAGCATATGATAGAGTTCCGCGTGAAGTGTTATGGAGATGCTTGGAAAAGAAAGGAATGTCACCCTTGTATATCCGAGTTATTAAGGATATGTATGAGGGAGGTAGGATGAGTGTTAGGACGCCAGGAGGGGTCACCAATGACTTCTTCGTTGGTATGGGCTTGCATCAGGGCTCCGCCTTAAGCCATTTTCTTTTCACTGTAGTTATGGATGAACATACAAGAGGGATTCAAGATGAGCTACCTTGGTGTATGCTATTTGCAGATGACCTTGTTCTTATTGATGAGACCAGACAGGGAATTAATGTCAAGTTAGAGCGACGGAGGCACACACCGGAATTTAGAGGTTTCAGAGTGAGTAGATTGAAAACGGAATTCCTTCATTGCTGTTTCAGTGGAAGTGTGGATACGGGAGGAAAAGTCACCCTGGATGGAAGGTCGATACCTAAGGTCAATAAGTTCAAGTACCCAGGCTCGATCATTCAGCGGAATGGGGATATTGACGAAAATATTAACCAGCGAAGAAAGGTGGGCTGGCAAAAATAGAAGTATACCTCAGGTGTGCTGTGTGATAAGAGGGTGCCCCTTGGATTGAAAGGAAGAGTCTATCGTATGGTAATTAGACCGACTGTTCTTTATGGATCGGAATATTGACCTCTAAAAAAGACGCAGGTTCAAAGGTTGATGGTGGCAAAGATGAGGATGATTAGGTGGATGTGTGGTTATACGAGAATAGATAGAATTAGGAATGGTGTAATTAGGGACTTAGTTAAAGTAGCTCTCATCGAAGATAAGATGAGAGAAACAAGACTCCGATGGTTTGGCCATGTGAAAAGGAGGAGTGTGGACGCTTCAGTGAGGAGATGTGAGATGATCAACATCCCCGGAGGTAAAAGAGGGAGGGGCCGGCCAAAGAAGAGTTTGGACGAGGTGATTAGAGAGGACTTGAAAGTTGTCAATTTGATGGATGACCTGGCTCAGGATAGGAAGTTGTGGCTTGATGGGATTAAGATTTTAGATTGCAGAGAGTCAACCCCGTAGTTGGCTTTCGGTTGCAGTGGCAGCGTGCTGGTAGTGGTCTTTTTCGTATATCGTGTTTGTTTGCAGGTAGTACTTTCGCTGGGCAAGAGGCACCGTTTGCTTACCTCTAATTGTTAAGGTATCTTAACTTCCTCTGATTTACTGTTCTTATATTACATAGCTCCAGCAAATTGTCTTTTTAATTTATCGTAGTCATTCCTTGCCATGTGTCCTTAATTTTCCCATTAAATGTTTTTTACAAAATGTTTCTTCTTTAAAATATTTTCACAATTTTTTTTTTGTGGGTCTCTTGGAAACAGCCTCTCTACGGGTAGGAGTGCTGGTAGGGGTAACGTTGGCTACAACTGAATCTCCCCAGACCCCACGAAAGCGGGACCCACACTGGGAGGTGGTGGTGTTGTTATTGTTGTTGTTATATATTTTTTAGGTTAAGCGATTATAAAATAAAGAGGAGAAGAGAAGACGTCGAAGTTCGGATTTTACATGCTAAGTTATCAAGTCGGTCCAAAAAAATAATAATTTATGGAAAAATATTATTTCGATAATAATTTATTTGGCCTAGGGTTGCAAAATTATTACTCCTAATTGAAGAGAAACTAGAAGACTTGGAAGAGAAGGAGACTAAAGAAGAAAACCCTAGTAGGTAATATTATAAAAACCTCACACCTTCTCCTCATAAGACACACACACCTGGCCTCATCAGAACCCTCCAAAAAAAATACTACAAACCCGCGCCTTCTTCATCAACAGCCATCTCACGCGTAATCCCCTCAAAGGCTCAAACCACCCAAGTCTTCATCACCACATCAACGCCAACCCTCCTTAGCATTCCTCATGCAATCGATCATCACCATCATCCATCTTTCTCATATTTCTACCTTCATTGATCAACATCATCACGGCCAAGTAGTAGCATTCTTATTTATTTTTATTTTATTTTAATTCTTTTGTGTTTAGTTTATTGTTGAACATGAAGGCTTTGGTTAATTGTGGTGATTTTATTTATAATATGTGTGAATAATTTTCTTGTACTTAGTATATTCTATTTGAAACCATCCTAAATTAATTATTTTGAAACAAGTTTTATGCTTATTGTCTAGTTGGTTTTTATTCATGATTCTATAACAATTAATATTTATCGTTTATGATATTCGCATTAGATTAATTAGAATACATGCTAATTAGTTTAATACGAATTCATATGATAGTTTGAAAGGCTTTAATACGTAAAAGTTATAGTCTTTTAGGCATTAGTATCACCCTAATTGATCATGGATGGCTCAAACCCATCTCTTTTAATTAGATAATCGTTATAGATCTTTGTTAAATTCATTTGCTGGTAAATTGGTTACAAGGTGTTAGATGATATTTTTCTAATACGTAATGCTCTAGTTTGATTAAATTCTTACACTGGTATTAGGGTTATCAAAACTAGTAGGGTTTATATTAGGGTTGAACCTAAATAAACTATAATATAATGAAAAACGAGGAAGATCCGCTGGAGGGTGTCTTCTATAGTCTAACTCATGGAAAAAACTAATTTGTGTGTTGATGATAAATATTAACTTCTATGGTGGATGTAGATTATGCTAAGTATTTTTCATAAATTTGGTATCGTTGATAATTATTTGTTGCGTTTTAGTTAATTTCTTTAGTTTATCAATTTTAATTCTTAATTTATAAGCTTTAATATAGATTTTTTTTACCCACCCCCCAAAAGAGTAGCCTATTAGGAGTGTCCTGGTAATATTACATCAGTTAGATTTTGATTTTTAGTGTGGTTATAATTTTCAGATTTAATTTCTATTCTGTTTTACCATTTATTTGCCAGTTTGTTAGAAATTAGGTTAAAAATATTTTCTTTTGTGTTTTTTCATATTTTAGTCCATTTTAGGGTTTATATAGTGTCCTATTCTGCCTCTATTTAATTTCGAAATTTTTGGAAATTATTTGATAATTTTTCATAATTATTTCGTGAATTGGATATGTGCAGGTTTTTATTTTAATAAATCTGAAAATTATGTTTCTAATTTTTATTTTATGTTTTCAGGGTTTTATTAAGTCCAGAAAATTATATCCTAAAATCTAGGCAATTTTTTTATTTATTTTCGTATTGATATTAGTGCAGTTTATTCTTTCTCTAATTTCAGATTTTGTTTTCTGTTTTAATTTTCTGGAGTTAATTTTCTATTTTAATTTTTGTGACTTTAATTACGTATAATTTTGGAGTTATAAAGTAATAAAATTTCAGAATATTAGTTTGGATTACTTTCTGTAGTTTTTAATATTAATTTTTTGCTTGTTATTTTCTGTTTTAATTTTCAGTCTAATATTGTGTTATTATTTCTGTTTTAATTTTTTCAGATCATTTAGGATAGCTATTTACTATTTTATTTTCAGAATTAAATTTAGAATAGTTAGGAGCAATATTAAGCATTTTTCCAGATTTTTACTTATTAAATTTGATTTATTTTAGTAATATAAAGAGAAGTTATAACAAATTAGAGTAGTAAAATCATTTAAATTAAACTAGCTTATTATCATAATCTTTTCTCATGGGATCGATCCCTACTTTGATATACTATAAATAATGTTTATAAATCAAAGTAGTGGTTTAATTTGTAGCTCTACGACAAGTTTTACAATGAACACAAACAATTGGGGTTAGAATGACACACTGAGGACGAAGATCTATCATGCACATCCCGCTTATATACAAGTTAATAGTCCAAGTACGAGGGATTTAAGCTTATCAGAATAGCACGAAGTTTTCCCAAAGTCATTAAGAAGAACTATACAAAAGCCCAAAAATTTTACAAAAGTATGGACGAAAGGGTATATGACTTCCTATCCCCACACCTAAATTTCACAATGTCCTCATTAGAGAGATAAGAAGTCACTACCAGCAAAACCCAAATATTTACAAAATAAATCTACAATAGTGGATATACAAAAATAAAAGAGAAACAGGGAAAAAAACAAAAAATACAAAATGAAAATAAAGGAGAAAAGAGGGAACGAATTTACCAGGTTAGGTGCTGAGTGCACCTAAGCTATTACCTCCTTAAGATGGTGCTATAGGAGGTTAGAGGAGCATCAACCACCCCTCCTCATCTCAAGAGTCAAGCCACCAATTCAGATGATGTCAAAGCTCGCAAAAGCTTATCAAACACCTGAGCATGCAACTAAGATGAATGTAAGTAAGAGCACACAAATATGAACACATGCATAATAACAAGTGCTCTCCTAAACATATCAAATGTCTTGGAAATATCAGAAGAATAATCGAATGCACTAATCAATATGATTTTTCCAAGCATGTCCTCTAGGTATAGATTATAAGGATCAAGGAAGAGGTTGTACCCTCTAAATGTACCTGGGAACTTAGAACGGTCAACCTCATTCCCGTCAAGTATCACATGAGAATCAATAAGTAATATATCACAACACTTCAGGGAAGGGGAGGGTAGTGAACATAAAGGAGAGGCATGGAAGGTATCAAGGTGGTTGGGGGATATATTATCAACTAAATTAGGACTAGTTGAAACAGTAACTACGACGTCCTCGTATGACCTCCCTACTAAAGTCGCATCAAGATCATGCTCCTCAATAAAAACATCGCCTGACTCAGAACAAGTAGCATCCTCATCAACACCAGCGCTAATACCAAAGGTCTCACCTACCTCGAGCTCCGTCGACTGAGCTAAAGGGGAAGGTGTATCAAGAAAGGTTATGATAATGCAGTGTTGTCCCTAAGGGTAGTAGGAAAGGATGGAGCAACTGTGAGTAAAGTAGTCAAGGGAGGATTGAATATTTCCTCTAGTCTGGACTCTAGAGGAAGGAAAGACATACCATTATCACACATATTGACATCAAGTCTAGGAAAACTAAACCTAAGGTCGGTCTTATGTGATAGATCATGCTCATTCATTGTCTCTATCATACTGCTAAGTCTAGTAAAACCTTCATCAGAAATATAAAAGGGACAAGAATTACTTTCATGATTAGAACAATGGAAAATTTCACACATAGGAGGAGCATAATCAAGGATGTAAGGGGGTGGGATGTAGGAATTAGAACAACTAGTTTCAAATTCATAAGTATCCCAAACCAACCAATCAAGGAAATCACATGCTTCATTAACATCTTTAGCTTAAAAATCCCAATACTCTAAAAGAGCACGGATCCAAAATTCACACTCTCATAGAATGTATCCGAAATTCCCACTTCTCCAAATAATAACCATAAGGATCAAGAAAAGCACATAGTATGTCATAGTATCCCCAAAACAATTCATGCTAATAATGAGGGAAGTAGGAAAAAAGACATTTTTTTTGGGTTTCTTTTTCAAAATAAAAGCCTAGTTTCGAATGCCTAAGTAGACCCCAATATTGAAAAACGCCAACTCCCCAGTAGCGGCAACAAAAACTTGTTAGGGAAAGTTTTAATATTTACAAATCCCAAGTGCAAGGTGCATCGTTGAGTACTTGAGGTGTCGTCCGCAGGGAGTTGTGTTTCCAAGTATCATAACTAACTAAAGCGTCTCAAGCTAGGCAAAACAAAATGGGGAATAGAAAATAGAACTCAACTACTAAAACAAAAACAAAGATTTTGATTATGATTAAACCTGAGATAAACCAACTAATCAAGTCAAACCTTCACCTTCCCAAGTTATGCTGGTATTTAGAGATGATCGGTTGCATCATTAAAGACCACCCAAACCCTCTCTCAAGGGTCATGTGCTAGTCTAATTGTTCTAACCTCCTATTTTCATGGTATTAGCTCAATTAAATAACAAGCCCTCTCTCAAAAGCCGTGCCAGGTGGTACGGTAGCACGGTTACACCGTGCCAAATTTCTGGCATGGTGGCACGGCCTTGTTCGTCGTCCATTCTTGCCTTCTTTTGCTCTTCTTGTCCTTCTTTGCTCATTTTTGCGGCGTTTGCTCTATTGAGGTTGTTATCTACAAAAGTAATAAAACATGTAAAAAGTCATAAGGATTATATTATTATACGAGCTAAAATTAGGTAAAAGAGGCACGTAAAATGCGATAAATTATCGCCTAACATGCATCCAAGTATGATATCCTTGTGGTCTTATCCCTTTGTCCTCCTTATTTAGTCCCTTTTTTTTATACCATGTGTCGTGGCTTGGCCGGCGTTTCCACTTTGCCATGCCTTGGGTAGCATACTGATTTGCCCCCTCGACCTCTCTATATAAGGGGTTGGGCTTCCAATGGTAAACCACACTAACCCATTCCCTTGTAATTCCTAGAGAGAGAAGAAAATTCGTTAGAGAGAAGGTCTGCCTCCTTTCTTGAGTTTCTAGCTATCCTTCGAAGTTAATGTTGTATCTTCAACCTTCTCCCCTTTATATCTTCAAACAAAGTTCTTCACTTTCAACTCTAGCCTTTCATACCTTCAAACTTCTTTAGGTACGTGCTTCTGTATACTTCCTTCGACCTTATCTTTGTAATATTAAATAAGTTATGTCGTCATCATGTTCATCCAGTCAGACCATCCCAGAACGGATGGGTTGTCCTTAAGGAGTGGATCATCACCCCCAATTCGCCAACCTCTAGAACAAAATTGACAGATGGGGGGTTGCGCTCCCCTTCCCCCCCCCCACCCCCAAAGAACCAATTTAGAGAACCCAAGCAGATTCCCTACGCCTTGCCCATTTATTAGCCAGGGCCCAGCTCTTGGTCAAGCTGCCAGTATTCCTCCACTCCTAGCATCCTTAGCGTTGAGGAAGAGGTTGTCTATCAGTGGGAAATTAACGTTGTTGTTTCCCATATGTTTGATGTTCAGGAACGCATGCTATCCATGACTAAAACTACTGCAAGGCTGAAGACCATCCCTGAACTGATGGCCGACAGCATATCAACAAGTAATTCTCACTCAGTTTTGGGTTCTTCTGAGCACAACGTAGTGGTTTGTTCCACTAGCACTAGCCCCTCTAGAAGAGATGAAGAACTAAGTTCTTCGAGCTCCCCTTCCACAGTTTCTATGTCAAAGACAGGACGATCCCAAAAGGGACTGTCCAAGGAAGTTGTAGTGAAAGGGAAACGCTTCCCCAAGGCACCCGAGGCTCAAATCCCGGTGACATGCCTAGCTCGCACTTCTCTAACCCGAAGATAGTACGGCCCCTGAAGAGACTGGTGTTAGAGGAGAAGTACCTTCTCCTTGCGGAATACAAGTTTGTACTCCCTGGCCCGGATGCCGTGGCGAATAGGCTGCCTCTTGGATGTATAGCAATATATAGGGTAGCCTTGACTTATGACCTCAGGTTACCTCTACATGAGGTTATCTTAGAAATCCCAAACAGGTATGAGTGGGCTCTCGCACAGATAATACCCACATCCTAACACAAGATTTACTCCTTCATCGCTACCTGCAAATTAACAAAGCTGGCCTGCACGACCCGAGCATTTGGGTTAGTGCACACAGTGTAGAAGGCACCGAGAGAGGTCGGGAATACCGGTTGGTACAGCTTTAACAACCAAAAGGGTTTCATGACGGTCATCGAAAAGAAGTCGAAATTAAAGAACTAGAAGTACGACCTCCTTTTCATACACGGGAAAACCGATTAGACCGACATTCTGCACTGGAACGATGGCAAGCTAGCGTGGAATCCCTTTGGCAAACCAACCGCGGAGGAAAGGGCTACCGCTCGATACCTCTAGTAGTATGTTCGGGAAGACAACCGATCGAAGCCCCTCCTTGTCCTTTATGTCGCACGTTGTTGACGAGAAAAAAGGGCCTGAGCGTAGGAGGTTTAAATCCGGTGATAGAGAACCCTTCGAATGGCTCCCCAAGTTCTCATACTTTGAAAACGATTTCTTCCCCGCGGCCGCGGACCTCCTTATCATTGAAAAATATTCTAAGGGTACTTTGCATTTCCCTTATGAGTCCTTCTTCCCATAGTTTTGACCTAACTTTCCTTTCCTTTATGCAGAACAAGCTCGTACCATGCTTTTGAGCTTCGAGAGTGATCTTGTCCTTCGAGAGTAGGGATGCCAACGCCGAAGAAGTTTCCATTGAGAGCGCCTAGCGCCGGAAGGAGGAAATATGCCGTTGTGTCAAATCCCAGGCCAAAAAGGTTTGTATCGTTTATTACGGTCCATAGTAACTGAACAATTTTCGACACTTAAGTGCTTACTTACTACGTTCTGCCAGGTGCCCAAGGTTATGTTGCATGGCTAGAAGCTCCTAACTATCTCTTTGAGTCTTCCTTAATTAGCAGTGCACAAGTGCCCACATTAGGAGGAGGCTAAGACCGCAGTTGCATCGCCCCTCACCCTCTTGAGGACTGGGCAACTTCAGCTGGGGGCCAAGGAGCCAAGGAGTCACCTCTTTGGGAGGCACTCGGAGGATCGGCTAGATGGGCCAGCTCTAGTGAGGCTGGGAGGCCGCCTCTTTGGGTGCTTCTCAACGAAGCTGACAGATGACCTTCCGACACGCTGGGTAAACGTTTGCCAATAGTTTGCTAGGGCCATTGACTTCCTAGAGGCTAACCCTCGTTAAGTCCAAGTCGGTAAAGCACCTCGCCAGGCCTTACAATCTTGCCCCCTCGGCTTCTCTTGACATCCAATGGTTTTTTAAAAGCAAGTGGCCATTGTCGGGGAAAAAATACCTACCCTTTATAGGTTTTTTCTTAACATTTCCCCCAATCTCTACTTACTTCTCTATTCGCTCTTCACAGGCCTTTGCCTGTGCGATGAAGGTGGCAAGGTCAACACCTTCTATTTCTCTCTTGGTGGAGAGGATTCGCGGCCTCAAAGAGGAACAACAGAAGGTCAAGGACTCGCTGACTAATTACAAGCGCTGCCAGGAAAAGCTGAAGACGAAAAAGTAAGCCTGGGAAGCTTAGAAGAGGGAGTTGCACCACCAGTTAGAAGATGCCCATATTAAAGTGGAGGTCGAACGGATCACAAGACAGTAAAAGGTTGTGAAGGTTGAAAGCCTGGGGTATTAACTTATCCAGGAAGAACACACTAAGTTCTTTTGAGAGTCCTTGGAGACCCTGGCCCTCGACGACTTCCAACAGGAGGGGTATTTTGAAGCATACGTTAAGCACATTGAGGACCGTCGCCACACTCATAAGGCAGGCCACGACCCTGACTAGGTCGAGTTACAACTGGCTGCATCCTAGGACGAGGACCAGGGCGAACCTGAAGGTACCGCTCCGGTAGATGGGGAGGGTACACTAAATGATGGTAGCGATAATGAAGACCCTGCCATCTAAAGTTGTAGCTTTTATTTGTCTTCCCTTTTTCCTTTCGTCCATTGGTGACTATTTTTTGGAACTAAGTGTATCAATAAATGATGCTTCTTTCCTGACTGTTCTATTTCTCACGACTTGTTATTTAACTTCATGCTATATGCACATTGTGTCAGACGTCCAACTGCTAAGGTAAAAAACGAGTAAGAGGGCCAGCACCATAGAACTCTTAGCCTCTTAGGGCTAAAAGTGTATTGGACGACCGAGGGTTACGCCACTAGAACCCTTAGGCCCTTAGGGGCTAAAGAGGTAGCGAACGGTCATGAACCCTGCCATAAGAACTTTAGCCTCTTGAGGCGCTAAAGGTGTAGTGAACAGCCAAGGACTGTGCTATAAGACCCTCAACCCCTTAGAGGGCTCAAGGTGCAGTAAACGGTCATGGGCCATGCTATATGTCCCATTAGCCCCCTCTAAAGGTATAGTGAACAACCAAGGGTCGTGCCATAAGACCCTTAGCTCCTAGAGGGGCTAAAGCTATAGCAAAAGGCTAAGGGTCGTGCCATAAAGGTGTAGTGAATGGCTAAGGCCGTACCATATGACCCTTAGCCCCTTGGGGGGTTAACGGTGTAGCGAACGGCCAAGGGTCGTGCCATAAGAACCTTAGCCCTTAGGGGCCTAAAGGTATAACAAAAGGCCAAAGGTTGTGCCATCTTACCGTTAGCCAATTGGGGGGCTAAAGGTGCAGCGAACGACCAAGGGTCATGCCTTAAGATCCTCAAGGATAGGGGAGTGCTCTAATCAGGGCTGAGAATACAACTGCTCATTTCTGTGAAAATATTGACAATGCATTGCATCGACCTTACATAGAAACTAAACTGCTAAACATAGTGCTTGTGTAAATTGCTGTTATACCAAGTCTATGGGATAGGCTCTCCATGCATGGTAGTAAGTTGGTATGTCCTAGGGTGAACTTGCTCCGCCACCTTGTAAGGCCCTTCCCAATTGGATATTACTTTGCCTTGCTCGCTATAACGACCCATTACCTCAGTCTATCGAAGTACCAAGTCAGCTATGTGGAGGGGTTGTGCATTAACCGATCGGTCATGGAGTCGCGCCACGCGCAACTTGCACAATGCCTCCCGAATGAGGGCATTGCCCCGGACAAAGGCGAACAGGTCGAGTACTTCTCATAAGGTTGCATTGTCAAGGGTTTCTTGGAAAGTAGTGAGCGATGTGTATGGAGCGCCACCTCGACGAGGAGGACGACCTTGGAGCCATCTGTTAGCATGAATAGTGTTTCTCTCGTGGCTGTTTTTTCTGTAGTGCGGAGGGACCACAGGACTCCGTGCAATTCTTCTACCCACTTGCCTTTAGCGTCATCCAGTTTCTTCTGCAACCCATGTACGATGACCTTGCTTACTGCCTCCGCTTATCGATTGGTCTGCGAATGAGCGGCCGCAATGAATCGGGCTTGACATCCCAAGTTGTCGAGCTAGTCGTTGACCTTGCCTGTGTCGAAATGCAAACCATTGTCAAATACAATCACTCTAGGGACATCGAATCGAGTGATGCTATTCTTCCAGATGAACTTCCTTACCTCTACAGCAGTGATATAGGCAACGTCTTTTACGTCTATCCATTTGGTGAAGTAATCTACGGTACGAAGATGAAGAGATACTTACACTGACTAGTGGCCTTGGGAAAAGGTCCCAAGATATCAATTCCCCATGTGCCGAAGGGTAGGGAACTAATGATAGAATTTAGTGGGGTGGT
The DNA here is from genome assembly GCA_017589665.1 of Selenicereus undatus. Taxonomy (NCBI): domain Eukaryota; kingdom Viridiplantae; phylum Streptophyta; class Magnoliopsida; order Caryophyllales; family Cactaceae; genus Selenicereus; species Selenicereus undatus. The sequence continues at coordinate 25,998,758 of JACYFF010031954.1, read as the reverse complement.
GGGTTTCCAATGTATGAGGGTGAATTTCGGGCACTTGTCGCATTTATGCACTAAGCTCATAGCATCCTCTCACAAAGATGACTAGTAATAACTTGTTCGAATGGCACACAATGCAGTAGCGGATGACCATAGGAGTGTTTGTATAGTATCCCGTTACATAAGATGAACCAGTTCGCCCCGTTTCTTCATTCTATTTGCTTCGTTGGCATCCATGGGCAGTGTATAGTCAGCCAGATATGCCCTAATTGGATCCATCTAAGTAGAACTCCTGTCGAGCCAGAGAAACTCATAAGGTTCTATACTTGTCTCCAACAAAGTTTCCCATTGGATTCTCTTCAGTTTCCCGTCCTTTAAGGAGCTGGCCAACTTTTGGATCAGGCATCTGCCTGGTGGTTTTCTGACAATGGAAATGTGTTATTCAAAAATGCTTCAACAGACCAGTGGCTTTGTGCTCCCCAAGGACATAAGCCTCCATGGTGTCATCCTTGACTTTGTAGTACCTATTGAGCTGACTGAGAACTAGCTATGAGGTCAAGTACGCTTTGATTGACTATACTCCAGTGACATAACATAACTTTATTCCGGCTATCTGGGCTTCGTACCCTACCTCATTAATAGAGGCCTTGAACATGAACTTCAGTGCATGTTCATGCATCTCCCCATGGGGGGGGTTCAATTATCAAGCCAACGCTGCTTTCATCCTTGGTCGAAGCTCTATCCGTGTACGTATTCCAGAAGTTGGGGACTAGGGAAACTTTAGGGTTCACGCTTTGATCGCCCACCGTGCCTCAAAGGTGATGTAATACCGAGACAGCTCTGTCGCCCACTTTAGGAGCCTGCTTGAAGGGTTTAACCTCTGTACTATGTTCTTCAGGGGTTGGTGAGTGAGGATCGTTGCCTTGTGAGCCTCAAAGTACAGGCGAAGCTTTCGGCTTGCTAGTACAAAGGTGTAATGAAACTTCTCAATTAGAGGGTATTAGTTCAATTTAGCACTGACTAGGGAATGACTCACATAATATACCGAGATCTGCCCCTTATGCCTTTCCACCACTAAGACAACACTTATTGCCTGCTCGAAGACACCCTAATGCAGGAGTAGTGTCTCCTCTTGTACTGGGCTAGCTATCTTGGGAAAGCAAGCAAGGTAGGTTTTTAGTGATTGAAAGGCATCGTCTACCTCTTGATGCCGCGCGAAGTGTGCATGCTTTAAAAGGACATGAAAGAAGGGTTGGCACCTATCCGCTGATTTTAACATGAACCGGCCCAGGGCTGCTATGTAGCCAATTAGCCATTGCACTTCTTTCACGTTCCGTGGTGGTCTCATATCTAAGACCACTTTTACCTTATCAGGGTTTGCCTCTATTCCCCTATTGCTGACCTTATACTAGTACAACCCCCGATCAGTTACAAAGGCTATTTTCTCCTGGTCTCCACAGCACAGGGGAATCTGGCGTACCCTGAAAAGGAACCTAGAAAACTTAGCATGGGGTGACTCGCTGTGACATCCACTAGCTTGTCAAATTTCGATAAAGGGTAACTGTCCTTATGGTAGGCCTTATTAAGATCATTGAAGTCAACAAACATTTGCCAGGAACCGTTGGGTTTCTTAACAAGTACTACGTTGGAAATCCATTTGGGGTACTGGCATTCCCTGGCGAAACATACATCCAATAGCTTCTGTATCTCTGTCATCATAGTCACGACTCGCTCAGGCCCCATATGTCTCTTTTTCTGGGGCCACCGGCTTGTAAGCGCGATCCATGTTCAACTGGTGCTCCATAACCGCAGGGATCATACCAGGCATCCCTTCGGGACCAAAAGCGAAAATGTCCTTGTATTCCTACAGGGGCCCAACTAGAGCATGTCTTTTGTCATCACTCATATTACGGCCTAGTTAAACTGTGGGGTCGGGTCGCCCTTTATAGAGGGGAATGACCTTTAGGTTATCGGCCGGCTCTGGTCATGGATGCTCGGGATCCATCGAAGTGACGGTGCAGATGGTTAAGGCCTCGACAACGGTAGGAGGCACAACTCGCGACCTTTTATCCCAAAGGTTGCTGCCCGACGAGTCCCTGTCCATCTGAACGTTCCACCAAGGGCTGGATGCTGACCAGGTAGCATACTCAGGCTGTCTGTTGGTCTCCTTGGCGTTTCCCTACATTGCCATCATCTACCTCATACTGAAGCTGTAGCAAATACAACGCGATGACGTCCTTAACCTTGTGTAAAGTTAGCCGCCCTAGAATGACGTTGTAGGCTATTGGGACGTCCATAACTAAAAAATCGATTTCTAGATTTCGCGCCCTAGATTTATCCCCAAGCTGTGGTGGAAGACGGATCACTCTCATAGGATTTACCTCTTGCCCTCCAAAGCCTAGAATAGGATGCTCAAGGGGAAAGATTTCCCTTCCTGTATGTTTAAGTCTCTTCAAGTAATCCTAGGTGATAATATCAGCGGAGCTCCCAGTATCAATCAAAATCCACACTAGGGCGTTGGCCACCTTCAGCTCGATAACCAGTGGATGGTTATGCGGAGAACTGAAATGCTGGCCTTTGTGTCCATTGAATGTCATGGTGGGAAGGGTAATGCGATTCCCATGCTCAGCTGTCATAACCTATTGCGTCCCTCGCATCTAGGCCTTTCATGCAGCACGGGTAATTCCTTCCACATATCCCTCGTGTGACACCTCATAAGGTTCACTTTTCTTTTCGGGAAGCTAACTTATAAGAAATCTGTAGTTAAGCGTGCTTGCTGTTGGGAAATCTTATGATGGGTGACCTCCTGGGAAGTTTCTCAGGCAGCGTGTGAGCAAGAACGAAACATGCCGGAAAGGCTTATGGTGATTTGTAGGGTCAGTCAACGATCCTTGATACTGTTCATGGTGACTGTCTGTGACCCGAGAGCGGTCGGGGCATTACAGATGGTATTAGAGCGAACCCGCGACTTTGAGTTGTGCCAGTGGATGAGAGAGCCCTGGGTAGTCACCTAGCGGGGCAAAGATACTGGGATGGATCGTCAATCAAGAGGACTTGTAAGTCAGTCGGTTAATATGGTACAACGAGGACGTTCAAGTGGGGTGATTATAACACCCTGTAAGTTGCTTAAACGATTTGACGCGACTACTCGTTGTATTTAATCTCAATGATAGCATTAATATGTTCCAAAAAATAATTGATCATCAATTCCAAAAACAAGGGGAGATCGAACATTAAGCCACAGGCCCAAGATTCGAAATATAGATATATGTACTATGATCGTAAAATGCTAATAATCCAATGGAAATATCAATCATACAGGGGTTGATTAGCGAACAGCTTTTTGGGGCTAAAAAGCTCTTGTTGGGGTCATTAGCTGTTTGGCCTTGGTCAAAAAGCTAATTTGAGTGTTTGGTTAATGAGCGTTTTGTATTAGCTTTTTACGCCTAAAAAGGTCTTTTGCAAAAAAGCTTTTTAGAGGAGCTTTTTCAATTAGTTTAAAGGATTTGACGTGACTACTTGTTGTATTTAATCTCAATGATAGCATTAATATGTTCCAAAAAATAATTGATCATCAATTCCTAAAACAATGGGAGGTCGAACACTAAGCCATAGGCCCAAGATTTGAAAAGAAAATATAGATATATGTACTATGATCGTAAAATGCTAATAATCCAATGGAAATATCAATCATATAGGGGTTGATTAGCAAACAACTTTTTGGGGCTAAAAAGCTCTTTTTCGGGTCATTAGCTGTTTGGCCTTGGTCAAAAAGCTAATTTCAGTGTTTGGTTAATGAGCGTTTTGTATTAGCTTTTTATGCCTAACAAGGTCTTTTGCAAAAAAGCTCTTCAAAAGAACTTTTTCAATTAGCTTATTACTATGTGCAATGAAAATGACCATATTAACCATAATTATTTGCACAAAATTACTTCAAATGCCATTGATAGCAAAAACCTACTATTTTCTATTGAATCAATTTTAGCTATCAGAACCAACTCCATCCATTTATTAATTTATTTATTTTTTGGCTGCCTTTTTTTTCCCATCTTCAACAATTAGGGCCTGTTTCTTTCGTGGGTAAATTGGGTGGGTCAAAAGGGTGAAGTGGGTTGAAGTTGGTTGAGCTGGGTTGAGATAGGTTGAAGTTGGTATTTTTTTTAAGTGTGTTGAAATATGTTGAAGTAGGTTGAAGTGGGTTGATGTTGGTTGAAGTAGGTTGAAATGAGTATTTTTTTTATGTGGTGAGTTGAAATGGGTTAAAATAATGAGAATATAATGTGTGATAATTTATGAAGTTATCCAAATTTTGTTAAATTTTTGTTTTTTATTTTTCAAATTTTTGATTTTCAATTTTTAATTTTTAATTTTTTAATTTTCATTTTCTTGTTTTTACTTTTTTATTTCTTTGTTTTTAGTTATCATTTTCTTATTTTTTTTTTTATTTTTTTTTTTATTTTTTTTATTTTTTTATTTTTTTT
>JACYFF010031954.1:25966983-25989301 GCA_017589665.1 Selenicereus undatus | reverse complement strand
TAAAAAAAATAAAAATAAATGAATAAATAAATAAATAAATAAGAAAAAAGTAAAAAATAAAAAATAAAAAATAAAAAAATAAAAAAAAAAAATAGAAAAATAAAAAAATAGAAAATAGAAAATAAAAAAGTAAAAACAAAACAACTGAAAAATGAAAAATGAAAATTGAAAACTAAAAGTTAAAAATTAAATATCAAAAAAATGTAAAATAAAAAATAACAAACAAAAATTTAACAAAATTTGGATGACTTCATAAATTATCACACATTAATGACGTTCTCATTATTTTCATCCATTTCAACCCACCACATAAAAAATATACCAAATTCAACCAATATTAACTCAGTTCAGCCTACTTCAACCTATTTCAACTCACTTCAAAAAAAAAAAAAAAACCAACTTCAACCTACCTTAATCCACCTCAACCAACTTCAACCTACTTCACCCTTTTACCTACCTAATTTACCCACGAAAATAACAGCCCTAAATCTCACATGATACTTTACAAATTATTAAAATTATGAAGGGGTAGGTTGAAGTTGGTTGAAGTGGATTGAAGTAGGTTGAGATAGGTTGAAGTGGGTTGAAGTTGGTATTTTTTTTTCAAGTGGGTTGAAGTAGGTTGAAATGGGTTGAAGTAGGTTGAAATGGGTAAAAGTGGATTGACCCACAAAAAGAATAGGCCCTCAGTCGGGTTGAAAAAGGCCTGGGTTAGGCAATTTAGTTCAAGTCTTAAACTGCTTGATCATTTTTTATTTTTTTTTGGTTGCCCCTCTCTTCTTCTTCCTTTATTTAGTGTGGGTTGGGTTTAGATGCAGGATTTGATCTTTGAATAGTAGGGCCACTTTTCATATTTCTTGTCACATAAAGTTCAAGTATTATTCCAAAAAAAAAGTTACAATTGAAGGGGAGCCTTGGAGTAATGGTAAAATTGTCTCCGTGTGACCAAGAGGTCACGGGTTCGAGCCGTGGAATCAGCAACTGACAAAGTCAGGTTAGGCTGAATGCGAGATGCTTGTGCATTGGGCTGACCTTTTGTTATTATGTTTAAAAGAAAATTGAAACTAAGTTAAGAGCAAAAGAGGAATTTTATCAAATATCATTGTCAGAAATAACTAATTTTACCGAACATTTTTTCTAGGAACAACTAATACAATCAACTAAGTCTAATAGCTAATACAACCAACTAACAGCTAATAGCTAATACAAAAAGATAATAGCTAACAAATGATTGCCAAATAGAACCATAGTATTAGGGTATAATAGACTTGGTCGTGCAAATTAGTCATGATATTTACCATCTAATGATCATATCTCATAGCAAAAGAAAGACATCGCAGCATGATTCCTTTGTTTTTCCTCCAAATCAACAAGGGAAATAGGAGTGCGAATTTATAAATCAAATGATCATATATATATATATATATGACAAAATCATTTTAACATCACTATCATCATCGAAACATGGCTAAAGTTTTAATATACACATGTTGGAAACTATTGAGAATCATATGAACTATAATTCAAACTCAACAAGGATTCACAAGAAAAACAACAAGATCATGTGAATATAAAGTTGCCAAATATGGTATAATATTCAAAGTACTTCCAAAAGAAAAACTTCTCATCACATCTATATTTCTTGAATAGGCAAGCAAACAACTTAATAAACACCTCAAAATAATATATCAGCATCCATAAATAATACACAATATAGATCATATATATAAAATTTCCACTCATGAGTAGGCCATCTAAATAATGGCCATTGCTTACATACTCTAGAGACATCCCTTCCTGCTCCTATAACTTTCTATTTTACAACTATTACTAATGGGCACTGCTTATGAATGTAGCTTATGCTAAAATTACCACTCATGAGTAGGCCATCTAAATCATGTATTTGAAAAATTGATCACATATATAAAACAATGATCACTCAAGGCACACTATTAGACATGAGATCAGATAGTCAACATAATACACAGCCCATCTATAAGAAAAGATATACACTTGATATAGACACATCAATGAACAACCATTTCATACAGCATATTATGCATGCATTAATCCATAAACTCATATAATATAGTCAAAGCTTTCCTCTTTTAGACTTAAGAGCCTCCCAAATTCTTTTATCACTTCGCATCTTAATGAAGATACAATACATTGTATTAGTCACATAATGCGAACGCAACTCATGACAAGTTTTATTATCCTTGTCAAAATTCCTAATGGAACCTTGAGGAGGCCATTAAGCATTTAAGGCATAATCAACCCTTGCTTAAGTAATAAAAAAATTTAATATGTTTGGTCCACATGCGATGATTATTCCTATCCAGTTTAGTCATATTAGATAAGCACAAAGTAAAAAGTATGTTTGCTAATTCAACCATTAGTCACAGCACACATTTGGTTTTAGATTGTTAGGAAAATAAAGTTTGCAAATAATAATAATAAAACAAACATATCTGATTTAATCAACAATAAAGAAGTCGCGGCTTGGTAATCCATTACCTAAAAACTAAATTTGCTCCGCGAATTGTACACCAAGGACTCATGACCAATTGCCTTCCAGGCAAACACTGCCAGTTGTCCGTAAGACATGTTAGAATGAATAATTGTGAGGAACTTTGAGCCTTACCTAGAGCGCTAGGAAAGAAGATGGGTGATTTATAATTTTTCTGTGTGTTGAAAAACTAATGCACAAGGTAATTTATAGAGTGAAGTGTTTGCACAAATGGCAAAGAAAAGAAGGGAGGATACGATGGAGAGTAATCGACAACACAAATGGCAGAGAATATTTAAGCTGAAAAAGAAACATAATGTATAATGGTTACTTGCCAAAACGGATATAGTAAAAAAGGAAAGATGATCTCTTATTCATTATCTTTCATTGAAGGAAAATTCTAATGCTACATACTACTGATTAGGGGCCCATTAGCGGTTCCATCTTACCATAAAAACAAAAGAGAAGAAAACTTGAGGGGAAAAAATATTAAGATAGGGTCGTCTTGTATGGTTTTATCACTGCTTCACATAAACGATCTCACATAATAAATGCATCAATATAAGTAAGAAAGCCATAGGAGATGAGGATTAAAGCAGTTGATAAGAATGATCATTAGTAACATTAGCTACTTCTACCTTTTCTTGTCTTGTCCCTAGCTCAAATGTTCCTTTTTGTTAATCCTTTCAACAATTATCCTTGAATCTCTCATGCTAAGGCGAAAAGCATCCGCAAATAAGAAGATTTTTCAAATAAGGCAAGCACATTTGGTTAAGTCAAAGAACTTAGACTGCCTAGTCATCTCAATTTCTAGCTAAACTTCAGAAAGGTTGATCTTCCCTTAAGCCAACAATTATTCAAGAGTTTGAGTGTAGGCGGTCCCTGTAGGGGTATACTCAATGCAACAATTTACTATATGTGCTTTTGTGTAATGTAATGAAATTCTTGAATGGTGTGAACTACAAATGCTGACTATATGTGAGTTGTAGGTTCCTAATAAACAATCTCACTTGATTGACTTCTGAGGGTCGGTCCACCATAGGAGTAGCCTTTGCTCTTCATCTAGTCAGGTAGTGAGCAAACCTTTCCTTTTTATACTCGTTGATCAATTATGAGTCCCTAAGTGTGATTGGGAGGTCATTATTGTATGAATACTATTGGAAGAATTCCTACACAAATCAGCCCAGTTCTTGACCTTTCGTAGGTCCATAGCATTGTATCACCTCATCACATCCTTGCCGAATCTTCAAGGAAATATGATGTGGAAGATATCCTTGTCAATTCCTTCTAAAGTCATGGTACCAATAAAATTCCTTACTTGATGGTTATGATTTTCAGTTCCATGAAATTTAATATCTGGTATAGTAAACTTAAGAGGTAATTTTCCTCTTGGGATTGAAGTGAATCACTGCATAATCAGTAACGCAATTGTTAAACATTGAAGATTCTTTTGACAATTAATTGCTCTATACAATCTACTCGTGGATTGGTTGAAGAAATGTCCTTTATAGCTTCTTCTTTTTCTTTCTTTCTGTCATCCTCTTCCTCTCTCTCATGACTCTTCCTTTCTTTATTGTGATGGATCTCACCATCTTCCCTTTGAGGTTCCTTGGTAATATTCTGAATTGTGGTAGCCATCATCTCCATCTTTTTATCATTTTTTCTCTATTTTGGCCTGTATTTTTTCCCATCATCTTCATAAGTTGTAGGATTTCATGACCTCCGGTCATTGGAATTCGTGAGGGATTGGGCTCTGACTAGGATATCGATTTTGACTTTGACCCAACAGGTAGAGTTTCTTCAATTGCTTTCCAGATAGCAGTCTTCGGTTAACAGACTCTGCTCATATACCCTCTTAGTCTTCCTCATCCTAATTGATAATTGAAAGTGCTCATGACTCTCTCTTCTAAATACCTTTTAAAAGGCAATTAAGGACTCAAAATAAAACATGATAACTCATGAACTAAAACCTAACACGAAGAACCCAGATTGCTAACTTATGCTAGGAATGCTGACTCACAACAGACCTTAAAGTAAACTCACTAGACCGAACCCACCTTTTAGAGCCTAAATTGAGGATATAACCTATCTGGGTATGAGGTAGACCTGATAAATGGGTCATTCAGTTAGGGTACGGGTTGGGTCAAGTTTGGGTCAGGTCATGTACAGGTCAAGCGACATTTCAGGTTGCTTCGGTTTGGGTCGGATATGGTTCGGTTTGGGTCGATTTTGGGTCAACCAGTTTTTGGTCAAATACGCTTGTCATGCCAAAACAAACAATTTTGCAGAAAATTTCGGGTCGGGTATGGTTCGATTCAGGTCAATTCGGGATTCAGGTCCACTTTCAGGTGAATATATTTCGGGTGTCGGGTCGGGTATGGGTTCGGGTTTTGAGTCTCGGGTCAGTTTTGTCAGGTCTAGTCCGAGGTTAAGAGCCCTTTGAGCTTAATCGGCCCCAAAGCCATTTTCGTGTCTAGTCCTACTTACTATACTTGACCATTCCTAACCTGGAGTCTCCTAAGACCTAAAGCATCAATGCATAGTCCTCGGGGCTAGGGTAGTTAAGTTATACAAGAACACATTCACCAACCCATATGACTTCTATCTTAAGCCAAAATTCTACATTGCAAGTGGTTTAGGTAAAATTTAAAACAATCCTCTTGTGGCCAGAGTGCTTCATACATCATCCATGATGTGCAGGACAGGACTGGAACATGTCGATAATTCCTCGTATCATGTGGATTGGGAAAGTGTGTCATTATTTTTTGAAGAGGTAGTGGCACAATGTAAATCCTAGAGGCATTGTCAATCCTGTTATGATAGCACCTTTAATAGAAGTGTAACTAAAATAACTTCACATATTGAATTTCAAAGTTTGTCCTCTTTTAAAAAAACATCCTCAACGGTGTTTTATTTTGCAATTAAATTAGATTTATTTGTACAGCAAACAGATTTGGACCATTGAATTGCATGCTAGGCCTAGAAGGCTAGGTCTCAGTTCTAATAGAAGAACCTGGGCTAGACTTTGGTCCAAACACTCTCAGCTGGATCCTCGCAGTAGCTCCTGCTTGGTCCAAAATTTGGGTTGTAGGTCTGATGGGCCAAGTTCTTGGGCCACCATCAACTCTGGATTCTGGTCAAGACAGTTTTACTATTGGCATCTCGAGTTGGTTTGCGTAATTTAGAAACAACAAAGCAAAAGGAATAGAGAAAACATAAAAAGCAATAAACTTTAGTTAATAGAGTCGTCATTGAGTTTTAGGAAAAACTTACAAACCAAATCTACTCTTTGAAAGCAAACCGTAAACCGATAGGGAAATTTGTTTCTCTTTGAAAAGGTTTTCAAAAGGCCCCCGAATAATCCCTAGTGTGGGGACGATCTTGACTCCATAGGCTCAAATTGAGGATCTAGATTCGGGAGTGATGGTATAGTGAGATGATTGAGTGCATCAGATCACTATCAATCATCATCGACGACCTTCACTAATCAATACCAAAAATTAGATATTAATTATACTATCAAACAGTCTTGCAGCATATTAGTATCAATCATGTCAAACAACACAAATAAAAGGTAAAACACTAGTCTAGAAATATTCAAAATAATGTAAGTAATTATAGCAGGCAGTGAGCTACTTAAAGATCACATCTTTACCAAACTAGAACCATGGAAAAAAAGAAGGTAAAGAGATAAGGGAAAAATTTAAAATGCCCTCAGGATGACCTACTTAGTTTATCTGGGAACCCAGCAAAGTGACGCCTCTTAATGATTAACATAATCTCTCCTTTTTAATGCTTTCAATGTATAGAGTGTTTCTCTCAAGATTTGCCTTAGTATCTACCTCTTTGATTTTTAGTCTTCTTTTACCAGAAATCTCTCATGGTTTTTCGATGCTCTTGTTGATCGAAATTCGATGCCCCTAACCCTAAGGCATAGCCCCCTTTTTTATAGTGTTGATGGGATAGTCAAAATTGGTTTAGAGAAAGGATACCTAATCGTAGTCCCATTAAACTTAATCTAGATGAGTGAATAGATCTAGCTAAGATTCCAATGAATTAAACATAGTGAATAAATCCAACTAGAGTTTTGATTTATTAATCACAGTTTAGATAGACAAGAACTCGGAAAGAGAAAAAATAAGGAACCCACCCAGGTTCCCAGTTAAGTGAACTAGCCGAGTTTTGCTTAGGTCAGGCCCATCGGGCCAGGCACTCTTGCTCTTTCTTGTGCTTTCCTTTTTTATTTCGAAATCATTTTCTAAGAGATCACTTTACTGGACCCCCAAACACACAAGTTGAGGTATAATTTTCGTTGACAGACTATTAAAAATTAGACATCATTTTTATGCGTCTACAATGCATAATGACGAAACATTACAATGATATTAAATGAAACTATGATATAATTTAAATGAACTTGTGGAATGCATTTGACTTTAAGAGACTTAATACTTTCTTATTGGAAAAAAAAAAGCAAATTTAACAAAATAGTTAAATAGTGTTACAAGCTAAGAAATATAATAAAACAATTGTATTGCTCTCTCATGACGCCTTTATGTATGTGATAGTTTTATAATTTCAAGAAATTTCAATCTTGAATTGTGTTCATGCAGACATGTGTTCATATGCGATAGCAAAACTAAATTTTAAGAACCCATCTATTGCCCCATTTCAAATTTTTGTTATCTAATCATAATTTTTCATATAAAACCTACGTAGAGGATTTGTAATTTAACTAGGTTGAATAATTTATGCTATGCACATAAATCTTTTCTTATGTTTTTGTTTATTTTTTATAATAGTCCATCATTGTCGTTAATAGTATAATAAAAATTTTAAAAACTATCAATTTGAAGCTTGTAGCATACTTAAAAAACATATTATAGTCAACTCAATGGGAAAAAACAATGGTGACTGTATCATCAAAACCAAAAGTAATTTAGTTAATTATTAAAATTTACAATTTATTTGTGACTTTTAATGAGCATTAATTGTAAATGATTAGATCGGCAGTTATGGCAATACATATGTCAAATCCAGTTTCAGATATTGACCAAAGCAGTGGACTTGCAACATGTGGCATTGCTTCTCTTTAGGAACACAAATGTGTTCCAATATATGTATAGATAGATTGGTTAAGTAATCAATCGCCTAGTTCCCTCAAATAAGATTTTAATTTTAAGCTTTGAGTATGGAGAACTTTATAATAGAAAAGTTTTTCTTCCTTGTACGATGAAAACAACTCAAATCTGATCAATGATCAACAAAGGATTAAGGACAACAAAAAACAAGAGACAGAGAGAGAGAGAGAAGAAAATGGCTGGTACAGTGGGGGAGGGAGCAGGGGAGGATATTGCGTAGAACCATGTAGGTGGTGGATTACAAAAAAGTGGTTGAATGTCCCTTTTCAGGATTCAAAACGACATTGTTTAGGACGCATCGGCCATGATACAAGTATAATCTCAGATGTGGACTATGTACATGCACATGATAAAATATCTTTGATTCACATCCATGCATCATGGTGCAGTCCAACTAATTTTACTAGGATATTGTGAACGTAGGATCTAATTTAGACTGATGGGTGATGACTAATCACTAATGAGTACACGTCTTCTAAAGATGAGAAGATTTTACTGGTGATCTTATTTGAACTTTTTGAGACATTTTGCATACATATACTTTAGTGTATCTTTAGGATATGACAGTCAAATACGCTTATTATACCGAAAAAGGATAAGAACATAGAATGTCCATGAGTCTATAAGAATATCGCAGGTAATGGTATACATCTCCTTGTGATGTGCTAATTGTGTTTTACGCTAAATCTATGCTTATAAGTAATCAAGTTGGTTTTTTTTTTTTTTTAAAGATGGTTAGATGGGGTAATCAACTTAGACAAAGCATATAGATAATGCTTTTAGAACTAAGATATTCAACAAACAACAACAACAACAACAAAAAATTAGATGCGCTACTAATTGACTAAATTTGCTTATATTACATGGTTTAATTTTATTTTTCTTCATGTACAGATATCTAGTTAGTAGCTAAAATATTCAGTTAATTTGTTAGGCCAGCACTTCACATTATAGATAAACATACACTATGCTTGATGATAAAGCTTAGTCCACATAAACGATAAATTTTTGGTTTGAGTTTCATCACTTTGTTATCTAGACTACTGATCTCTTTTTATTTCGATAATTGATTCACATCAAAAAGAGGTATGCAAATGATGCCCATGCTTAAACATCTCACAACTCCTAAAACACCTAAAATAAAGTATGCCATCTAACTATGAATATCAATACAAACCAAAATTGCTAACTAATACAAGAATCATCGAGTTGCAACTGGCACAATCCTAAAGCGAACATATGCCAATAGCAAACACTACTCTCTACTATTCTAAATATCCACACCTTCGATGTAGAAGATCGAAATTCACACCATCACTCAATTATGATCCAACATCTCTTAATTATGATCCAACATCTCTTCATCAAAGTATCCACACGAAATCACAATTCTCACCATCTCTCAATTATGATGCAGCATCTCTCAATTATGGTTATTGGTCTCTTTGCCAAGCCGGAAGAGGGGTGCTATCAAATTAAATTACTTTCTAAATGAAAATAGTTACATAAAATTTCCCTTTCCAAATTCCAACAAGAACCCCCCCCCCAAAGGGCTTTTTGCGGTGCATAACCATAACATGATTGTATTATTGAACATGCCTAATAATATTTGTCATATTATTGAACACACCTAATGATGAATATTTGTCCTAACTTGATTTTTTATCTTTGATCTAGCTGTAGCCATTGTAAAACTGTGTAGCCTAGCCTCTTCAACGCCGTAATGCGTAAGCTGACTCCATTCATTGTATACTACCTCTTATATTTCATTATACATCTAAAAATATGAAGAATAACTTAAAATGTTTGATATCGTTATGATATGTTATGAAATGTTACTTCTTTTTGAACTATTAAGGGCCTGTTCTTTTCGTTGATAAATTCCAAAATATCAACCTCAACCAACCTCAACCCACTTCAACCCACTATCACTATTTTAACCAAGTTCAATGTATCACATAAAAAAAATTCAACCCAATTCAACTTACTTCAACCCATCTCAACATACTTCAACCCACTTCACCCTTTTATTCACACCAATTTACCTACGAAAAGAATAGGCCCTAAGATGTTCAAATAGATCAGAAATGATAAAATCACTTATCCCTCCATGAGGTTTCCCTAAGAGCGACTCTTTAGGGTTTCACTGTGAGGCGGAACTGCCTATTGCCTGTGTGGTTGCTCATCTCTTCTGATCACACCTTAGTTGTGTCACTTGTGTGTGTTTGGATCAAGTGCATTCTTACAATATGGATTTCCCCGTTAATGAATCGATGGAAAGATTTTTGCTTGATAAAGGACGAGGAAATGATTGTAGATTGCTCTAAACTAGAGACGAGGATTTTTCCACAAGGGTTTCCCTTACACTAGCTGGAAAGGTCATGTTTGACAAATGCTATAGAGTTTCGGGTTTGTTTACCTTCCTCTGACAAGCTTGAAATGTTTGGAAGGCATTTTAAATACGTAAGGCGGGGGATAATTTATATGTCTTCTAGTTCTATCTAGCGGAATACTCCTGAGAGCACGTACTTCCAAGAGTCACATCAGTACATATATATTAAAAATTAATATATGACAAATACACATGTGAAAAATATATACACGTGGACAATGAGAGTATGTACTCCTGGGAGCACATAAGAAATTGCCTAGTGGAGGATAGAGGACCATGGATTTTAACAAACAATTGATATTGTTAGTGGAGATTAGGGACAATATTGCTCCATTAGAAATCTATTTTAGCCCTGTAAACTTTTGGGTAAGAGGGTATGATATCCCATTTGGTAGTACATCCACGAAGACAGCCATGGCTTTTTGGTTGCGAATTTTGGAGGCTTGGTGGATTACAGGGATGATAATGACACTGGATGGAGCTACTATGTGGCCTTTCAAGCAAAGGTCAAATATCTCAGAACCCCTATTGTGGGGAACTATTACATCACTTGGGGACGCAGGAGCAAAGTGGGTTCCATTCAAATATGAGAAGTTGCCTAACTTCTGCTATAGTTGCGGAAACCTAGGCCACATCAGGGAGTATTGTGATCATAGTGAGGAGGAAGATACAAAGGCTCAGTATGGGGACTCGTTAAGAGCGGCGTTGCTGAAAATTTATCAGAACAACAAGAGTAAGCATGGCGGGAAAGAGGGGCATAGCTTTGTGGAATTATTGGAAACGAGTGAAGGTGGGGAAGGGTCAAAAGGGAGGGGCCAGAACTACACAAATCGACAGCACACAGGTCATTGAAGGACATTTTGGCGACAGCTAACTCAGAACCAAGGAACTGTTTGACGGAATCGAGAGTTGGAGGGGGATAAAGAAGTTACTTCTACCATAAGTAAGGGAAAACATCGAGAGGCGAGGCAACAAGGGGGAGTAATATCTGGGAGTCCTGTTCAAAATCATGTAATTATGGTGCAAAGTGACATACTTGCAGATAATGGAGGAGATATGAGACAAGACTCAGACCATAATATTGGGAAACATCCCATGCATGGCACTATTACTGTTGCCCATGCAATTGAGTCAAATGGACCCAAGACGAGCTCATGAAAAAGGTGGACAACGACTAGTGTCAACATTTTGTGGGCGATTTTTCGCCTTATGTACAATCTTACAATCGCCAGCCCATAAAATACTTTAATGGATTGGCCTGGCAGCTGCACTTTGCAAAGTAATAACCCACCCAAGATATGAACCTGTGTCCTGATTGACAATGCTAGGAAACGATGCAGAAAAAAGGTCCCTTTTTTTGTTTTTTTTTTGGGGGGGGTGGGGGGGGGGGGGGGCGCATGGAGGCGATAAAGCAATGCAAGCAATTAAACGATAAATGTGAGAGCTGGTGGGCGACTTACGGTGCCAATGGGACGAGTTGGCAACGTAAGGTGAGTATGGTGCCTAAACTCAAACACTTTCTCTGTACGGCGAGCTGCAATTTACTCCTGGTAAAAAGGAAGTTACACCAATGCCATATTATCATGGACGATGTATTTGAGGTATGTCAAAAGTAAGAACTAAATGCGGAGTACGTTGTTCATGCCTTATTTGAATGTGCGAGAGAGGCTTGGGGTATGGTGGCCCATGGCACGGTGGTCTTGTAGGCTAAGGAAGCTCCTTTGTTGTAGGATGCTGTGGGCTTGGAATAAGCTGTCTCGAGGAATTTATGAAAGGGGGGCAGTGACATGGGCAATTTAGACTGCTAGAAATGATAAATTGTTTGGTAGTGGTGATCCATGTGGCATGTGTGGCTTCCTTAACCAGAGGTTTGTTAAGATGATCAAGAACTAATGGGTTGTAAAATGCGTGCATGGGCTGAAGTGACTCAGATTTGCAAATTGCCCTCCAAGGGTGAACTAAAACAACTACAGACATGGCATGCTTTGATGATGGGTTTGGCCTGGGCGCTGTGTTTAGCAATGAAATGGGACGGGTTATGACAGCAGCGGTAAAGAGAAATAGGTACGGGAGTCCCTGGAGGTGGCGGAGTGTGTGGGTTGAGCACACTGCCTAGGATGGGATTGAACAAGGTAATAGTATACTGTCCGACTGTTACTCTGAGGGCGTGATTCCAAAGCTATGTACTGGGAAGAGAGGTTTTGATACTGTGGACGCAAAGTTTATGTCCGAGTTAAGGTGCCAAGGTTTGATTCAATTTTATTGCCATGTAAAACAAGAAGGTAAATACTGTGCAACACGTGGCTACTGGGTTATGTAATCAAACAGAGAGTGAGAGAGCTTTCGTTGATGTAATCCTGCACAGAATCCTAGTCCTGGCGTAATCTGACCTGTTGTAGTAATAAAAAAAATGAATTATTATCATATACTTCCCCCACATTTAGGTAAATCTTATTTGTAACCCACAATTTTTGGAATCATTATTTGAACCCCCTCATTTTAGAGTTTGTTATCATATGCAGGACATTTATTATTATTTAACCACCCTCACATTGGTACTTTTTCAGGGCAAATGATAATAATTTTTAGGTTGAGGGAGGTTAAAGAATAATTTTAAAAACTGAATTACAAATATGATTTACCTAAAGCGTGAAGGGGTGTATGATAATAACTCAAAAAAAAAACTATCCCCATTTTTGCATGTTGGCTCCAAAAAAAAAAAAAAAAACTTTTTGAGGAGGGAAAAATCAAGGGAGAGTTCGGCTTATTAAGGATGAGACAGAGAGCAGCCGGCAAAGTACGCAGCAAGGCAAGGGAAGGTGAAGAGGTCAAATCTCCTACGCGGTTGAAATGCATAGGCCCCAAATTGGTGGGAGAATCTCTGAGCGTTTGAAAAGGAAACTTGGTATCATTGTGTCCCTTCCGAATCCCGACACCCGGGTCAATGGCTGGAGGAAAGACAGCAGTATCATCAAGCACAACGAGAATATCATTCTTACCAGCAGTTGTTGCATGGCGAGTGCTCCAAGAACAAGAAGGTGGTGGTGATTACAGGATCTCAAGCTATCAAATTCTACTCTGGAGGATTCTTGCCGTATTTGCTGGCCCTTATCAGGAATCAGAAGCTCTCTTCGAACATCAACGCATGCTGGCCCTTGTATTCTAGGTGGTACGAAATGAGCTTGCTGTATAGTCCATAGGTTGTTTTTTTGGTCTTGGATTCTTTATTTAACTATTGTTGAGCTATTGTTGGTCCACTAAGAAGAAAAACTCTCCCATCACAGATTTTCTCTATTCACAAAACTCGAACCCAAGACCTCACTTAAAGGAAATAAGTGCCAAACCACTTGAACAACCTGTGTTGATATAGTCCACTGATTGTGGCTATGCTTTTCAACATCATCTCCAGTTGCATGCCATAAGTAGACAAGAAGGTGCTGGTAGGCTCAGTGCTTCCAGTAACAAGATTAATGTCAGTTCTGAGTCGCTGATCATTCCAAAAACGAAGAACCTGGCCTTTTCATTCACGCCCCAAAGACCCTAAGAAGACAACTCAATAGCACCAATGAGACCAGTTGACTTACGAATCGTGATTTAGCAAAGGAATTAGTAGGCCTGTAATAAGAAGAGAACAGCAGACTGAGATCATCTCAATTGTTGCGTCCTTCCAATAACCATGTTATCTCGGCTGAATCGAGCAACATAAGTCTGCAATGCAGCTTCACAAACACCCAATTCAAGCAGTGCAGAACCATAGGCACTGAATAAACGCAACAATCAAACTACAGAACAATACAACTTAATAGCGCATCTTTTAGGAAGTGCAGTGATTAATCAAAGGGTGAGACATGAGAGGAATGATGGGTAAAAGAATGGGAACTATTCCCATATTCAGAAATTAGCCTTCAGAAGAAAGTCGACAGATTACATTGCACTATGTGACCATGAAAGTAAAGCAGCATCCATCATGCTTTCCCCCACCTCCTGTCCGTTAGAAAAAAACAAGGAAAAAAAAAAGAGGAAAGAGAGAGCATCTTCACTTGCGTGCACACAGAGAAAACACAAAACATATATATATATGTGTGTGCGTGTGCTTGTCTGTATATATTTTAAGACACCCACACAGACAAACTTGTCCAACAGACCTTTAAGCTTTGCCACTGCTTGCATTTCAAAATATCACTCTACCATCCCTTTTCACCCCTACCCACTGCATCTTTTGCTATTTTTTCTGAAGGTTGCACACTAGTTCTTAATTTCTTATCCATTTCAAAGTGAAGAATGCACTAATTTGCAAGCATACACAGTAGTAGTAAGAACAGTTTACAAAGAAACGGAAGAAAAAAAGATTGAATTTGAACTACAAAAACCACTAACCAGGCCTACCAAATTGTCTCTTCCCGCCCCAAGCGGGGGGCCAGGGCTGCTTGCACCACGGGGGGATCGGGAGCAAACCTAAGTTCTAGGTCAGAGTCATTCTAATACCTTTCCTGCATGACATTCTTACACTGGGGTGGGGAATGCAAAGCTGTCAAGCACAATGGAACTCAGCCATAAGTTATCGTGGGCACATTGACAGCTCCCGAATTGAACATATCATTGGAGCGATGAGTGGCAACATCAAGAGGAAAATGAGTATGCTCAGGCCATGATCTTGGTCACAATTAGTCAACAAGAAGTATTGCAATATTTTATATCACCTGGGCTCTTCATTTTGCCTCAAGCACCCATATTGAACACTCTGTGGACACAGAACCCTCCATTATAGACCAGAAATGTACAAAATTTCCAAAATTTTGTTGACTCCAACATACACCCATGTCGGACAACTAACATTTTAACATGGGTAACGCCAAGGCTGAGCAATATAGAGTATATGAATAAAGACCATAAATGGACGAAGCAGGGGTCACTCCGATGAATGAAGCAATGAACAGGATGAGAAGCAGCACATATCACTCAGTGGGAACAGCATATATAAACTGGGTACTTGAAGCCGACTACAAGTAGTTGACATTAGTATGTTTCTTAGACAACAACTAACTAAATTATCAACATTCCACGTTATCAAAATTTTACATACTTTTGGTATAAAACGAATGTTAACTGTACAGCACCATGTGGGAGTGTCAGATGTCTAACAGAAATACTTGGGATTGAATAGACAGTCCAGGTAATATGGGTCTAATCTCGTTATAAAAAGTAAGCAAAATATGGTATAACTATCTTCAAGCTCAAATCCTACATTGAATTCCAAAAAAGATTTGCCAGCAAGCTACAATTCTATTAGCATTATGGCAAAGAGACAACTACCAATACAGAATTTTCAGCAAAAATATGAAAGGACTGTTCATTACTGACTATTTTGTCTCAGTTTCGACATGAAGCTAGAAAACTTTGTGTTCAAATCAGTAGCAAATCCTTCTTTGCCAGTTTTGCGGAGACGCTTTGAAACTCTTAGATAAAGTGAATATTTAGGTTTAAGCCCCTTCTGAATCATTTCAACAAGGACATTACGAGCAACAAGAAGATCCCCATCCTTCAGATGAAGGCCAGCCAATACATTGTAAATCCCCTCAGCTGACCATGGATGCTCTGCAGCTGTATCGATCACATATTTGTATGCCTCGTCAAACTGTTGGGAATTGAAATAGCCCCTGATGAAAGCATAATGAGTCGGGAGACGAGGTTGAACTCCGCTAGAAACCATTTGATTATAAAACTCGACAGCGTGATCTGGCCTTTTATATCTGCAAGTGAAATAGATGAATATCTCGTAAGTAATTTCATCAGGAGTACAGCCTCTATTTAGCATCTCTTCCAGAACAGAGTATGCTTCATCAAGTCTCCCTTGTTTGCATAAACTGCTAATCAAGAAATTGTAAGTTTTAGCCTCAGGGTCACACTTCATTTGCCACATCTCCTCAAGCATATTCTTTGCATCTTCGACCTGGCCTCTCACACAAATATGTCTTACCAAAATGTTGTAATACGATACCTTTCTCTCTGTCATTTTCAAGACAAAATTGGCCAAATCAAACGTATTCATAGAGCAAAGTAACTCAAGCAGTGAATGAATCCCAGAGTTGCGACAAGATCCACCAACTTCATCTAGAACTTTTATAATTCCTCGAATAGAGTTTTTAGCTGTCTCCTTTGTTGAGCTCAGAATGGGCAAAAAACCAAAGGCCTGGTCACTGAGACAGATCTTCACCGCCCGAAAATCCTTTAGTAGACGAATCATAGTGGCATAATCTCCTAATCGCCCACAGTTATCAACCATCAAACTACATATATCAGCATTTCTAGAGTGATTTGGATGCACATCTCTAACCCATTCAAAGAACCGCATTGCAGGCACTTTAGTGACATTCAAAACACGTAAAATCTCAATGACAGACCACATCGGCAATTTTGAACCAGCATCATCTAACCTAGATTCCAAGTCACTACTATCACTCTTAATTGTATCAATTATCCTATTAATATCAATAGAGGACACACCAATCTCACAATGCTTTGAGGGTCCGTCTTCACCTGAGGTCCTAATTGTATTAGTACAACTAGAGAAGAACATCAAATTTCTGTGATTACTCAAGAGAGAAACAGTTGGGATAGAAAAACTCGTGTCAAGTTCAACAGACGAACCACACAAACATGGTAAAATCGATGAAAGATATGATTTTGCAGCAATGGAGCTAATGAATCGTGAAAATGAACGGTGCCCACGTGAGGAACTCGCAAAATATGCCGAATCTGCAGCAGAAATAGGCGTTGGAGAGGATAGGATTTTGCAATGAGGAGAGGTAAATGTGCAACGGAGATGGCCAGGGTTTAAGGGATACCTCGACTTGCAGATTCCGAAGACTCCCATCTCATGGTGTAGTTCTCTAGTAGAGAATCGAGTTTAGGTTACTCCGCACCAGGGTTTCTTTTGCCGCTTCAACAATCTGATGAAGTGGCTGCTTCTTTTAGTTTTGCTAACGCTGCCATTCTTGTTCTAGCAGCAAACCCTTCGTCCCATATAGACTTGGCAAACTGATCCAGAACCGAACAATCAGGATCTATATCCGAACCGATATTCAAAATATGATGAATTAATTTGGACCCAAACATCTTAATTAAACCGATCCAAAACCGAGCGAAACCTGAATTGTAGTATGATCCGAAATAACCCACACCTGAAATAACCAGACTCAATTCAAACCAGATCCGTAATAACCCGACTCAAAGTGAACCAAAAATGGATGACCCGAACCCAAACCGTACATGATTTAAAATTGATCCGATTCTTGCCCGATTCAATTTTACCCAAATAAGTAGTAGGAAGTAGCTTTTTTGGGGGGTTTTAGTCTTTTCTCTTTTGGGGGAATTTTGAATTTTTCAAACTCAATTAGTTGAATTTAGGTAGGAAAAGAAAAACAACTTATGAGGAAATTTTTACAAATGAAATCAATTAAAAACTTAAGAGGAAAAAATAAAATAGTTGATAGTTATAAGTTTTTAATTTGATAGATATAAGAGAAAAAATATTTTATCATAATAGAAATTAAGAAAAGATAAGTATAATTAACAATTTATTAAACTTATTAGAATCTAGCAATCTTATTTTACTATTTAATTCACTTAATGCAATGCACGCTATGATTATAAATTTATAATATTATTCTATAACTGCTGTCAAAAATTTTGCACTACTGATTTACAATTCTAAATCACCTTCATAACATGTTTAATTCTACAAAATCATATTCAAGAATGTATCGCATCGTATGATCTCATAATAATGTGACTCATTTGAATTTTGAACAATTAAATTCCAAGTCTTAAGCTTTGATAACTAGCATTCACAATCACATAAATGTAATGTTAATTGACACATACTCATATATTGCCGTTGCCTTTTAGTTTTGGCTCGTTGAGCAAATTGGGATCAAGTTGTTAATCTCACAAAAACAAATCTTTGAATTTTGATGTATGATTACTTAATGAGCTATCAAAAAACATTGATTCGATTACTAAAAATATCGACTTGAACTAATCTGATTCTATTTACCAACTCCAAATATGACAAACGTGAAGTTATAAACCAACACCGGGGTCTAAATAAAAATTTTGTTATTTTCTTTCCTTTTTTTTCATTTTTCAAAGTATTTTGAGTTTAGGGCTCACAAATGAGACCATTGATAAATGATTTGTGTTAGGTTGATCCACTTATTTTGTCATCGCACGAACTCAATTGAGATGATTAAAACTTGACTTGACGATAAATAATCCTTTGGATAATTGTACGGCGGATTTGATATAGGGTTATGGATGAGTTGTATAATTGTATTTGTAATTTACTAACTTTCTTAGTAGATTTAGAACTAACCCCATATAATTTTCTATTTTATATATATACATACATATATATATATATATATATATATATATATATATATATATATATATAAAATCAATTAATCATTAACGTATGAATTAAAAGAGAAATCTAGAATAAATGGGTTTGTCTAATCAAACGGTTTTATCTTTTAAATACAAGTAAAGAGTAAAGAACTAAAGATGACTACATTGAAAACATACAATGATTCGAAATTAACCCAATTTGATTTATATCCGATTCAATTTACACCTAATCCGATATTGACCAAACATTGAATTGAATTCCATCTAACTTAAATTACACTTGACCCATACCCGATCCGAATTGGGCTACTGTAGATAACCCGAAACAGACCTGACCCGAACCCTTATTGACCCGGACATGGTACCCATAAGTGACTCGAACCCGAACTTCACCCGAACCAAACCTAACGCGACCCGAACGTGGCTGACCCAAAAGTGACCCAACCCTGAAATTCACCTGAACCAAACCAGGACCCAACCCGAACATAGTTGACCCGTAAGTGACCCAAACCGAACTAAGACTCGAGCCATACCCAACCCCAATGAGCCATTTGCCATGTCTAGGTTTTTCTAATAATAAAAAATATAAAAGACAGTAAGTATAATATAATCACAATTAAAGGAGAGCAATTAGAGAGCGGTTTATTCTACCAACACATCTTGATTCAATTAGTTTGACATTTGTTCCTCTTAAATAAGGTCTCGGGTTCGAATCCTACTCTACCCCCCTAGGCCAACAGTAGCCCGACTCCAACAAATGGAGGATCCGAGACCAAAAAAAAGAGAGAGAGGTTAGTTCTAATGGAATCTAACACACTTATTGTTAGGTACATTTGATGTTTAATTTCTAGGATGATTGAATTTTTACTTGAGAAATTTGATGGTGAATCATAGGATTAGGGATGGATTGCATTAAGGTCCATCCCTCCAATCTTCCTTTGGGTCCTTCAAGACCTAGTGGCCAAGTCTGACCCAGATTTGTAATCATTAATTTAAAAAAAAATTAAATAGAATGGATAAATTAAACTTTGCATGTACCATTAAAAAAAAAGAAGAGCAGATTCCCTTTTGGAGCCACCAAAGGTTTTAGGTAGGATGATGTAAGTCCTGCGCATCAAGTAACGTTAGTTTTTTCCTGAAGAAACTACTTTCCATTATCGTTTGGCCACAAACTCACAACCTAGTGAAATGTCATGTCTCCATCTGTGTGTTGCTTCCATGGCTAATCAACTCATGTGGGAGTGAAAAAAAAAAACTGGAACTTACAGAGAATGAATCCAAGATTAATGTTGATATTGTGGAGGAGAAAAGGGAAGCTGAGATTGTGCCACTGTTGCTTGCCAGTAAACTCTGCCCATAAAAGCCTTTCTCTTTTAAAACTGTAAGAGGAACGCTTAATCTCATTTAGAAGGCAAAGGCATTGTCAAAAATGGAATTGGAACCAAACCCTTTTGTATTTTTTAATTCTTTAGTGAGGCTAATAGAGAAAGGGTTTTGGAGGGGTCCTCATGGTCTTTTGAAAACTATCTTCTAGTGACAAGGAAGACCCTAAGCATCGCCACCTATTAGAACTCAACTTCGATACGACTCCTTTGTTGCCACAAATTTTTGAATACATAACCGTTTTGATAGAAAGAAAGAGAAGCTATTGAGGGAGGCTAAAGGTACATCTGGAGGCTTTATTGAGTATGACAATTGACAAGTCCATGCCTTTGGGTTTAGATAGAGCAATAGGAATTAAAGCTATGATTTAGGTTAACAAACCACTTCTAAGAAGGACATTGATATTGATGGGACGAGGTAAATCTAAATGAGTTGACTTCAAATATGAAAGGCTATCCACCTTTTGCTACTTCTATAGGAGACTTAGGGACGTTGACAAATATTGCAATGAATAAGAATTTCAAGATGAACAATATAGGATGGTTTTAGAATATAGAGATTGGATGCAAGACTGCCCTGAAAAATTACTAACAAAAGCTGCAGTAAAGGAATTGGAGAAGGATAAGGCTACGATAAAACATCTCAATGTAGCAAAGAGGATTTGATGATAAGGAAATTTACCAGTTAGTATCCTACTTGAGATATGAGCCTGGAAAGATAAATGATATGCTTCAATAAGGAGAAATTAGAAGATAATAAAAGAAGTGGGAAAGGGGGAATGACATGTGAGAAGTTGAGGTGGTACAATTGATAGAGGTCACTCATGCAAAACTGAATATTTCTTCTAGTTTAGTCAATGGCAAAGCGAATGACTAAAAATTGCTAGAAAGCCAATACCAAATATCACTATGTAGTTAAAGGAATCAAAGGAAATTCAATAAGGGCTCCAATTTAAAATTCAAGATTTGTAGAGTTCTTAGCACAGTCAAGAGGTTGGTCTTAATCTGGGTGACTTCATGGCTAAATTAATGTATTGTTATTTTTCTAGCTTCTTTGAAGCTCATTATTAATGATCATTTAAAAAAGAAAAAAATTCATCGCCACATTATAGGATGTTCCTGAAGTAACCAACAATGCCCTAGATTTTTAGCTAGCTTGAGGAGGCGAAAGAAAAAAGAAAACTTAGAAGAAAATTACTCACCAAATGGTAGGTTCAGCGTCGGGTGTGGGTGAACGAGAGATAGTACACATTAAAGGGAACAAAGATGCTGATTTTGATAAAGAGAAGGTAGAGGCATATGATGGAGGAAATAAAGTTAAAGGAGAAACTAAGATAAGATCCAATGTGCAGGAAAAGGATGGTGTTTTACTTCTTAAGCAGCAATTGGAACAAACTAACCCCTCCAAGCATCACAGAGGTCCTCGGTTGGAAATTACAGGCAACCCCCCTTATAGTTTAGATCCTCCAAATTTGAAGTAACAAACTTAGGCATGACATCATCTTCTCCTTCAAAATGATGCTAGCTATGGGAAGAGTAGAAAGACTTGGAGCACATCTTAGCCTATGAATTGTGTTTGGAGTAGTATGAGGAAATAAGGAGGCTTGGAAATTTATTGGAAAGAGGAGATCAATCTCAAACTCAATTCCTATACTAAGAATTTCATGGATTGTGATGTTATGAATGCGACATTATATTAATGTGATTCATCATAATATGTGGCTTGCTAGAGTTCCATGAGAAGCATTAAATTAACATAGAGGCTAAAAAGATAATGGACTAGAAACATTGAAATTCGTACTCTTATTGAGCGGATTCCATTGAGATTGTTGAGTTATTATATTTAAGTTTTGATGATAACAAATCCAAGTGTAAAAATGTGTCCAAGTAATGTTGCTCCAAACATGATCTGCAAACAGGCCTAACTGGTGTTTGTAATCTTTACTGTGTTAACTAGTTTGCTACATGTGAGAACAAGTCCTTAAGACAGGTTTTAAATTGGTGATTCTACATTAAGTCAAGAACGCCATCTCACAGTTGGTTGTAAGGCATGTTCACAGCAGCTCTTCTAGCAATGCAAAGAACAACTCCAGCAAACAAGGCAGCCTTGGTGTTCACAGCAGCTCTACAAGTCTTGGACAAGATGACTGGTTCAAAACAAGAAGTCTTGGGTATATAGGTTTTATTTATTTATTTAGACTCTTGTTAATATGCCAATATTGAAAACATCATTTTAAACATCTCTTGAATCGGCAGTTGCGCTAAGCGCTTCAGAACACCAGTTGCAAACAACCCTGCAAACAGGATGCCTAGGGTGTTTCTGAACAGAAACGGCTATGCTCGATTATTTTGGAAAAATTTATTTCGGCTGGCCAAAAGCTCTAAAATACTTTCTTAAAATCCCAGGATAGGATATTTTTGAGATACGAGTTATTATGGGAGATTTGCCAAAATTGTGTTGCTAAATATTTTCCAAAACCAAAAG
>JACYFF010031954.1:25940778-25966973 GCA_017589665.1 Selenicereus undatus | reverse complement strand
CTTGAGAAGGAGATTACGTGGTTGCAAGGTTGTAACAAGGTGTGTTACAATTGTAACGTGTTAAACCCGGTTTAGTGAAGTGGTTAAATCCTACACGATGTAGGTCATGGTTTTTCACACCTCAGTTGGGCTAGAGGTGTTTTCCACGTAAAAATTGTGTGCTTCATTTCCGCATTTATCTTGGTGATTTTCGTATTTGCAATATCTGAAAACACCCCCTACAAACAAGTGAACAGGGTGTTCGTCATCTGAGAACAACCTCTGTCAGGGTGTTTGTCATATATAACGCGAAAAACAGACACCACAATTCACCCCCCCTCTTGTGGTAGGATACTCTAAGATCTAACAGAGATCCTTTCTACAATTAAACAATTTGGAGATATTGATCGAGATCAAAGGTTTATAAAAAACTTTCAAGATATTATGGTGGAGTCCAATCCCTATGACCTTGAATATGCTGGTCCTTGGTATGCATTGCAACAAGGTAACAATACTGAGACTTGTCCCCGAGAAACCCTTGATCATTCTGTGGCTAATGATTTTTGGGCAAAGGTGTTTCCTTATGCCAAAGTTGAGAATTTACTAGGTTCTAAATCTAAGCATGCTCCCATCTTTTTCAATGTTCGCTCCTCTAATAGGCAAGACAAGAGGGATAAAAGTAGTTCAAATTTGAGAAGCTTTGGTTATAGAGTGAGGAATAGAAGAAGATCGTTTGCAATGACACTTGGAAGAATGGAGCGTTGAATGACCAATTTTGAAAATTCCCAAATACATTACTAAGTTGCAGAAGTAAAATAATAAAACCTATGGGAGATTGAACATAGACATATCAAACTTGGAAAAGGTGGCACTAGCCATTCAAAAGTTGTCAGATACTTGAGACAACATTGACTAAAGCATCCTCGTTGAAGTGAAATTAAAGGATCTTTTGGACAACAAGAAGCTCTATGGTATATGAGGTCAAGAGTGTCATAGATCAAACATAAGCATCTAAATACTCCTTACTTCCATTATAAGGTTGTGCAACACAAGAAATGTAACACAGTTGAGGGTATAGAAAATGATGAAATAAAGGTCTGAAAAAATGAAGCAGAATGAGATTTCTAATACTGTGACAAGCTTCTGTGGTTGG
The DNA here is from genome assembly GCA_017589665.1 of Selenicereus undatus. Taxonomy (NCBI): domain Eukaryota; kingdom Viridiplantae; phylum Streptophyta; class Magnoliopsida; order Caryophyllales; family Cactaceae; genus Selenicereus; species Selenicereus undatus. The sequence goes on along the minus strand of JACYFF010031954.1, from coordinate 25,965,841 downwards.
TTGTTTACCGTAAAGAATTCCCTGCCTCAAAATGGTGCCCTTGATATAATTCAACAATAATGACATGCAAGGTGAATGATATGCTTACGCATCTCTAAAGCTTAAAGGAGATTAGGTTAGGCTTGTTTCAAATGCACCCCACTAAAACCCTTAGGCCTTATGTTATACATGCATTATTTTTGTCCAACATTTTGGAATATTGTGGATCCTAATATAGTTTCTTGTGTTAAATTTATTCTACATGGTCATAGGAATCGTATTCATATTAACTAGACCTTGGTTGTTTTGATTCCTACAGTCAGGTCTCCAGGGAAAAATGTTTGAATTTTCCCTAATAATCTTTGCACTATTATTTATAAGATTATTTGTAAGACTCTAGCAAACAAGCAGAAATTGGTTTTACCTGAGATTGTTTATGATAATCAAAGTGTATTTATACCTGCGTAGAATGCTGATAGCTTTTTGAAGTTATTTCACTCTATCAAGTCCCACTCTTCTAGCAGGTGCAGGACTATGGCTATTAAGTCAGATATGATGAAAGCCCATGATGTAGCAGAGTTGGCTTTTTTGAAGGTAGTGATCTTGAAAATAGGTTTCAATGAGTCATAGGAAGATTTTTGATGAATTGTGTAACTCCAAGGGTTTATACCTTTATCATTCATAGAAAACGAAGTGATTGCACAGCCATGCCAAGGCCTTTGATAGGGAAATTACATCTCACTGTACTTGTTTATCTTGATAGATATAACTCGTTTAGGATTGATTAGGCAGGAAGTTGACAACAATGAGATTCATGGGTTAATGAAAGCAAGAATGGATCACAAATCTCTCACGTACTTTTTTACAGACAATAGCATCCATTTTTTTAAGAGCAACCCAAGGATAAAGCTTGAAGTTCATTGAATTACTTGAAGGTTATGAAGAAGCATCGAGATAGAAAGTGAATGTTAGCAAATTAGCAGTCTCCTTTCACAAACAGTTTGAATTTGCAAGACAAGATGAGCTCATGGAACTCCTGGGAATGAAAAAAGTGAAGAAGCATGCCAAGCACTTAGGTGCCCCATGGTTGTTGGAAGATTCAAAGACACTATTTTTGGTGGTCTTAAAGATCGCATTTGGAAGATAGTGAAAGGTTAGAAACAAAAACTACTATCAAGAGTAGGTAAAGAGGTGCTTATTAAGGCAATGATTCAAGCCATCAATCTACTTAATGAGCACCTTCAAACTCATAGCAGGGCTAATTGATGAAATATGTACACCTTGTATGAGAGTTTTGTAGGGATCGGGAAATTACATGAAGATAACTCATTCGAAGATTGGAAAGATTTATGCAAGCCAAAATGCTTAGGTGGTATGGGATTTGTAACGCCCCAAATGTACATAAATCACTGTTTGCATTTCTTTCATTAATATCCCCAATTAGAAATGATAATCCAAATGATTAGGCATTACCGCCGTCCTACAAGGATAAGGCTTTGCTTGTATATGATAAATTTATCCATAATAATTTGTGATTACCATCCAAGGCATCACACCATCACAACCCATAAGCTCGTTTGGATAAATATAGAAATTATTCTAACATCAAAACCATTCAAACTTCTCAAGGTTTACACAAAAATATAGAATTTTGATACAATATACAGTCTCACACCAGAATATATCACAATACGGTGTTATAAACATCTCAATGATAATACACCAACATTTCATAAACTTCCCGGCTCACTTATCATCTTCACCCATCTTGCCCACCTGAGGGCGATTCACTGAACATTTTCCTAAAACAAAACATGAAAACATTTTGAATTGTAAGCCGAAGCCCAGTACATGTATTCCTGTATTGTTAAACGGTCATGAAAACTAGTTGGGCCCATATTGCAACTCATTTTTAATTAAAAATAGGGAATGAGATAAATATGAAACTGTGTTGTCAATTATTATCTGATAGTGAACCCCTGTTAACTGTTACGATATGAAGATAGGTGTACGCCTGCCAAGTCGATCGGGACTTGGCCTGAAGCAGCGCGGGTAACTGAAGGGCTACGTCCTGTAACTGATAACTGATGTGGTCAATAATATGTGATAAATCACTGATTAAGCTGATTCATTGATGTACTTACCAAAACATTATAATTTTGATAAATACGTGTTGCTTTCTAAAGATATAGACAATGAACGTACCTGAAATTTTTAAATGTAAGCTCATTGAATAATATTATGCGCACAAGTAGAAATAATGATAGATTAGGCCCTGATTCTGTACAAAATTATCATTGTAGGAACATACGGTTAGCAAAATTATTTATTTTAATGCTAATAATTTAGTAGAAGAAAAGTAAAGGCATAACAGAGGCATAGAAAGAATCACTCATAACTTAATCATCTTGCCTCTGATTGAGACTCAAAACCCCAATATCGAAAGCTTAGGACGTCCCAAAAATCTTTCATTTAGAACACCAAGCTTGATTACTTGAACGGGATTCCCAAAACAAGGCTGCAACACAAGCATGTCAGTTTTGGTCCATTCTGTGCAGTTTTGGGAAAACAGCCATAGCTTTTTCTACAGACCTTGGATTAAGGAGATTAAAAAGGAATTTCAAAAAAAACACACTAAACTATCCACCCACCAAAAATCACAATTTTTTAATGGGCCAACCATTACCAGTTTAGCCGTGAACTCTGTCCTGTTGTCTTGAAATTTCCAGCCTCACTGTTTTGACTTTTCCCTCTCTTTTATACAAATTCTCAACTTAAACCATTCCTTAAAAGCATGTAAACAAGCTTTGGTACATTCCAACATCATACAAAATTACCACACTCAAATTCACTTCATAATCATATCCAATAAAGATCATTTTTCAATCTAATACACACATAAACCAAGTTTAAAGCTAGTTTAATCCAAACCTTACTTTACTTGCAAAAGCCCTAGTTCATGGCCAACTTGGACTCACTCGAACTCATTTGAAATCACCAAAAATATCATCATAAACATCAATAGATTAGAAGATGACCAAATTAAAGATAAGATAATCAAAATCCAACACTTTAACATCAAGCTTGCATGATTAACATTAACCCTAACCCTAGCATGATCCAACCTCCACTCCACCATGATCAACATCAAAAAAATTCTTATTTCTTATCAAAATATCATGATCAAATACCATAAACATCAAAACAACAATCAAAACTAAAATAAAAATCAAAACCAACAAAATCAAATTTCAAGATTACTCACTTTGATTGCAAATACGTTGAGATAGAGATGAGGTTTATTGGTTTTGATGATGGAGGAGTGTAGCTTCAGGTACTAGGATGTTGGGGGGGGGGGAAACCACCAGGGCTGGCTGAAAAACATCCAAAACTTGTTGTACCTGTTGCTGGGCATGTGGGAGAGAAAGAAGAGAGAGAAAATGGAGTTTGTGGATTAAAATGTGTGTTTTGACTAATCAACTCACTTGGCTGAATTTTTATCTAGTAAAGCCACCTTTTTAAGCTAACCATGGTTAAGTTTAACCATGGTAATTAGCTAGGTTAATAGGCAACTTGTTGGGCTTCAAACCGGCTGAAATAAGTTGGATTCGAGAATAAAACGCTTCGTAACGATAACGTTTTTACGTAACTAAAAATTAAAGCTTTGTAATGTTACGGAAAACAAAATAAATTACTTAGATTAAACTTGTTAGGGCCTATTCTCAATTCTTCTAAAGTTTTCAATAATCAAATAAATAAACAATTAAAATTCGAATTGCCAAGTTAGGGCCCAAATAAAATCAAATAAAAATTTTCCACCGAGGTGAATAAATGAATATGAGAGAAGAAAAAAATTATAAACATGAGGTAATTAAATAAATAAACACAATTAAATAATTTTAGGGTTCCGCTAGTACAACCTTCCCCCCTTAAAAAGCTTCGCCCTCGGAACTTATGACTTTTCCATGTAATGCAAGATTACCTCAAATAATTGTGGATATTTCGCTTTCATTTCCTCTTCAGTCTCCCAAGTAGCTTCTTGGGAGGTATGATTTTACCATAGCACTTTGACTAGTATTTGGATTGGTTGCTCTTCATATACTAAATCCGCAGTGATTTCAATAGGTTCAAATACAATGGCGTGGTTTGGATCTAGAGTATACTTTCTAAGTTGAGGGATGTGAAACACGTTATGCAAGTATTCTAGTTCTACCAGCAGATCCAGACGATAAGCTACAGGATTCAACTTTTCAATGATTTGATATGGTGCAATATATCTTGGACTCAATTTGCCGTGTACCACGAACCTTTTGATACCCTTAGTTGGCGATACCTTTAGAAAAACTTTATCGCCCACTTGAAACTCCAAAGGTCTTCTTCTCTTGTCCGTATAACTCTTTTGTCGACTCTGGGCAACCTTAATATGCTCTCGAATCCTTCTTATTGTTTCCACGGTTTCCTAGATTATTTTAAGGCCTAAAATCAATGCCTCATCCAAATCATTCCAGCACATTGGTGTGCTACATTTTCCCCTTTATAGAGCCTCAAACTGGGTCATTCTGATGGTGGACTGATAGCTATTGTTATAAGAAAATTCCACCAAAGGTAAATCATCTTCCCATTTTCCTTGGAACTCTAATACGCAACCTCTTAACATGTCCTCCAGAATTTGATTCACACTTTCAGTTTGCCCATCTGTCTCAGGGTGATAAGTGCTGCTAAAGTTCAATTTGGTCTCGAAGGCCTTTTGAAGTGCTTGCCAAAAACGGGCTTGAAATATTTGATCCCTATCTGATACTATATATAAGGGAATTTCGTGTAGCCAGACTATCTCTTTAACATACAACTGGGCCAGCTTTTCAACTCCCCAGGCATCTTTGATTAGCAGAAAATGGGCCGATTTGGTAAGCCGATCGACTATAACCCAGATAACAATTCTTCTTTGAGGCAGAAAGGGGTAAACCCATAATAAAGTTCATTGAGATCGAATCCCACTTCCAAGTGGGAATTTCTAAGGGTCGCAATTCAACCACGGGACGTTGATGCTCTGCTTTAACTTTCTGGCAGGTCATGCACTTGTCTACATATTCAGCAACCTCCTTTTTCATATCATTCCACCAGAAGCATTGCCTTAAATCTTTGTACATCTTGGTGCCTCCTAGATTCATCGAGTAGCGAGTATTGTGAGCCTCCTCTAGGATCTGTTTCCTTAATTACCCGTTTCGAGGCACACATAGGCAATTCTGGAATCGCAGGGTCCCATCCTCATGTACTGCAAACCCAGGAGACTTTCCTTTCTCTAAATTTTGCTTTATTCTTTGGAGTTCAGGATCACTTTCTTAGTTCACTCGAATCTCCTTTACTATGCAAGGCTGTAAGGTAAGTGTTGATGATTGAACATGTGCTTGCCCATGAGACATTGGTTGAATTCTCATGTCCTCAAGTTCTTTCAAGAGACTCAACTCAGTAATCATAACAGTATTTGAGCTATATTGCGTTTTCCTACTTAGGGCATCTGCTGCAACATTTGTTTTTCCTGAATGATATTGAATTTGCAAATCATAATCCGTAAGCAGCTCAAGCCACGTCGTTGCCTCAAGTTGAGCTCCTTCTGGGTGAAGATATACTTCAAACTTTGATGGTCAGTATAAATCTTGCATGTTACCCCATATAAGTAATGTCTCCAAATTTTCAGCGCAAAGACCACGGTTGCTAACTCCAAGTCATGGGTATGATAGTTTTTCTCATAGGGCTTAAGCTGTCGAGAGGCATAAGCTACTACCTTATGTTCCTGCATCAGAACAAACCCTAATCCGTTCTTTGAAGCATCACTATAAATGGTATACTCCTTACCTTCCATTGGCAGCGTTAGGATTGGGGCGGTAGTTAGCTACTGCCTTAGCTCTTGAAAAGCTTTATTTCATTTTTCGGTTCACTCAAACTTGTTCGCTTTCTTCAACAGATTGGTCATGGGTGAAGCTATTTTTGAAAAGTCCTTAACGAACCTTCAATAGTAACCTGCTAAACCCAGAAAGCTTCTAATCTCAGTGATGTTAGTAGGCCTTGACCATTCCGTGATTTCCTTCACCTTCTTGGAGTCAACTTTGATTCACTCTTTTGTAACTACATGTCCTAAGAACACCACCTCTTCCAACCAAAACTTGCACTTCTTTAATTTGCCAAAAAGTTGGTGCTCTCTCAAGGTTTTTAACACCATCCTCAAATGATCAGTATGTTTATCTCTGTGCTTAGAATAATAACAATGTCATCTATGAACACCACCACAAATTTATCTAGGTAGGGTCTGAAGACTCTGTTCATAAGATCCATGAAAGCTGCAGGAGCATTGGTGAGGCCAAATGGCATCACTGTAAGCTCATAGTGACCATACCTAGCTCTAAATGCAGTCTTGGGGATGTCTTCAGATTTAATCCTAAGTTGGTGGTACCCTGACCTCAAATCATTCTTAGAGAAAACTCCTGCTCCTTGCAACTGATCAAACAAGTCATCGATTCATGTCAAAGGATATTTATTTTTGATTGTGATCCTGTTCAACTCCCTGTAGTCAATACACAGCCTTAAAGCTCCATCCTTTTTCTTTACGAACAACACTAGGGCACATGGTGACACATTTGGCCTAATAAAGCCCTTCTGCAACAGCTCATCTAATTGAAGCTTCAATTCCTTAAGCTCAGTTGGGGCCATAAGCTATGGGGCTTTGGAAATAGGTTGGGCATCAGGGATTCATTCAATTCCAAAATCAATTTCCCTCTGTGGGGGTAATCCTAGTAACTCTTCAGGAAAAACATCCTCAAACTCACAAACTACAAGCATATTTCCGGCTTTCTCTTCATTTGCTTAGGTGTCAATAGCATAACACCAATATCCCATACACCCTTGACATAATAGCTTACTTACTTTCATAGCAGAAATCAATAGGATTTTTCCTCTTTTTGCCCATAGAAGAATACTTCTCTCCCTTTTTCATCTTTCAAAATAACCTTATGATCCTCACAGTCAATTTTAGCTCCATAGGTATGCAACCAATTCATTCGTAGAATGATGTCAAAATCAGACAAATCAAATTGAGTCAAATCCACAGGGAAGGTGGTTCCATCAATGGTAATGGGAACAAGTTTATAGGAGATAGGGCATTCAATCACACAATCATTGGGTAGCTTGATCCTACAATTGGTTTCCATCGTTCTATCTTCTAGGTTCAATTGCATGGTAGATCGGATGGATATAAATGAATGAGTAGCACCCAATTCAAATAATACACAAAATGGCTTTGAATTTAAAAAGAAAGTTCCAGTGACTACCATACCAGAGGTGGTAGCTTCCTTTTTGCTCATCATGTACGCCCATCCTACTGTTGTAGGCCTTAGTGGTGGGGCCCCTTGGGGGGTGGGGCTAAGGGTTTTGCTGCACCCTTGTCTACAACCTTCATCCTTCGAGGGCATGCAACAATCAGGTGTTTAGGGCTTCCACACCACATGCACTTATTAGTTCTTACTCGGCATTCAGGGGTGGTGTGATTTGTTCTACCGTATTTCCCACAGGGTGCTGTTGAGCCTGCAGGATGGCTTTTGGGGGGAGCAGGAGTAGGTTTCTTCTAGTTCTGGTTCACACTCTCACTCGGAGCTCCTCGCTCAAACCCCTTTCTCTTTTGGTTGATTGGATTCAGTGCTCTCAATTCAGTCTTTACTCATTCCACTTCAGCTGCTCGCTCATATAGTTCTTGGTAAGTCAAAATTGGTTGCCCCGTTAACTGATTCCAAATATAGAAGGCCAAACCCTCTTCAAACCTTCTCATCATCAACCTTTTAGATGATACAAACTCAGGAACACACCCAGATAATTCTGTGAACTTACTAGCGTACTGCATCACAGTCATGGTGCCCCTCATCTTCAGCTCCATAAACTCTTTCTCCTTTTGCCTTTGGACCACAACTGGGTGGAATTTTGCCCTCAACTAACTCAGGAATTTATTCCATGTGAATTCAGGCCTTACAAGCTTATCCTTAATATTATCCCACCAAATGTCAGCTTCACCAGTCAAATTATATGTCCCAATGTTTACTTTCTTTTCTTCTGGGACTTCGACCACTGTAAAGATTTTCTCCATTCCCCTTATCCATTCCTCCAATACTATTAGATCATAAGATCCATCATAAACTTTAGGGTCGCATCATGCTACCCTATCCACTAACTTATCCTCTTTAAGAGGGGTTTCAGTAGGTACTTGGGGAATCCACTTCATCAATTCAGCTACTAATGCCGGCTAGTAGTTCAGCTCCCCAATGTTGTTAGCTAATTCATAAGGAATTGGTGACATTTGGCCAAAATTTAGTGGCACATGATTGGAGGCTTGATCACTCGATCCCTGGCAATGGTCCGAGATTTCCTCTATACGAACCTCTTCATTGTTGTGCACTGATTCGGACATTTTGATCATACATTAAACGACAAAATTCAACCACTAAAATACTCAAATATATAAGATAGCATGCCCAACAAATACATTTATTATAACTCAAAGATTATTTTAAACAAACCCAAATCAAAGATTATTGTAAACAAACCCAAAGCTTCATTATATAATTTCATAACTGATTATTTATATACATAACTGCCTGTTTATATACATGGTCAGCAAAACATATTACATCTGACTGACTAGGCAAAGTTAGTTTTTACTTCTGCGTCAACCCCAAATACTAACTAGCCCCAAGATACTAGGTCCGTCACATGATAAAAAAGAGATATGGACCATGTCATCACGGTTGGAGAGGATCTAACTGACCATATACAATGTCATATCCTACACAAAATATATCTATCCAACCCGATCAGGCTATAAACAAACGGGGCTAAAAAAGAAAACTACTAACACCAACCCCTAGAACCACCCAACGATCCCTAGATGGATCGTAATCCGGGTCGGATTCATCAGCGGGCTCTTCGCCTCAATCGAAGCTGCTAGTTGATGCCTCTGACTCGGCATCACTAATCTCCTTCTCAACCTATTACTCCTGCTCAACCTGTTGCTCCACTATCATATCGTCAATCTCCTAATCCCACTGCTGCTCTACCCCTGCCTCATCAATATCCTAATCCTCATCGGGATCATCCTCCTCCTCCTGATGGCCCTCGTCCTCAGAACTAACCACCACTATCTCTAGTGTATCAGGGACGTCTATCACCACATGAGCCTCCCCAGGGCTGTCAGGCATCAATGGGGTACCTAGTGCGGGTGGGGATGGTGGTCCCTATAATGGTGCTGGGGCTGCAGGCGGGGGATGTGCCTGATGTAACGGGAAGACATGCTGTAGAGTCTCCATGGTAATCCCCCTCTGCTCAAACTCTTCCATCAATAACAACTCCGTAGCAATAGTTGTCCAAGCCCCCTGGGCCTAAAACCTAGGCCCGTCCCAACTTGGGTTCCCTGTTGCCATATAATGATGATAACGGAGCATAAACTCCATCCACGGATGAACTGCGGGTAAGGAAGAGTAGTCTATGTGCACGAATCCTAATACTGTGAAACTCAGAAAAAGGGTCCTGTGCATGAGTCTCTATACTAGCATGCAGTAGTGCGATGTGAGCGGCCACAGATGCACCCGACATCAAATTAACAGTATAAGGGTCTATCTGATAAACAAAAGACATATATGAGGGGCATATGAGAGGCATACATATCCATAATTAAGGAACATGCAAATGTAAGCAACCTGCATTTCTAATACCATTACTACACTTCTAATGTCACTCTAACAGTATACAATGGCCCTTATTACCAACCATTCTCACCCTCTTATTTCTAAACTCCACATTCAACAACGAAAATCTCAACCTGGCTCTGATACCAAATATGTAATGCCCCAAATGCACATAAATCACTATTTGCATTTCTTTCATTAATATCCCCAATTAGAAATGATAACCCAAATGATTAGGCTTTACCGCCGTCCTACAAGGATAAGCTTTGCTTGTGCATGATAAATTTATCCATGATAATTCGTGATTACCATCCAAGGCATTCACACCATCACAACCCATCGGATCATTTGGATAAATATAGAAATGATTCTAACATCAAAACCATTCAAACATCTCAAGGTTTGCACCAAAATATAGAATTCTGACACAATATATAGTCTCACACCAAAATATATCAGAATACGGTGTTATAAACATCTCAATGATAATACACAAACATTTCATATAGACTTTTCAGCTCACTTATCATCTTCAGCCTTCCTGCCTGCCTGAGGGCGATTCACATAACATTTTCCTAAAACAAAACATGAAAATATTTCGAACTGTGAGTCGAAGCTCATTAGATGCATTCCTGTATTGTTAAATGGTCATGGAAAACTGGTTGGGCCCATATTGCAACTCATTTTTAATTAAAAACAGGAAAAGAGATAAATATGAAACTACATTGTCAATTATTATCTGACAATGAACCCCTGGTAACTGTTACGATATGAAAATAGGTGTACACCTACCAAGCCGATTGGGACCTGGTCTGAAGCCGCGTGGGTAATTGAAGGGCTATGCCCTGTAACTGATAATTGATTGGGTCACTGATTTTGTGATAAATAACTGATGAAACTGATTCGTTGATGTACTTACCAAAATATTATAATTTTGATAAATACGTGCAGCTTTCTAAAGATACAAACAATGAACGTACCTGAAATTTTCAAATGTACGCTCACTAAATAATATTATGCACAAAAGTGGAAGGAATGACAGATTAGGCCCTGATTCTGTACAAAATTATCGTTGTAGGAACATACGGTTAGCAAAATTATTTATTTTATAGCTAATAATTTAGTAGAAGAAAATTAAAAGCATAACAGAGGCTTAGAAAGAGTGACTCATAACTTAATCATCCGACCTCTGATTGAGACTCAAAACCCCAACATAGAAAGCTTTGGAAGTCCCAAAAATCTTTCATTTAGAATACCAAGGTTCATTCCCACAATAGGATTCCCAAAATGAGGCTAGAACACAAGCATATCAGTCTTGGTCCATTCTGTGTAGTTTTGGTAAAACAACCATAACTTTTTCTACGGACCTCGGATTAAGGAGATTAAATAGGAATTTGAAAGATAACACACTGACCTATCTACCCACCAAAAATAATAATTTTTCAATAGGCCAACCATTACCAGTTTAACCGTGAACTCTGTCCTGTTTTCTTGAAATTTTCAGCCTCACTGTTTTGACTTTTCCCTCTCTCTTTTATACACATTCTCAACTTAAACCATTCCTTAAAAGCATGTAAACAAGCTTTGGTCCATTCCAACATCATACAAAATTACCAAACTCAAATTCACTTCATAATCATATCCAATAAAGATCATTTTTCAATCTAATACACACATAAACCAAGTTGAAAGCTAGTTTAATCCAAACCTTACTTTACTTGCCAAAACCCCAGTTCATGGCCAACTTGGACTCACTCCAATCATTTGAAATCACCAAAAATATTATCATAAACGCCAATAGATTAGAAGGTGACCAAATTAAAGATAAGACAATCAAAATCCAACACTTTAACATCAAGCTTGCATTATTAACATTAACCCTAACCCTAGCATGATCCAACCTCAACTCCACCATGATCAACAAAAAAAAAAAACTCTTATTTCTTATCAAAACATCATGATCAAAGACCATAAACATCAAAACAAAAATCAAAACTAAAATAAAAAGCAAAACCAACAAAATCAAATTTCAAGATTACTCACTTTGATTGCAAATAAGTTGAGATGGAGATGAGGTTTAGTGGTTTTGGTGATGGAGGATGGTAGCTTGAGGTACTAGGATGTTGGGGGATGGGGTTGGAAACCACCAAGGCTGGCCGAAAAACTGGTCGACAAACACCCAAAACGTGCCGCACCTGCTGCTAGCCGTGGGGGAGAGAAAGAAGAGAGAAAATGGAGTCTGTGGATTAAGATGTGTGTTTTGACTAATCAACTCACTTGGCTGAATTTTTATCTAGTAAAGCCACTTTTTTAAGCTAACCATGGTTAAGTTTAACCATGGTAATTAGCTAGATTAATAGGCGACTTGTTGGGCTTCAAACCGACTGAAATAAGTTGGGTTCAGGAATAAAACGCTTCGTAACAATAGCGACTTTACGACTGAAAATTAAAGCTTTGTAATATTACGGAAAACAAAATGAATTACTTAGATTAAACTTGTTAGGGTCTACTATCAATTCTTCCAAAGTTTTTGTTAATCAAATAAATAAGCACTTAAAATCCAAATTGCCAAGTGAGGGCCCAAATGAAATCAAATAAAAATTTTCCATCGGGGTGAATAAATGAATATGAGAGAAGAAAAAAATTATGAACATGAGGTAATTAAATAAATAAACATAATTAAATAATTTTAGTCTTCTCTAAAATTGTAGCATCCTTTTAAGCCACACTTGAAGCGCACAACGTCGTCGTTGTGCCTCACTAACCGACCGACTTACGAGTCCTCTTGAGCAGCGGTCCACAACCAGTATCTTTGCCCTGCTAGGTGAATGCCCATGAGCTCTCCATCCACTGTCGCAACTCACGGTCGCGGGTCGGGTCTGATACCATCTGTAACACCCCGACCCCCTCATGGGTCGCGGATAATTACCAATAACAGCTTCAAGGAGGCTGGCCCCACAAATCACCACAAGCCTTTTCGGAGTGCTTTGTCCTCGCTCACACGCTGATAGGAAACTGCCCAGTAGGTCACCCATCCCAAGATTGCTTCTTAGCAAGCACGCTTAACTACGGAGTTCTTAATAATGGACTTTCCGGAAAAAAAGGTGCACCTCTGGTGATATAAGTAGTCAGTTCGTTCCTTTTAAGCCACACTTGTGTTGTTACAATAAATATGTAATTCTTCGACCCCTCTCGGTCGCGGGTCTTACCAATAATGGCTTCAAGGATCGTCTACTGGCCCCACAAATCACCATAGACCTTTCGGCATGATTTGTCCTCGCTCACAAGCTACTCGGGAAACTTCTCAACAGCTCACCAATCCCAAGATTGCTCCTCAGCAAGCACACTTAACTGTAAAGTTCTTAAGAGTGGACTTCCGAAAGAAAGGTACACCTTTGGAAATATAAGTTGTCACTTCGATTCTTTTTGAGCCACACTCGAGGTATTACAATCACCCCCACTTGAAGCGCACACTATCTGACCGACTTATGAGTCTTCTTAACCGGCAGTCCACACCCAGTATCTTTGCCTCGCTAGGTGACTGCCCATGGCCTCCCCATCTGTAATGCCCCTACCCTTCTTGGTCGTAGGTCTTACCAATAACAGCTTTAAGGATCGACGATTAGCCCCCACAAATCATCACAAATATTTCTTACATACTTCGTCCTCGCTCACACACTACCCGAGAAACTTCCCAGGAGGTCACCCATCCCAAGATTGCTCCCCAATAAGCACGCTTAACTACCGAGTTCTTAAGAGTGGACTTCCTGAAAAGAAAGGTGCACCTTTGGTGATATAAGTAGTCAGTTCGATCCTTTTAAGCCACGCTCGGGGTGTTACAGATGAAGGAAGGATGAATTGGTATGGGGGTAACCACTAAGGATGAGAATGGACATGTTCTATTAGCAGGAGTTAAAAAAGTGTGGGTGTGGTGGTCTCCATGTATTGTTAAAGCAAGGGCAATATTATTTGATATTGAATGGCTAAGTGCTTTGACAAAATTATCCTTAAGACTGATTGTCTTTATCTAGCTTATAACTCAAAGACAATATTGTTTCCTTTTTGGATTTCGATGTTATCAATGACATTTGTTTTTTAGTTGTCGTTCATGTCATTTGTTGTGAATTAGGACCCATAAAAAGAGGGATGGAAATTCAAGAGCCAATAACCTTTCCTAGGTGTCTCCTAATTGGGTTGAACAAGTTTGGTTTAGATTGTTTCCAAGCCAAGCATCAAGCTATATACGCCTGGGCAAATTATCTTTGGATTAATGATATTTAGCCTGGCTTCACTCGCAACTTAAAAAAGAAGTAAACTTAGGATGCAGGGCCTTAGTTGTCTTAAAAGAGGTAAATAAATATAATGAGATAATATATTGATCAGTTTAATTCATCGTAATATTTATCAACCACCTTTAAGGTGCACTATGACAATCATATCAAAAGTCTAGTCTAACTACTCATTTTGAATAGCAATGAACCATATCAATAAGCCTCTCAAAATAAGATCCAACATATGGCCTTTAAAGCGAACAACTAGAGTAGAGTGTGCACAAGATATGCTGAGAAAAATCATTGTCACTTGCTAAGATAGTGAAAGTAAACAATAGTAACTACGAAATGTCCTTTTGGCCTAACTTCTCATACCAATGAACAAACCTCCTTTTTCTATCATGTGCAAATAGATTGTGAGGGTGTCCACTATTAAACTCTAATATAACAAAACAACAGCTCTCCTACTTGAACCAAATTTTCCTTGCTTCTCCCCTTTCACAATACATTTTGTGCCCTTCAAAATACCAACCTTAAACATACTCTGCTAAAAGAAATTATCTAAAAAGGAGAGCTTTATTTATAAAAAAACTATTCTATTCATATTGATTTTTCCCCTCATCTTGATCTCTTGCATAGAAACCATTTGGATAGGCATAATATCCAACTAAAAAATGAAAAAAAAATAAAGGTTGCTTTTGATCTCTTGACAATTCTAAAGCTATAAAGCTTTACAACTTTCAAGATATTTTTTGATTTCTACAAGTGTTTGCTTATCATTAGCACTTAAAATCCTAAAGTGAGCAACTTGACCAATTTACAAAATTATCTGCACAGCTTGCTCTTTCAAGGTTCTATAAATTAATGAAATAGAGTTGTAAAGGCTACAAATAGAATACATCGCAATTTTTGTTGTTAAAGGACCCTATATTAAATATCCATATCCACATTTATGTTGTGTGTTCAAAGTTAGTAAATTGTTAAAAATTAGCAATTCTAACTATAATGGTATCATATTGTAGACACCTAAAAAGTGTCTCCCTTTTATAAAATATCCGATGATGATAAACTGACTGAATAAGACTTGGCAACCCCTAGATATTGAAGATAAAGAACCTTAAAATATGCCAACGCCCCTTAACCCACACATACAAAGTCAAAGATGCTCACCAAAGGCTAAAAGAACCCCAAAACCGAACTAGACCCAAACTGACAGCGTTTGATGTCTAGTTGAGATCTGTTCTGCATGTTCACCCAACCATAGGGTGTAAACATATATTGAGTTTAGGTATTAATATTCTTCATTGCATAATTTTTCTAATGGCATTTTATGCGTCAAAATCCGATAAGCAACGAAAAAGACGTAAGTCGATTACTAAGATGTGCGCTGAAAATGATACATGTTAATCATTTTGCTTATATATTCTCCATAATTATCCAAAAATTATTAAATTAGATTATTTAGAAAACAAAAACAATAATATTTCATTAAAAAAAGGAATCACTAAAAAAGGAGGTCGGACAAGAAAATTATGGCCAAAACAAGTTACGTTGTCTGCAACTCTGCCTGACCCATACTTTGGGAACAAAACCAAAAAATAAAAACCTGGATGGGCTCTAGGATGAACCAGCCAGGAACTGGGCAGGGTACCTAGTAGCAGGACGGAACCTAGCCGGATTCTTAGTGTCATTCTCTGCTTCTAAAATGGGTCTCAACTATTACAATTTTATTTGGATTGGTGCATCCGTTTAGATTAAGCTCACCTACTAAGAGTTGAATTAGTTCTTTCTCTTAACCAACTTGTGTTGTCCCTTCAAATGCTATATCCATAAGGGTTAAACAAACAAAAAGCCCAGAGAAACACTCTAAAAAGCATGTCAAAAATTAGAGATGACACAACCATAGTCTATCCTCAAAACCCTCTAAGGCACAAGTCAAGGCTCAATATCCTCAAGCCTAGGGTTCTCTAAGTCATTCTAGTAGGTAACTTGAGGGAGCCAAATTTTCACACCTACCATTTTCTGTTTCCTTTCCTTCTTTCCTTTCGTTAGATTTACTTAATAGCGAAGATGTAATCTTTAATTACTTTAGTCCCCAATCGTTGTAACTATTTGGATTGTTTCTTTAAGTGTCTTCAGACTAATATTCTACTTTCAATTTTTATCATTTTATTCGTTTGATACTAATTGTAGATGCCTAAAAAGGCATCTTTATTTTAATTGGCTGATGACAAAAATAATACCCAAACTTATGTACTTAGGGGCCCAGTAAGGCGACTGTAAAATATAGAGTTCGAAATAATAAAATAAAAACAAAAGAGAGCACCGGGAGATAGGCCTAATGGACCATATTTGAGCTAAGCTAGGAACTGGCTGGTTCACTAAACTGGGAACCCAACCAAATTCCACTATTTTCCTGCATTCCGAGACAGTCTTCCTAAACGGGATTTATTAGTCCTAGTGCTAATTTGATTTGTACATCGTGTCTAGATAATTGGATTCATAACTAAATTATTGTACCCGTTTAGATTAAACTTAATGAGACAAGGAATAGGTCACCTTTCTCTAACTTGATTTGATCTACTCCCTCAACCACTATAAAAAGGGGGCTTCCCCCAGGGTTAGAGGCATCAAAAAGATGCATCAGTTCATCACCAATTACTCTCTAAAAATTGGCATTATGAGAGCATTAAGAAATCCTATGAGACTTTCTGGCAGAGAGATACTAGAAATTAGAGAGAAATAAGATTTTGAGTGACCTATTAAGAGCAATGAAGGGGATCTCGAATTAATAAAAAACGGTGTCATGTGTTAGGTTCGTAGGTCAATTAGCTGAATATCCTGAGCCCGAAATCTCTGTTTTTCCCCTACTCTCTTTATTTCATATCTTTTTATGATTTTTGATTTCAAATTACCAAAGATAAATATTTAGGTTGTTCCCTGCCATTGTAATTGTTTACTTTATTTTAAACTAAAAAATGTACCTTTTTGCGTTGTTTAATGTGATTCATACTAATTTGTTACATGGTTGTGTGATAGTGTAATTCAGATTGATTTCCCACATTGAGCATTAGAGGCTGTCAGTGATGTGATGCACCCCATCATATCATCGCACCATTGCCCCTAAATCTGGATCCTCGATTTGAGCCTATAAAGTAAAGAAGACCCGCACACTAGAGATTATTTAGGGCCTTTCATAAACTTTTGAAGTGAACCAGTTGTCTCTTATGATGTCCCTTCGGTTATCCCTATTGGTTTAGTATTCGCTTCGAAAAGTAATCTTAGTTTGTAAGTTTTTCCTAAAACTCATTGACGACTCTATTAATTTTATTGCTTTCATATTTTTACTTTACTTTTATTTTTATTTAATCTTTTCTCGTAGAAAGATTTGGCGTCTGAGACATTTTCACTATCTAAATCAGGATACAGGCCCAACACTAGTCCATTAACCCAACCAGGTTCCTAGGTCAAGCTAGTTGCCAACCCCCTGGACCCTGCAACAGATATTACCAGGAATTAGATCACGTTATTGGAGATTATTCTAGCTTAGGAACCAAGCCAGGTTCTTGGATCATAATTCTGGTCCAATTTCATGATCAAGTTCATTGACATGCCAGCTTCTGATTTTTTAGCAAAAAGAGAAAAAATGCTAACAATAAGTTTTGAAATAAAAAAACCCAACAAAGAAGGTTGACGATTCATGAGGGACGACGACCCAGGATAGGTCCTCCGGAGTTGTTAGTCCTTGTAGTCACAACTCCACCAGGGGTGTTTTTAAGAGTGGGTGAGATTTGAAATTCAATATAGGAAATTATTTTGGTTATGCTTACATTAGGCATTCTTGCATTAAAAGGTGCTGCCCTTACACGATTAATAACGCCTCTATGTAAACCCTGTTATTATCCCTTGGGAGATCAACTGGTTAACTCAATGGATCTACTAGACTCTACTGAGCATGCATTGATCCAACCATTCACAACACACTTTCCAGCCCATGTGACTTAGGGAAGCAACCAAAATGTTCCAGCCTAACCATCCACCCTATGGATCACATACAAAGCATTTGGGTCGCGAGATGATTGTTTTAAACTTGACTCGAAACACTTGTAACTTAGAACTCTAACTTAGGTTGGAACTCATTTGTATGCTTAGATGTGTTTTTGTATGGTTCAACGTCCTTAACCCTAGGGCCTATTGCATTGATGCTTTACGTCTTAGAAAAGCCCAGGTTAGGAAGGATCAAACTCAGCAGCTAGGGTTATGAACCAATGCAGCTTCGAGGCGAATTGAGCTCTAAGGGCTCTTAACTTCGGACCTGGCTAGGTTCTATCCTTAGCTTAGGGATAAAAGGTTCTGAAAGGAGATTCAACCGAGCTTGAAAGAGCTTGGCTCGATGTTTAAATAAAAACAAAAAGAGTCTTCATGCATGTAGAAGTCTAAGACTGTTTTAGGAAAACCAAACCGAGATTGCCTTTAATCTGGGCTTAAGTTAGAATTTAGGCAAAGGGGGTTAAAGCTAGTTTCCTAGGCCAATTAAAAACTAGACCGATACCCTAAGGGAGTTTTCTTGCATTTACTTGGGTCTAAATTTAAGAGAAAAGGGCAAGAGTCAGGATTAGCGTTTTGGGGGCCCAATCAGGAACTCGGCCAACATCTCTGAAGCTTGATTACGTTAGATTAACTTTGGACTTAGGAGAGAGACGTTGAACTCAAGATGCCAATCTAAGGGGCCCAATAGGGAACCCACCCATCATGTCCAGTTTAGACAGCGTCTATTTGGGTCAGCTAGCAGACTAGGCTCTCGATATTAGGATTTTAGTCCATATGTTGCGATGTTTTGGGTCTTTAATTCCCTATCAAAAAGTATTTAAACAAGCCATACCTAAGTGCTTTTTATTATTTATTAGGGTAGGGAAGACGACGAAGTCCATTAACTAGGAGACTTTTATCTAAGAAGCAATTAGAGAAAACTCCACCTGTCGGGTCAAAGTTAAGGCCAAGACTCAAGTCAAATTCTAATCCATTGCTAATTCCAAGGCTGGGAACAATGAGATCGCACAAATTATGAAGATGTTAAAAAAGATGCAAACCAAAATAGAGGAGCGTGACAAGAAGATGGAGATGATGGCCACTGTGCTCTAAAACATCACCATAGAATCCCAAGCGAAGAATAGTGAGCAACCCCATGCTGAGGAGGGGAATGACGATGGAAATGGAAAGCTAAAATATAAGAAAGAACGAGAATCGAAGAAGAACACTGCCCCACGTATAGATCGCTTAAAACAGCTGCTTAAGTAGCCTTCCATGTTCAACAGTTACTTTAATGACTATATGAGATTCACTTCAATCCCGAAAGGGCAGTTGCCCCCAAAGTTTACCATGCCTGACATCAAATTTCGCAGAACTGAAAATCCTTATCACCACGTAAGAAACTTGGTTAGCGCAATGACGCCAAAAGGAATTGATAAAGACATCTTGCACCTCATATTTCCTTTTAACAAGGATGTGATGAAGTGGTAAATGTCATAGACCCTCGAAAGGTCATGAATTGGGTGATCTTTGTAGGGAATTTCTGCATCATTAATTATACAATGATGACGCCACAATCACACTTAGAGATCTAGAGCTGCTCAAGCCAAAAGAAAAAGAGGGCCTCTCTAACTACTTAGCCAGATGGAGGGTGAAGGCCACTCATATGGTGGATCGACCTTCAAATGCTGATCAATTGAGACTGTTCATTAGGAACCTCTAACCTAGATACAAGAAGCACCTGCGGTTCACGCCATTTGATTCAACTAAGTACTGTAAGCAGCAACGATCTTGGAGGCATGACACCGAAAATTGCTGGACCTTTAAGAATATGCTAGAGTGAATGTTCAAACCAAGGCGGCTTAAAGCAGACCATAACTCAACAATGGAAAAACCAAGTTGGGAGATCACGACAACATCTTTGTTATAGATTACCAAGAAGAGTGACGGGATCCTTCTATGCTTGTACAAGGCACTCATGGCCTAAAGCTAAGGGTAAGCATACCCACACAATACTTAGAGGTCCACGGCTTATAGGGAATTGATGAAATTGATCTATATGAAACCCAAGGAGGTTACCTACCTGTTAAACCAAGTAAAGATGATTTATGGGGTGAGAATGAAGAAGAAGACAATTAGGGATAATAGGAACAATGAAGAGTCTAACACCAAACAAAGGTTGGGCTGCACCAAGCCAAAAATGGCCTACAACAGGCCCTGAAAAATGATAAGGGGATGGTAGTTCAAAAGGAGGATTTGGTACTCAAGCAATTGAAGAAACTTAAATCTGAAGTAACTATTTGGCAACTCATAGTAGCTTCTAAAGACAGCTTCTAATAGATTAACTGAATAAGATTGACTAGGCCTCTGAAGGTTCAACTAAGGAAATAATATCTTCAATCACTTCTGGTAAGGGCACTATAACTTTTAGCAGCAAAGATGTCCTACAAGGAGGTTTGGTGCATAACAATGCCCTATATCTCACTCATATTCCTTCAGAGGCATGTACCCCTCACCTTGGTCGATAATGGGTTTGTTATGAACATCTACCCTTGGAGAATTGCTAAAAGATTGGGAATCAAGAGTGATCAACTCTTAACACCATAAACTTCTTTAAGAGCAAACAGCAACTCTAAAAGGCTAGTGTTGTGCACTATTCTCCTCCCCATTAATATGCATCCCATAGCAAGGAATATGGAAGTCCAAGTTCTGGATATTCCAGCGACATTTAACTTACTCTAGGGAAGACCATGGCTTCATGATCACCAGACAATTCCATCTACCCTGCACTGGAAAGTGAAGATGTTGATAAAAGGGTTGACAGTAACCATCAAAGGGAACAACTTGTGTGCCACAATTACTAACAAGGGGTCAGTACTAGAAATAGAACATGATCTCAACGAGAGGAACTCTATAACATTGAAATAGTCGTAATTTTAGAGAAAGCTCATGCCCTTTTTAACTTCGATCACTACTCAAACTTGAATGTTGCTGCTATTCTTAAAAGTTGGGGATACTTCTTAGGAATGGTTGTGGGATGAAAAGTATAAGGATGGTCTTCATTTCCCGTACTGAAAAGAAGGATTACAAATTCAGTTAGGGTATTAGCCCACACCTAAAGAAGTGACTAGGGTCAGTTAAGAAGCCCAAGCCTGAAAAGCTGCTACTAAGAAAGGGTATCGAAAGCACTCCACTGTAAGGCCCTAACCCCACACTCTTAATAGACACTTCCTGTAATTTTCCTCTCTATGACTTTCCTAAGCCTCACTGCATAAAGGAAAAGGGAATATTAGTGTCCGGGTTAGAAGTATTTACTGACTGCCAGCTGCTAAAGAAAGAAGCACTTACCATTATGAAAGAAGATCCATCCACTCAAGCTTGGATCTACCTAGCTGAACGCAACATCTTCAGGATCCTGCCCGAATAGAATCATAGGAAGAAGGAAGACCTTATTGTTGTTTTGTCCCCTACCATGTCTAACAGGGGTTTCAGCCATGCAAACTTCATCTTCAAGAATAACACTGAAGTCTACAAGCAACCGACTGGGGTAGCTGAAGGGGAAGAAAAATGTCCACCATAGCCATAGGAGGTAGTTTAGGAAAGTCTAGGATAGAGTCTAAGAGTCAAACTTTAGTTTTTATTTCCTCAAACACTTCATTAGATGTACTTGTTTCTGATTTCAATAAGATGAACTCTTCTGTTGACGACTCGTCATATTCCTCTCCTTTTGAATGCTTTGCCTCTAATAATGAAAATAAAGATACAACTCCAAAAAATCTAAATAAAGCAGTAGAAGACCATGAACGTCAAACTTCCAAAGTTGAAGATACAATACTAGTTAACTTCCGGAATCCTAAGAAACCCCAAGAGCTTAAAATAGGAAAATCACTAACACTAGAGGAGCAAGAAATCTTCACCTCACTCTTTTAGGTATTCATAGATGTCTTTGTATGGTCCTAGAAAGACACACCAGGTAAAGATCGAGATATTGTTGAGCATAAAATTCCTCTCTATTTGGATGCTAAATTGGGAAAACAAAAATTCTACAGGATGAAACTAGAATGGGGCTTGAACATAAAGGAAGAGTGCCAAAACAATTTGATCCAAGGTGCATAAGGGTTGCACTCTACCCTCATTAGATAGCAAATATTGTACAAGTTTTAAAGAAAGATAGAATAGTAAGAATGTGTATGGATTCTAAGGATCATAATAAGACAAGTCCAAAAGACAACTTTTTGCTACCATATAAAGATATTTCAATTAATCATACTATAGGGCATGCTCTCTTTTCATTTATGGATGGCTATGCTAGTTGTAACCAAGTCAAGATGGCAATGGAGGACAAGCAAAATACTACCTTCATTACGCCTTGCGGAATTTATTACTACACTGTGATGACATCTAGCTTAAAGAATGCTGCGCTACCTACCAAAGAAAGGCTACCACCTTGCTGCATGACTTAGTACATAAGGAAGTCGAAGTATACGTGGATGATATGATTATAAAGTCCAAGAAAAAGGGTTGACATATTCCGACTCTTCAGAAGTTCTCCACCAGACTTAGAAAATACAATATGCATTTAAACCCACAAAAGTACACATTTGGAGTCAACTCGTGGAAGTTGCTAGGATACTTGGTCATCCTTAGGGAAATTGAGGTCATTCCTTCAAAAATCAAGGCAATGTAGGAAATGCCATTACCTAAGACTGAAAAAGAAATACAAGGATTTCTAGGTTGCTTACAATACATCAGTCACTTCATATCAAACCTAGTGATGGTATATGAACCCATCTTTAAGAAATTGAAAAGGAAGTAAAGCTAGAATAGGATCAATAGTCCCAAGAGGAATTTGATAAGATCAAAGAGTACTTGTCTAATACAGCAGTGTTGGTACCCCCAAACCTAGCATTCCCTTCATTCTCTATCTCACAATAATAAACATGGCAATGGGGCCCATACTAGCCTAGAAGATAGAAGGGGAGGAAAAGGCAGTGGACTACGTTAGCAAAAATTTTCTTAAATATGAAACCCACTACACACCCTTGGAAAAAACCTCATTGCCCTAAGTTTGAGTAACCAAGAAGAGTAGGCATTATATGTTGACCTATACGGTACACATGGTAGCACCAATGGACCCAATAAAATATTTGTTATGGCAGCCAGTGACAAGTGGCGAGGTCACTAGTTGGACAGTGATGTTATCAGAATTCGACTTACATTACTTCCCGTAAAAATCCATTAAGGGAAGAGTCGTGTTTCACTTCTTAGTAGATTTGTAAACTGAAGATGAAAAGGTAGAAACTTTTGACTTCCCTAATGAGGAAGTTCTTTAGGTGGAAGAAGACGTGCGAACAATGTATTTTGTTGGGGCTTTAAATCAAAAAGGATTTGGGGCACCCATGCTTTTAGTATCTAGAAGGGGCACATACCCATATTTTAGTCAAAGTGGATTTTGAGGTTACTAACAATGTGGCGATGCATGAAGACTGTATTATCGAGTTGCAAGCTGCTATAGAAATAGGAGTAAAGAACCTACAGGTGCACCGAGACTCTAATTTGATGATTAACCAAATCTTGCAAAAATGAAATGTGAGAAGTAAACGTAGCATGCCAAGATCACCTCGTGGAGCTTACTAAGAATTTTACTTACATCACTTGTACTTATCTCCCTTGTAAAGATAACCAATTGGTGGATGTCCTGGCAAAGTTAGCTTCAATTATCAACATCCCTAGTGGCATCCATTCGATGTCGTTGACAATTGAAAGTAGAAGTAAGTCAGCTCATTGCTATACCATTGAATTATGTAGTGTTGACCTCATTGCTTGATACTATGATATGTACCAGTACTTAATAAAGAAAGAATACCCCACCAAGGTCCTCCTAAAAGCTCAACGAGTGTTAAGATTGCTACCCTCATTATACTTCAAGAATAAAGGAAAGTTACATAAGAATACAGATATGGGCATAAACTTAATTCGTACAACACAAGAGGAAGAACTGGAAATCATGAAGGAAGTCTATGGGGGAGAATGTGGGCCACACATGAATGACCAAATCCTGGCCAAGTAGGTCCAACGGATGGGGTACTACTAGCCCACAATGGAAACGAACTGTTATTCATATGTGAGAGAAGGTGCCATAAATTTCAAGTATATGCTAATTTTTAGCATTAGCTTCCCTCATTTATCTTATCATTACTTCCCCCTAGCCCTTCTCAATATGAGAATTTACAACATTAGAAAAATAACACCAACAGGGACAGGTGGATGTGAATATGTGCTTGTAGTAATAGGCTACTTCACAAAATGGGTAAAAGTGACCTCCTATGCTAAAATCACTTCAATATATGTAGCTAAGTTCCTCATCAACAACATTACAGGCAGATACAACGTACCACATGAACTAATAAGTGATCAGATCGGCCATTTTAGAAAGAAGGTGGCAATCCTACTTGAAAAATGTAAAATCCAGCATCATAAGTCATCTCTTTTTCGTCCCTAGAAAAAAGGAGTAGTTGAAGCCCCAAATAAAAAATATCTATAGGATAATTGATAAAATCGCCAAGAATCCCATAGTCGAAATGGGTAAAGGCCTAGTATGAAAAGTTAGTGATGCTAGATGAAAGAAGGATAATGGAATTACATAACTTCTAATATGCCAAGCTCAGATTTAAAGAGCTTTCAATAAGAAAGTTAAGGCTAGAGATCTCTAGGAACGCAACCTAGTCTTAAAGGAGATAAGGGCCCTAATTCACGACCTAAGGGAAAAGTTCAAACCCAACTAGCTGAGTCCATAGATCATAAAAACCATCTTGCTAGATGGAGCTATAAAACTTAGGGATACAGATGGAGATGAATATACTTAGTATACTAATCTTGATCAGTTGAAGAAGTATTATGCATAGCAAATTTTCTCTTCATCAAAGCCTATAAAAGGCCTCAAAAGGAGAGGGAGTTTGACCTCCTCTATGATGGGGACCATAATCGGTTCACAAGGCCTATACTAGGCCTACCAAATAATAATAATAATAATAATAATAATAATAATAATAATAATAATAA
>JACYFF010031954.1:25915836-25940768 GCA_017589665.1 Selenicereus undatus | reverse complement strand
AATAATAATAATAATAATAATAATAATAATAATAATAATAATAATAATAATAATAATAATAATAACAATAATAATAATAATAATAATAATAGTAATAAAAATAAATACATAAAGGACTACAAATGCCTGATTTTGCATTTTAAATACGTGGGAAGCCCTAATGGCCTAACCTAATTACTTATTATTAAAAATGAACCGCTAGGTCCCAGTAAACTCAGGCCTCCTCAAAGTAAATTGGGTTGGGCTCTAAGTTATGCCTGTAAGAAATTTGGATTGGGCTGCGCGCTTTGAAAGTGCAAACAAATGAAGGACTTGTAATAAATTATAATACTTTTATGGCCCACCATCTGAAATTCTAAAAGCACGCATCTTAAAGCGAAAGTCCTAATAGCATACTACTCTCAAAAAGCATTAAAAATTTATTCTAAAATAAGAGACAAAGCTAAATTCCTAATCCTTCTACAATTTCTTGTCCTTCTTGACCAAGGGTGTTCTGTTTTGGGAGTAGGATCATTAGCTCTCTTTCTCCCACTTTGAGGCGAGTGACACTTAGACATTTCTTTATTGGTGGCATCCTCCTTACGTAAAGAATTTTCCTTGTGTCGGCATCACATTTGTTCATCCACTCCAGATAATGCTCAGAGGCATATGTGGACTTGGGAATAGATAGAATCACAATGTTGGGACAGTGATGCCAATAGTCCACCCATGAATTAATGCGGGAAGGATCGTTCTTGTAGCTCTCATGGGCAATACAATCGAATGCAAGGATCAATTGTATATGTTCAAACTGTCGCATTAGTTGCACAAGGAAATAATAATTTCCTGCGGTCCAACTAATGAGACGAACATAGGCAAAGTTTCCTCCATTAGTTACAAATTGTCTTAGGCACCTCCTACGAATCACCCACAGAGATAAGGGTTCTTCTCCAAGAAATCAATCCAATTCACCACAAATTAGCCCTTGAATAATCTCTTTCTTTTGTAGAATTGTAGAGCTAGGTACGTATCCACGTTCCTTGTGGCCTCAATTAGTCTTAGGAGCTCCAGTAGCCAAATCTGAACATAAACAGAAATAAATTAAAAAAAATTTAGCTAGCCTTAGCAAACACCAGTCGAGCTCCAGTGGCCCAAGTAGAAAGAGAGAGAGAGAGAGAGAGAGAGAGAGAGAGAGTGGAACCAGAGCAAAGAAACAAGTAAAAAGAGAGAAAGAGAGATAGAGAGAGAGCTGATCTAGGGGGAATCCTAACAAGGTTCTCGACCGAATGGCCATAAAAGACTACATGTAGCAGTAACGGGCTCCCCAAGAAGAACTAGTCTAGGTGTGGTGGTCAATAAAGCACAATATGATATCAGTGACGACGAGGGGCATTGTTGTTTGGTCATGATGCAGTGCTTCTACTATACTCAAAAGTATGGTAAGTCCTCTATTTACATAACCACCTACAAATAGGAGGCCCCGAGAAGGCAAATAAGAATATCCCTACCTCTATGCACACCCTCAAGTGCTTTCTTGTTTGCTTCAGAAAATAAATCAAAGCAATAAAATCTACCCCATCCTAGCTGAGTATGGTGGTCGCATCACTTCTACCCAAGATATGACTATATTGGAGGGTAGGTCTCTTCGGACATTTGGCAGAACATGAGGACAATAGAGTGCAAAGCCGGTAATGACACTAAATTGCTTAGTTAACGGATATAATTAATGCCTTCTGAAATGGAAGACATGAAGTTTAGGGTCCCAAAAACTAGCAGCGGCTCTAAGGAACTATTAGGATATCTTAACTTGGCATAGACTAAGAAGGTTGCTCAAGTGGAGGCTCTTAAGTTCATGCTTATCTATGACATTAAGGGAAAGGAGCCAACAAGTCAAAACCTTTTCGAAAGACATTGTGATTTTTGGAACTTATGAGAGTACTCCTCCAACTGATGAGACTTAAAGAATGGACAACTTTAATCTGCAGGAAATAAATGATCCAAGTCCATTCGAGCAAACTGTTCTCTGATGAATTGGTTAGGTTCTTATGCTCCATTACGGTCAACAACCAAGTCCAAATTGGACTATATAGAATGGCAAGACATACTCGAAAATGCTGGCCTAGTGGAGCACTCGATCGAGCTCCCTGGTGGACCCCTAGGCTACTTTCTGTTGTTTTTATTTTTATTATTCTTATCCCTCCTAATATTATAGCTCCAATTATTGTAAAGTGGAAGTTATTTAATAAAAATTTTGAATTATTACTCAAGACCATAGAGCTCCCAAGTATTATTATGTCTTTTTTGTTTTTTTGTCTTTTTGTATTTTGGGGAAAATAGGGGCTAATTTGCATTCGAGTCGCAATAGGCTTGCATAAAATTTACATGAGGTTAACATTGCATAAGATTCCAATTACATTATAACAGCATAGTGAAATCATCATACATAGGCCTAATAGGTTGCCCTTAATGATCATATGCGAACCCACTGCTACTTCCACCAAAGATCTAGTCAACATAGCCTGAGGCATAACCAGAGTCAATTTAAACATGATTTGTGCCTACGTTAGTTCGTGCATTTCCCCCTAGGAGCCCTGAATGGCTTGGAACATCATCATGCACTACTCTAGGAGACGAGTTATTGTATAAATACGGGGTACATAAGATTCCCCTAAAGAAGTGGACAAGGCATAAGGATCTTCAGGCTTGCAAACTTGAAGCAGTTCCACATTTAATGGTGAATCCGGATGTGGATTTGTTTCCCGAGCCTGAGACGACTTGGACGTGTCTTGTGCTCTTACAAAAGAACGCCTTCCATAGTGAGGGGCATGAGGCCTCCATGACCTAACGTCATCTT
This sequence comes from Selenicereus undatus, assembly GCA_017589665.1. Taxonomy (NCBI): domain Eukaryota; kingdom Viridiplantae; phylum Streptophyta; class Magnoliopsida; order Caryophyllales; family Cactaceae; genus Selenicereus; species Selenicereus undatus. The sequence goes on along the minus strand of JACYFF010031954.1, from coordinate 25,937,935 downwards.
CAAGTTCCTTTTTATTAAAGAAAAGAGAGTTAACAAAAGGGTGTGGCATGCAAAATCAGCTTAGATTTTAAAAGATGGAGAATCATCTCATGTATTTGAGGTGTTGACAAGTGAAAAGATTTGCAAAGACTCTCCTCATGGAGTGAAAATGGCACGCTATCAATCCAGATTGTTAACCAGTGTATTGAAAAAAGAATAACGATCAAGAGGTTGTTGCTTAACTTATGACAACAAGATAAGCAATGTAGTTCCCTTAATAAAAGTGGGAAGAAATGAAAGTTTAGGGCATTCCGATTTAAGAACCAAAGGAACTTCCACGTATGTATCCTACTCTCCTTCTCCAGCCATATAAACGTTTAAGCTTGATATAGGAGCATCAACATTTATTGCCTATAAAAGGATTCGTAAACATTAGCATCATAAAAATGCGAATAAAAAGAAAAAGCAGGGAAGAAAAATACCAAGTGAGTCATGATTCACTAAATATGAGTGGCACAGTCACTGTGGCAGTCAACACAATGTACAAAATGGCTATCCACCTTTATTTCCACCATGTCATCCAAAGTAAGAGTCCTGACATAAAACATGGATCGAGGTGGATCTACACGACCAAAAGGAGGCCAATGGCTAACAACTGGAGCAGCAACCCGCACACCCAAATACCAAATAAAGTTGTATGGTCCTTCCATAAAGCACCTTCATTGGGTATAAAATTATGCGACTTGAACTTCGGGAGTTGGGACACGATTCTCTAATAGGCATAAATTAGCCTACAACTGGAGAAGGACTCAGCAATATAAAGCGCATAGGAAGAGCCAATTTCAAAGAAGATAACATTACCGTTTCCAAGGAATTAATAGTCGCATGAAGAAGCTGAAGATCTCCTTATTTGGACTGTCACTAAATCTGCTTTTGCTTGGTCCATGAGACCATAGCAGGGAAACTTACAGGAGCTTTTGATTGCGGTGACAAAGTTGGGAATTATTCATAAAACCAAAGGTGCATGAAAACAACTAGTGAGAGGCATGTTAGTATAAAGAAAAAGAAAATAAAAGGGAAAAGTGTATTACCTCAATAACTCATCATAAACCCCCAAGGAGTTTAATGATACATTACTCTCCACGAGTTCGCTTGGTTTTCTATACCATTGGCACATCCCACGAATAAGGGAGAAATACATAGGAACTCCCCAATTCAAGTTTCTCAATTTATCCATATCAATTAGGTTAACTACCTAATAAAAATGACAGCGATTACCAAGATCAACAAAGATAGTCATGCTGAGAAGAAGAGCTAAAATGATGTGAGATTGCTACTACGTGAATGTTGTGCCCATCGCTCATCATTTTTTATCAAGTCAACACAAATTTTATAAGAAAAGCGACCCTTATGAGGAATACCCTCCATAATAGGTCCAAAGAGATGAAAAAGTTGATCTCAATGGGTATGAAAATCTTCTTATACACTAACAGCTCCCCAACAAATCCAAGACCGGTTAGCATTGCAAAATCATAGGGGGTCATGGTCATTTCCCCAAATGGGAGGTAAAAAGGTGTTGGTGGTATCCCAAAATCTTTTAAGCAGACCACTGGTAATGCAACGGTCAATTGAATTCATTGCCTTGTTTAATGTTGAGTAAAAAGAACCAAACCCCATGTGCTCTAACACCAATCGAATTTGAACTTTCAAAGGTCCTAGTTCCCTAATAAACTTTCTAGGTAAACTTGCACCCCTAATTAGATCATCCTAAAAAGAAAGAAATAAACAAACATTAGATTCATATTCATATCAGAGGAAAGTAACAAGGAAGATGAAAGAGGAAGAACACTTACTGCATTCGTGGTAGCATGACTAGATGCATAGCGATCAGCATCTAATAAAATGTTATGACCATCCTAAACATTGATAGTTTATTCCTTCTCAATGAAGGAATCTTAAGGAAACCTTTCTTCCCTACGACGTGGACAAGCTCTTCTTACACTCATGCTTTTTGAATACAACTATAAGGCTACTAATGAACAAGGAGAAAATGGAAAGAGGTGAGAGGAAAGATGCATACTCAAATAAAAGGCAAGAAGTTGGTGTGATTCATGTAAAGTAGCGGGAGCTATTTATGGAAAAAGAAAGCAAGCAAAGGGAGAGGAAACCGATTGGATTGCGCTTGAAGATACTTTTCCAAAAGCCCCAGGAAAAATAACTAAAAATCAAGAGAAAGAAAGTAAAACAAAGAGCCAAAACCGAGGGGGGCCTAACAGGTATCTAGGCAAGCAATAAGGGAGAAGAATCCAAGGCTTAGGCACCCAATGTGTACAAAAACAAAGAGTAAAAGAGAGAATTGAAAGCATAGGGACCTAGCCAGTACCACTCCTTACACATGCAATCTAAGTAAGATCCATCAAAGAGCAAAAAACAAGAAAAAAAGAAAAGGTGGTGACTAGAGGAACCGGTCGGTTCCTTAGGGGAATCTATCTTACATGTATGCCTTGTTGAAAGAACAAAAAACAAGGAAAAGAGAGAGTGGTGGGATAGGGCACCTAGGTGATATCCAAGAGGAATCATGATCTCAGACACTAGGTTCACCATGCACCAAAGCAAAAGAGAAATGGCACATAAGAGGAGAAGATAGCAAATGGGGGACACGACCGGGCTCACTAGCACATGCTAAGAGAAAAAACAAGTATAAACTTATCAATCTATCATGCATGACAAGAAGAAGCAAAGTAAAGATGGCAATGGGGACCCGACCGAATCCCAAAGCACTTAAATAATTCAAGCGTGCACTAGCTCTGATAATGATTGATGAAAGTGTTGAAAAGAAGATACTAGCAAGCAAATAAGGCACAAGTCCTTAGACAATTCGACAAAACCAAAATCTGCACCTGTGAACAGTCCATTGGACCAAAATTCTGGTCCAATTTCCTAATCCAATTCACTTTACCGAATTTTCATTTTTGAGGAAAAAAAGAAGAGAAAAATGTCGACAACCAGTTTTGAAATTAAAAAAATAAATACCTAACAAACAAGTTTGACCATCCGCGAAGGACCGTGACCCGGGGTAGGTTCCCCGGGGTTATTGGTCCTTACACTAATACGCTGCATGCTTGTTGTTTTTAAATGTACTTAGATTTTAATTTTCGTTTTGATTAGTAGAGGTTGTTATTGATGACAACCAATATTATGATGCATTCCCTCCTGGTATCATATGATTACCCCTGAATCTAGATCCTTGGTTTAGCCTATGGAGCTAGATGGCTTTTAGATTGGAGATTACTCGAATGCATTTCAAAAACCTTTTTAAAGCAAAACTTTTTGTCCCTTAGGTGTATGGTTCCTTTTAAAAAGTAGACTTGGTTTGTAAGTTCTTCTACAAACTCACTTGAGACTCAATCATTTAGATTTTCCTTTTTTTATTTTTATTTTGTTAAATATTTTTTTAAGTTGAGTAGCTTAGGGGTGCCTAGTAGTAGCTTTGTTTGAGCAAGAAACATGAATTTTGTACTGATCCAAGAACCCGATCGGTTCTTGGATTGGTACAATATTCCAGTCTCTTAGCTTAGCCAGAGAGACTAACAAAGAGCCAGGCTAGAAGACTGGGCATAGCACTAGCCCAAGATTCCAATTCGACTAAGGCTACTGCCTAGCCTTCTGGACTAAGCGACCCCCCTTTCAGTTACAGTTTGGTCCTTCTCATATTTAAAAAAAAAACAAATCCAAATATTGACCTAATAAGTAGGTCTGACCATTCATGAGGGACCGTGCATGAGGTCTCAGGTCATGGTCCTTATAGTGGTGACCTCACTATCAATAGTTTTTTAAGAGGGTGAGATTTGAAAATCTAAATGAGTTTTAATTACACTTGCATGAGGTATACTTCCATTATATGTGATGTTTGACTGGGATTAATAGTGTCTTTAGGTTAAACCCAACTACTACCCACTCGAAAAAATAGTTGGTCACTCGGTGGGCTCATTAGACTTTCAACTGAGCAGGCAACTATTTCCCTCACTCATGAGATATTTTCCTTAATCCACATAATATATGGGAAAGCAACCAATTGTTCTAGTCTTGCCACGCATCCCATGGATGATGAAGCATTTAGGTTACAAGAGTACTGCTCTAAACCTTACCTAAACCCCTTAGAACTTAGAACTTTAGATTACGTTAGAATTCATGTGCATGTATGATTTTATGAATTTTAAATTCTAATACATTGTCTGAACCTATCCCATACCCAAAGGCCCATGTATTAAAGCTTTAGGGTTCATAACGTTAGCATTATGTCTAGGGAGCCCAAGTTGAAAATGTTTGTCTGGTCTAGTTAAGGGTATGGTTAGGCTTTACACCTCTTGGATTAAGTTAGGTCCAAGTGTTTTGGTTTTGCATTAGGAAAGAACCAGTATAAATTATCTAATTTCTAAACCTTGCATACATTATAGTATGTGAGTTGACATCATTAGCCCAAGTCTACGTCACTTCAAGTCATGAGTTTACAAGCCTTATTACATGAGTAGGAAAGTCAAAAGGTCATTCGAGTCTTGAGACATCGATTATGGGCTACCTGGCCTAAAGAGTCGTACATCATTTGGCCTCATCACGTATAATCCATGAGTCTATTTAGGTCCAAAGTCTATAATGTGTCCATTGGACCTTTAGAGCCCTAATTCATTATAGGTTGCATTCAATCTTGTATGCCATTCAGAATAAGTTCAATTAGGACCAATACACTTCATCCATGCATTAGTCTGTGGTCTATACATCATACATCCATTCCCTAGTTCTCACATCCATGCATAAATCAATCTAGATCCTTGCATATACCCCAACTATCCCCTTCTAGGAAAGCCAAACTAATGTCATGCTTAGGCTCAGTATAGGCTTGAGATAGACTTAGATCCTACTTAGGGCCATAGGTTAGCTTCCTAAGCCTAACTTGGGACCTAATCCAACTTAGGGAATGATTTCAGCCTAAATCCAACATTTGAACCACATTTATTCCCATCCTAGCCTAAACCTTCAATCCCACCAAGCCATCCTCCCATTTGACTTGATATTTCCCTCAACCTATGCGCAAGACTATTAGCCATTCCCTCCCATTAGCCCTCTCATTACATTCCATATTTCAAACTATTTCCTTATTACTCAAGATATGGAAGATGTGAGAAATGACACTTGGATGCAGGCTAATAAAGATTATTCCCAATGGCAAACCCAAAAATAAGTAAAAAATGGGACATCTTAGGGAAGTGATCGCAAAATTTGATGAGCACAAAACTATAGCTATATACCTTAGACAAAGAGTTAAGAAGCCTAAGCTTTAAAACCCTTTTAGGACATTTAGAGATTTACCCCAAATTCAAAACAAAAAAATAAAGAAGAAAAAAAGGGGTCACTTCAGGTTAGGTTAAATGTGCTCACCTTTGGCTCATTTTTTAACATTAGGGTGAAGATATCAGAATGAAGCTCCCATAAATGTTTAGAAAGGGTTATCCCATTCATGTAAGATACTGAGATAAGAGACTCAACATATTAGTAATCCCTTTAATATTAAGATTTCACTACTAAGCCTACTATGTACCTCCAGTCTAGAGGTCAGAACTAAGGAGCATCACTATCCCCTTGAACTTACATTCATAACTTGAGTCAATGAGTCCCTTCACTTATCTACTAATTCTCCCATTTTTTGAGTTCAAGCCTTTAAACTTCAACACTTTCATACTACCTAAACCTATTCCATTTTTTCCGCTTTCCTTGTTAGAATGCTCATGTCGAATAACGAATCTAGGATTTTAAAAAAGCAAAAAGAAAAAAGAGGGGCAAGCTTAAAAACCTCACAAGCTAAGCTAGGCAAATGAAGAGAAGGATAAATAAAATAAAAAAAAACAAAGGATTTCAAATCCATCATCTGAATAAGGAAATACCACAAATTTCTATTGAATAAGTTATATTACTTTAAAGGACATGCCTAGGATAGAAGGCCTCATTTGTAACCTGCATTAATACCTTTGTAAGGTTGATAAGTTGCCACTCAAAACTCATTTGAGCATTTGAAGAGTCTATTTTTTTCATAACCATATTTGACCTAGCTAGGGAGTGGGAGTGTTTCATAGGTGACATCAAAATCAGTAGTTACAAAAAGAGAGCTTGGACCAAACGATCCCATCAAAGAAGAAAGGAGAAAAAAATAAAAAGAAGAACTTTAAAAAATAAAAAGAGAAAAGAAGAATCAATAAAAAAAGCTCAAAAAGAAGAAGAATAAAGAAAGAAAGAAATTACTAATTCACACTAATCTCATCACCCATGCACACTTAGGGATTTCATAAGGGTTATTTGAGCCCCTATGCTGATTCCCTTCCTTTGGCGCCCTAGCCTTGAAGTGTGCCTTAAAAATTCCTCATAGAGGCATCCCTCCTTGACGTTGTATGTTCTTACTCCCAAACTATAGCTGGCCTGTTTCCATTGGATACATAGATAATGTCTCTGAGGCCCGACCATGAAGACCCTTTTCCATGAAGAAATATCTCAATTGAGTTCTTTGCTCTAAAAAAAAAGAAAAAGGAAAAGAGTGACTGGTCCGAACACATGCAAAGGTGGGCCAGACAAAAGGTTAGTGAAAACATGGAGATATTTTTTTCCTTTTTCAAATAAGAACTTTTTAGAACAAACATCAAAAGAGATAATCCAAAATATATACTGAAACAGCTCCCTCCATCTTCATGTACTCACTGAACCCACTATGTTAACAAAAAGTAGTGTTTCCATAATGCTAAATAGCTCCCTCCATCTTCGACTCTTCGTGTACTCATTGAACCCACTATGTTAACAAATAGCAGTGTTTCCACAAAGCATTGGTGTCATTTTTTGCTCTATCATTACCTATATTTGATGCTAAATGTTACAAAAACAAATAGCTATTTGCGTAAGAAGGATCCCTAACTATTCCTTGTCATTTTTAAATACATTCTTGTCGCTGATCATCGGATTATTTAGATCAACTAGTGGTTTTGCTTTTCCATTTTGATACTTAGTCATTGGGTAATGTACCTAAATATACAAACTTCTATTTTTAGGGTTTTGTTCTTGGTTTGTTAAGAGATGTGTCAATCCAATGGATTCTTTTAAACATATACTTTTGAAACTTAGTTAAACTTGAAAAGAATGGACAATCTAATCTACATTTTTCCTAAATTAAATTGTCGTCCCATATTCTAGGCTTTCATGAGGAAATCACATGGGGAGATTGAATTCCCTAGGATGCTAAACCACCGATTCCAAATCTATCAGAGAAAAAGGCCAAAGTACTTGACAATTCCCAAATATCATACAAATAATGGTTATAGTAGTCAATGTAGGCTACATACCAATTGTTGAACTATATTCTTGAATATAGGCATTTATTTTTTTCTTGAACATCATGAGGACACTTCAAGTAATCTATTTGTAATTCTAATAAGTTGAATCTCGGAAAAAACAATAGCCCAAAGTGTGATCTACTCTTTCTGGGAAATTCCAAAATATCCATAAGAACTCCACTAGAATTAAAGACCCATTCTAGCAGTAATAGCATTTATTTTGGATTTTCACCTTTTTCTGGTAGAAGTTCTACTCTGATGATCACCAACAAGCTCACAAGTCAAACAATCTACCAATAAATTCTTTAATACTTGTATGTGTTCGATAGAGTAGGAAAACTTATTACGCCATAAAGCTGATGCAAGGGTTGCCCTTATGGATGCAAATTTGATAAATTATTTTTCATAAAACCAAATATTTCTTTGCACTCAGATCAGAAAAGAAAAGGTTTAGGGGCTACAAATATTTAAAATTTTTTAATTCCCCTTATGACTGTAACAATTTTTTTTCTCCATCATAAGATAGTTAGATTCTATTTTATTAAAAATTTCACTACAACATTTCCAGAGGTCTATTTTTGGGGGCTCTTATTGATCGATAAGAGATCTACAAATCCAAGGGCTTCTTTTATACATACGCTTCTGCAACTTAGTTAAAACTTAAAAAGAATAGACAATCCGATTAGGGATTTTCGTGAATTGAACTATCAACCCATATTTTCAAGTTTTCAGGATGGGATCATGGGGAAGATTAAATTTAGTATGAAGCTAACACTACCAACTCCACATCTATAAAGAAGAAATGCAACATACTTGATGACTCCTAAATATAACAGAAATAGTCGTAGTAATCAATGTAGGTTGCATACCAGTCATTGAACCATTTTTCTTCAACACAAGCATTTATTTTCCTTTGACATCATAAGGACAATTCAAATGACTTGTTTGTAATTCTAACATCTTGAATCTTTGCAGTCTGCAATGTTAGATAGGCAAATAATAGCAACCCGAAGTGTGATATAATCTTTATAAGAGATTCCAAAATATCCATAAGAACTCTACAAGAAGGAGAGACTAGCCAAAAACGGACCCCTTAGTGGCTCAATTAGTCTCCATTCTATTTGAATGACATACTAGAATCGCATAGGACCAATGCAATTAAGTAAACTAAAAAACTAAGACAACCATGATTTCAGAGCGACTAGACTTTTTTACGGCCCAAAATGCTTTTTTCATATTTTTTCGCAACCAATCCAGGTTCACTGATAAGCGCTGAACATGTGCATTGGTTTAGGATCATTAGCAGGCATTTCTTAGGAAATTGTATGCCTTACTAATTAATATACATCTCATATTTATGTTTTACACTTAGGTATGCTTTTTTTAATGTGTTTTACAGGTTTTAAGACCTTTTGACCTAGCATTGACCCTTTAACAAGTGCAATTTGACTCACCACAGAGGTACCCCTAGCCCATGTGTCCATGGGAAGAACAAAGAAAGAAAGAAAACAGGACTAGAGTTCACCACAATCAAGCCATAGTGAGTAGCACAGTCTGTGGTGGACTACAACTTATGAAACTCTTTATTTTCCTCTGAGTTTATGGCTAAAAATGCTCAAGTTTTTCTATTTTAAGGGTTTACTTAGCTACTTCAGGGGCATCATCATCCATTCCATCTCTCATCTCATCCAAATGTTCATCCATTCTAATCATTTGGGAGCAAAAGAAGATTTAAGGGAAGGAACTTGCAAGTGGAGGATTGAAGATTCAGAAATCATTAGAAGAGATCTCCATTGTTGCTAAGCATATGACTCTCCTTACTTCTTGAACTCCTTTTTGATTTGATTTCTAGTTAGATTCATATTCAGTTTAAACTCTTTTGATTTAGTTTTAAAAGTCATGAGTGAGTAGTTTTTTTTTCTAGTCTAGGGATTTCCTGGCCAAACAATGATGCTCGATTCTTAATTTTATCAAATCTTGTGCTTGATCTTGTTAGGTTTGATTCAATCTATATTGTGTTCTAATTGAATATGAGTGATTTTGGCTAATTTACGTACCTATATTTAGGTAGTGGAGTGAAATATCGAAATGAGAATCCCATTATTAGATCAACAAGACTATACTTAACTTTGTGGTTCTTGGGAGAGGATTACATGTTGAGAGAAAAAATTGGTAATCCAAATTTTAAACTTGGACTGAAATAAAAACCTTTGAAGGAATAGTGATTAGATTAGTTTAAGTAATTGGGTTTATTTAGAAAGAAAAGACTGAATTTTGTTTGATTATCATCCTTTGAATCAACCAAACTTCAGCAGAGCACTTGTTTAATTTAAAAATCTAACTCATTACAAGGAAAAACAAATTCCTAGATGTCTGTTATTGATATATTTCTTAGTTTTGTAATATAGTGATTCACTAGTTTAGATAACAACTCACTTGACTACTTATTATACTTAGCATTTTATTAGAACAAAACTTTATAGATTGCATTGGTCTATATGGAGCGATATCTAATCTTTACTATAACACCCATGTGCTTGTGATGCGAGTCATTCACAGAGGTTCTTCCTAAGGTAAGCACCTAAGCCAAGTAACTAAGTTGTGATTTCCTTCTCTCTCTTTGTGCTTCAAGTCTTTGATGCTCTCTGCCCAGTCTCACTATATCTCATCTCTCAATCTCAATACCTTTGTCGATCTATTGTTGTAATAACTTGCTTAACCCCATGCTAGCCAACCAACCCAAAGTGTGATATACTTTTCATATGAAATTTCCAAATATCCATAAGAATTCTACATGAAGAAGAACTACCTCTAGCAGTAATGCATTTTGGATTTCCACCTTTTACGGTAGATGTTCTGCTTTGATGATCGCCATCAATAAGCTCGTGAGTTAAAGAAACTGCTAAAGAATTCTTCAATACCTGTACATGTTTAATAGAGAAGAAAAACTGGTTAACCCATAATTGCCAATGTAGTAATCTTACACTTGCATATTTGATAATTTTTTTTTTCACAAAACAAGTATTCCTTTTGAATCAGTTCAAATAAGTAAAGGTATAGGGACTAAAAGGATGAAGAATTTTTCAATTCCCCTTATGACAATAAGAACTTTTTTTTTCGTCATGGGATAGTTGCTTTGTATTTTATTAAAACTTTCACTGCAATATTCACAGAGTTTTTTTCCTTATTTGATTTTGAGTATTGCACTCCAATACTCATTGTTGGTATCTGTCTCAAAAATCAAATCTTTTTCATCATTAGGCAACTTAACGTAGGAAGATTTTTGCATATTTTTTTGAAGTTTTGGACAATTTTTGAATCACTAGTGTCCAAGTCCAACATACTTCTTTTTTGAGTTTTAACTACAATCGTTTGTCTAAATTTAGCTAAATTTTTAATGAAATATGAAGCATAAGTAAGACATCTAAGAAACTTTTCTAGTTTCTTCCTATCTTCAATCCTTTCAAGAAAATTTTCTATATTTTTTGCAACATGCTTTTGTAGAATGATTTCTCCAACCTTTATTTCTAAACCCAAAAATTTTGTTTCTTATTAAGCATAAATGCAGTTGTTTTGAAGGATTATAGCATGGTCAATGCATTTAGAACATCATGTTTTTGTTGTCCTATGGTCTTAGAAAAGATAAGGATATCATTAATGTAAACTACATAACAATGATTGATATCTTTGAATATATTATCCATTATTTTCTAGAATACTTGTGGTGCTTTCTTACTACCAAATGGCATCAGTATCTACCCATAGTGTTCTTGAAGGGTAATAAAAGCGGTTACAGGAATGCTCTCGCCCTTTATTTTTATCAGCTAGTGCCCACTTTTACAGTCTTTTTTTGAGAACCAAGAGGCTTCTTAAATTCTATTGAAAAGTATTATCTTGTTAGGAATATAATAGACATCAAATATAGTATTATCATTAGGCTTTTTGTAATTGAGTACTATTTTGGGTTTTCTTCTTTTTTCTTCAGCATGATTTCTCGCCACAAATACAAGACTAGCTTTTTTTCTGTGATTTTAGCAAATGTTTTATCTTTGTCCCAAATTTTAGAGGATTATCATAGTAGAGTTCCTTGCATAATTCTTCAAGTTGTTCAACAATCCACTCCAAGTGGAGAGATTGTTGTGCTACTTCACATTATGCAAGGATTACCTTCTTACAATGTTGGTTGTATGCAAACTCAATTTTTTGATGGGTGCATGTCTTGCTTGACTTATGTATGTAAACAGAGTGACCATTTGTAGTGAATATTATTTCACCTATGGTCCATCTACATGGAGAATGTAACATTTGAAAATTAATTCCAATAATGACATCAAGAAATGATTGATTGTTAGCCCATAATACTAGTATAATTCATTAAACTCCTTCAATCTCAAAGGGCAATCCTTCTATGGCTCCGTTGTGGCTCATTATTATTATCACCTAGCCTCACTTGTAAAGGACTTTTGACTTTTATTCCACATGAATTTTTGGGATAGAAATCTTTTCCCGAAGTATACAGAATAAGCACTATTTATGTAAGCACATAATTCTTATTTATTATATCCCTTTAAGCACGTATTTATTAGGATATAGATGTTATCAGGATTAGTATTAGTGACTTCATAAGAAATCTTCCTAGTCATATTTTGACGAATTCATCCTCATAAATCGACCAATTGATGGTTCTAGTTTTATACCTAATAATTTTTCATTCCAGACTCATACTTTGATCTATACTATGTTGTGCAGGTTCATAGCTCATTCTATCATTTCATTGGTCATCCTAATTTTACCATTTTCTTTAATTTCTTCTTTTATTGAGGAAGATCCTTCTCTGTATTCTAATCCTGCACTCGTACTCCATAATCGCGGTTTAATAGTAATTTTCTATTTCCATTTATTTTAATTACATTTCGTTATTGATTTCTGTAGGCTTGGTAAAGCTAATTATCCAAGGCCTTCTATTTTTAGCTCCTATTGATTGGATTTTTATATGTTGGATCTTCTGTATAGGATAGGACTTTCAAGTTGTTCTACCTTTATCATCATTCCCTTAGTATTTTTAGTATTTGTTAATTATTTTCTGAAATATCCAAACTAGGCAGCCTCATCTCTTCATATCCATCCCAACTGTTTTTATCCAACGAGATGGAAAATTCTTAGAAATTCATCTATGAGGCTCACATGATATCTATGTCAGCAATTGAATCACACTAGTCCATTATAAGCATTGGTCTTAATCTCTATGATAATTCGAATATTAAATTTCGTATGCGAAAGTCAATAAATCATATTTGTATGTGTAATTTCACTCCGTTTACATATTCTTAAAGTCTTTGAGATGCATTTCAACTAAAAGTGATGCATATTTTGTATGTTTTTAAGATAAGGAGGAAGGTTTGAATTTTAATGCAAAATTGAGCAACCAATGCTCGATGTGCATGTGATGTGCTCGAGCCCAACAACAGTTCAATTGAGCTATATGCCTTGTGGCCCAATGCATTATTGTATCCATAAAGTCAAATGCTAATATGACCATTCCAGACGTGGGTTTAGTTAATGTTCAAGCTCAGCCTAGCAAATTTTTGTCAACACAGGCGCTTGGTCTAACACGTGAACAATTTCTCCTTCTTCATTCCAACACCCCAAGGTTTGGTCCTCATATGCATGCTAGGTAGTAGCGACCAGTAGGCTAGTGCCCTCCCCAGCATGGTCCCCTTCTCGAATGGGCCTATTCTTTATAACCAACCCAACCTGGCCCAAAGTCAACATCCTCACTTAAACTCTCAGAGCTCATCTCTCTATTAAGTCAGTTGGCCTGGCCCACATTTTCTCTCCTTATATGGATGCGCGGTGTAGTTAATGAATCCAACATTTCACACACCTCACACCCATTCCACACTCTATCTCCAATCTTTTGGGCCCTACATAACTTTGTTTATCACCAGCCAAAAGTGGACGTGAGTGAACCATTTGACCTAATTATTTTATCCAACACAAAATTCTTAGCTAATATTTTTGGGACAAAAATAGCTATTTCCCATGGGTTTGAAACATCTAATTCTTCATTCAATTCTTCAACTCCTTCTATTTTTCATTAGTTGACTGAGTTTGTAACTAAACGAAATCATTTGGCTTGAGAGAATTAGAAGAAAATTAAGCTTTTTTTGGCTATTTTTCTCTTCTTTTTCATCTTGTTTGTGAGTCTAACTAAAGAGTTTAGTTGTTGATTATGCTAATTTTGTGTAACAAAAACATCAAATTTTGGGTATAGGGATTGAAATATGTCATCAATTAACATATGGCTTGTCTAATTTCAAAGATATTTTCTCTATCTATAATCAATTACGTTATTTATCTAGGATCAAGATAGACCCTTGACTTAATCTATTGATTTTACTAATTTCTTTTAGGATTAATATTATCGTCTCTTACTATGACATAATTTCAAGTTATTTAATTACTTTTAATTTATCAATTAAATTATTTGGATTGTTAATATATGGTGTTTTATTTATTTATATTGGACCTTGTTGGCTAATATAATAATTATGCAATTGTAGTCAAAATTTTAGTTGTTATTCAATCAAACAAGATTAGGAATTAGATGAGTTATGTCTAACTTGAATAATGCATTCTAACCACTAGCTGAGTTTATTTATTAATGGTTATAATTTATTTTTCTAATTGATTAGCCTTGAGCATGTCGCTTTAGAGCTCTGAAGAGATCAATTAAACCCCAATTGATTTTAGTATTTTGATATTAAAGTTCTTAGTATGAACCTAGAGTCTCTAAAAATTGATCTCTCTTTGCTTATTAATCAACATTTATTTCTCTTTTATTCTCATTTTTTACTATTATGATTATTGTAAATCTCCTAATATGAATTTATCCAACTAACTAGTTCAGAAAAGTAAATTCAAAATTACTTTCACTCTCCATAGGACACGACCTTGGAATATCTGCTTTGCTACAATCATCTCATACACTTGTAAGTAAGTCGGGTTTTGAAACTGCTAACATCCACACCACGTTTTTGGCGCCGTTGTCGAGGAACAAAAAGTGATTTTTATTTTTTTTTCCTTTTATTCTTTTTGTTTTTGTTTATTTCATCTCCCTCTTCTTCTCAACCACCATCCTTCTATTTTTGGTATTTGTTTATTTATTTATTTTCATCCCTATTCTCCCGTAATCTAACGATTTAATTATTTATCTCTTTTCCTTTTATTTTATTTCTATTATTTAATTTATTTTGTTTTATTCCAGTTTTCTCTTTAGTATCATTCAATCCTTTCCCTTTTGTTTCATTTATTGTTCTCTTTTATTTTATCTTATTTGTATTTTCTTTTATTATTCTTTTTTATTTCCTTTGATCTTTTATTATTATTATTATTATTATTATTATTATTATTATTATTATTGTTGTTGTTGTTGTTGTTGTTGTTGTTGTTGTTGTTATTAATATTTTGTACTTTTTTCTTTTTTTTCTTATCCCATTTGGTGGTTATTATGGTGGTGATTTCATACTACTTGATTGCTTGTGGTTTTATATGTTGGGTAGATGCTCTTTGTTTTTAGATGTTGAGGAATGCAATCCTAAAATTGAGTGTACCCTTAATAGTGTAAGAGCATAGAAATGTGGCTCTTAAGAAAATGATGGATGAAGAACAAACCTCACCTAAGTGACTTTAGAAGTATTTTACTCCCGCCACTTATGATTCACCTACGAGTACCCATATTCCCATTAGCACACGCCCATTTGAGATTAAATATTCCCTAATCCAAATGATTATGTTCTTTTATAGGCTAGAGTCTTCTTAAATAATGTCTCTAACGATGCATTTTGATTAAATATTTTCCTCTTTTGGTAAATTAACCGCTTTAAAACATTTTATAACCACATTCTCACAAAATAAAAATAAACAATTGCATGAAAGTTAGGAAATATTTAAAGAGTTATTGCGAACTTACCCTCACAATGAGGTTCCTCAGTGGCAACTCGTTTAGAGTTTCTGCTCTAGTTTAGATAAGCACAATAGGAAGATGGTAGACGCATCCTATGGTGGTAGTTTTTTGTATAAGACTCCTGAAGAAGCTTGGGAACTGTTTGAACATTTGAGTGAGAATTCACATTTGTATGCTACTTCCTCACATTCTAGCCTGCCTAGACAATAAGGAAGTAAAGGGGTGATTTATTAGGTTTCACATTTAGTTCATATTTCTAGTGAGTTGATGCTTTATCTAAGAAATTTGATCAATTGTTGTGCGTGAACAAAATCGTTAATTCCTCTTCTACACAAGTTGTGTGTTCAATTTGTGCTAGTCCCATGGATGCTTATGTTGACTGACCTTCTGTTGGTGCATTTCATATTGTGATTGAACAATTGAATGCCGACCAAGAATTTTCTCCAACCAATAATCCTTATTCTAACACTTACAATCATGGTTGGAAAATTCATCCTAACTTTCCTTGGAGGTCTCAAAAAATGGAGAACCTACAAATCCAATCCAACAAACCTACACCTTCAGCTTTTGAAAACCAAAGGTAGGCCAATACACTACCTCTACCAACTCCACTTAGGAACTCAAAATTGGACAAGATACTCTCTACCCATAGTACCCTTGCTTCTGCTATTCAAAATTTGAACACTTGGATCCAAGGAATTGAGTCTAAAATGCATATCATAATTTCCCACTCGCAATCTATGGCTAAGTTAGAAACCCAACTTGGGCAACTAGCCATACCTATAAGTAAAGGATGAGAAGGAAAACTTCCAAGCTACTCCATAAAGAATCCGAAAAGCCAACAATTTGAACACTTGAAAACTGTCATGGTTCTCAAGGGAGGTAAGAAAGTAGACAACAAAGTGAGAAGGAATATGATAAACATGAAAGACCAAATACCAATGAGAGTGAACATGAAAGTGAGAATGATTCATCCCTTTCCTCCCATATGTCTAACCTAATTGTCACATATATGCCAAGGGCCCTCACCCTCAAGCTTTGGATGGACATTTTACTTCTAGGGAAGACAAGCGAAGAGAGGACATTCTAAAGACCTTTAAGCAAGTTAAGATTAATCTTCCCCTTTTAAGCATAATAAAACAAATCTCTACTCATGTGAAATTCCTCAAAGACATGTGTACTTTTAGAAGGAAATCTAAAGATGACAAGTCTCAAAAGGGTTCTCGAAGTGAACAAGTGAGCTCTATCTTGAAATTTGACACTCATCCTAAGTGCAAGATCCTAGTGTTCCTTATATTTCTTGCTTTCTTAGTAATCATAAAATTGAGAGGTCTCTGTCTTGTTGACTTTGTAGTATTGGACATAGGCCCTAGTCATGCCTTTAAGTAGATCCCTAATAATTGAGGACATCCCTTCCTGGCCACAACCAATGCCACGATTAATTGTAGGTTGAAAGTGGACATCCCAGTCATGAATATAATGGCTAGGCTTAACACTTTTAAGGCTTCTTCTCAACCTGTGCTTAAAAGCAAATTTGAATGCTTCTTTGTTGATGTGGTTGATGAAATCATTGAATATTTCTACCTACTATTCTATGCGAAGATCCCTTAGAACATGTCTTTCCCATGGGGATTTGGCATTATTTGACTTTGGAAGTACAATAGGTGAGTTGGATTCTACTCTTGACTCTACACCTCATCCTGAGTCTTCCTCTTGGATGTCTACTCATCAACCCATTCCACCTTTGGCTAGCTCCCTTATGCCACCTTGTATTATCTCTCCACGTAAAAGTGAGTTAAAACTTCACTCCTAACTCGCTCAAGTATGTATTTTTAGGCCCTAAAGAGACCCTACCTACCATCGTCTCTTCCCTTTTATCATATGACTAAAAGAAAGAGTTGATTCGTGCCTTGTCTAAACATGGGATGCTATTGGTTGGTCAGCTTTCAATTTAAAAGGGATTCGCTCCACTATTTGCATGCATAGAATTCACATAGAGGACAATGCCAAACTTGCTAGGCAAATGCAACATAGAATGAACGCCCCATATGAAAGAAGTTGTCCAAAAAAAGGTAGTAAAGTTTTTAGATGCAGAGGTTGCCTATCCCACTTCTGACAGGGTCAGTCTATTTTAAGTGGTCCCTAAGAAATATGGAATAATAGTGGTGAAAAATAATGATAGTGAACTAATTCCTGCTAGACAGGCTACAAGTTGGCAGGTGTGTATTGATTATAGAAAAATGAATTCTATCTTTAGAAAGGACCATTTTCCCCTCCCCTCCATTGATCAGACTTCGAAAAAAGTAGCTAAACAAAGTTCTTATTGTTTCCTAAATGGATATTCTGATTACAATCAAATACCTATCTATTCTAAGGACCAAGAGAAAACCAATTTTGTGTGCCCTTCAAGTACATTTGCCCACAAGAGGATTCCCTGTGGCTTGCATAATGCACCTTCCACATTTTAAAGATTCATGGTGGCCATATTTTCTAATTATATTGATAAATTTATGGAGGTGTTTATGGATGATTTCTTTGTTTTTGGCTCTTCATTTGACCTCTAATTTTCCTATTCCTACGTATGTGAAGCAGGTCAGATCCTTTCCTGGCCATGTTGGATTTTATACGAGATTAAATAAGGATTTTAGCAAAGTAGCTTGACTGCTTACTATCCTCCTTTCTAAAGATACTCCTTTTGTGTTTGGTAAGTCTTGTTTGGAGGCTTTTGAAAAGCTTCAACCTTTGTTGGTGTCAACCCCTATTGTGCAGCCCCTTAATTTTTCTCTCCTTTTTGAGATTATGTGCAGTGCATATGATTTTACTATTAGGGCTATTTTGGATCAACTTGTGAATAGAATTTCTTATGTCATTTACTATGCTAGTAGAATTGCAACTGGAACTCAAAAGAATTTTTCTACTTACTACTAGAAAAGAGTTACTTGCTATGGCTTTAGCACTGGATAAATTCCATCCATAACTTCTATGTTGAAAAGTGATTGTATTTACTGACCATAGTGCACTGAGACATATTTTGGCTAAGAATGACACCAAACCTAGACTTAGGTGGATTTTGTTGCAATAGGAATTTGATGTTTAGATCAAAGATAAAAAGGGTTCTAAAAATTTGGTTGTAGACCACTTGCCTAGGATCTTTACTTATTATGTTTATGACTTAGTTGGATTTTCTGACCATTTTTCTAACGAGCAACTGTTTGCTATGTCACACACCCCTCTCGCTTGGTTTGCTTATATTGTGAATTACCTTGCCACTGAAAAAATTTCTTCCCACCAGTCCAAACAAGAGAAAGATAGGTTCTTCTCATAAGTAAGACATTATTATTAGGAAGATCCCTACCATTTTAAGCATTATCCAGGCCAAATGGCTTGTCTATGTGTCCCTAAGAGTGAAATTTATAACATCCTGATCTTTTGTCACTATTATGCTTATGATGGTCACTTTGGAGGTCATAGGATAGCTGTTAAAGTCTTACAAAGTAGCTTCTTTTGGCCCATTTTGTTTAGTTATGCTCACCAATTTTGTCTTGCTTGTGATCGCTACTAGCATACTATTGTCCTGTCCTGTCGCAATATGATGCCTCCTTTCCCCTAGTTTGATTGTTAGTATATTTGATGTGTGGAGCATTGATTTCATGGGTCCTTTTCCCCCATCTTTCAGCTTTCTACATACATATTGTTGTTGATTATGTGTCAAAATGGGTGGAAGTTCTAGCAACTAGGACCAATGATCACTAGGTTGTCGTCAAGTTTGTCAAAGAGTACATTTTTAGTCAATCTAGATGGAATTGTCCTTTTATTGTCCAACAAGTATTTCCTTCTATGATGGTCTTAAATTTTGGATTCCCAGGATGCCATGTTTATACTATCAATGGTCAACGTCTAAAACCTATTATGACTAATGAATTTGAGCCTTGTTTGATAGAGTCCATCCATCTAATACACCCAGTCTATTATGACTAGTAGATGGGACCTTGTTTGGCTAAAGACAATAAACGTAGTGCTTACTAGGAGACAACCCATTCTTTTCAGGTGAGTTTAAGTCCTTTTTTTTATTTTATTTTATTTTATTTCTTTCCATTTTATCCAAGGTCCATTTGTGTCCTAGGTGTGGTATTTCACTTGGGGTTTTTTTTTTGGTTGGTTAGCGATGATTTCAAAGGTTCATTAGGAGATGGCTGCTTGGGCATGATTTCTAGGGCATTCCTCATGCTAGCAGATTGTATTGTTCTTTTCTCTTTCTCTTTATTGTTGTTTTCTACATTGAGAACAATGTAAGGTTTAGGTGTGGGGGCAGGCAAATAAAAATTTTGAGATGATTGAAAACTTTTGATGGACTTGATGTTGGGAAGAAATTAGAAAATTGATTACGTATGTTTTACTGTTGTTGTATGATGTGGTTCATGTGACTCATGCCAATTTGAAAATGTTTTTTCTTTTAACTATTTAATGGCTAGAATTTTTTGTTGTGCCCTTGTTAACTCATAGGTAATTTTGAGTTTCAAATGAACCTCATTTCCAATGTCGCAATGACTATGCAATAAGTTTTGGGTTCCCCATTTGCCGTTCTAATTATTAAACGAGAGAATGAAATAAATTGAATTAAATTAAGTTTCGATTCCAATGCTAATGTCCAGGTTATTTATTTATTTATATCTTTAATTGCCTGAATATGTACTTACTATTTCTTTGGGTATCATCTTTGTCAATACTTTTATACACCCAGAAGAACAAACACAAAGAATAATAAATTGGTTTGGTGTTGGGGACTTGATATTAAAGATACTTTTGTGATTTTTGTTATGTTGGTGAAGTCTTAAACTTACAATTCATTGCATGCTTGACATCTAGTGTTTACTTTGCTTTAATATTAGCATATTAACTAGCTTAAAATTGGAAAAGTTTGATAAGAGGTTTGTGGGTTGGTAGTGAGTCAATCTATGTGATTTAGAGCGAATATGCATAGTTAAATTCATGATTTTGTATGTTAGTCTTGTTTTACTTGATGGGTTGCACATATGCATTCATTGCTCGAGGTCTAACAAAGTTTTGGTCTTGAAGAGTTGATAACTCATATTTTTGTGAATAATTTTACTCCCATTTACCTATTCTTAAAGTCTTTGAGATGCATTTTAACTAAAAATAATGCATATTTTATATGATTTTCAGGGACGGAAGAATGTTTGAATTTGAATGAAAAACCGAGTAACCAAAGTTCGATTCACATGTAACGTGCATGAGCCCGACAAAAATTCGATTGAGCTATATGCCTACTAGCCCAATGCATTGTTGTGTCCACAAAGTCAAATGCCAATTTGACCATTGCTCACGCGGGTTTAATAAATGTTCAAGCTCGGCCCAGTGAATTTTTGTGAACACATGTGCCTAACGCAACACGTCAATAGTGCCCACCATCTCCTTGTTCTTTCTAATAGCCCATGGCATGCTCCCTATATGCATGTAGGGTACTAGTAGCCCAGTTGTCTAGTTCCCTCTCCAGCATGCTCTTAATTACAAATGGACCTATTCTTTGTGACCAAGCCTATCTGGTCCAGGTCAACATCCCTCACTTAAACTCTCAGCACTCATGTCTCTCTACAGTTAGTACTTGGGACACGTTTTCTCTCCTAAGATGTATGCTTAGCGTAGCCAGTGAAGTTAACAACTCACACACCTCACACCCATTCCACATTCTCTATCCAATCATGCAGGTCCCCCACATGAATTTGTTTTTCCCCGACCAAAAGTAGACGTGAGTGAACCGTCTGGCCCAGTCATTTTATCCATCACAAAATTCTCAACTGAAATTTTTGGGATAAAAATAGTTAATTTCATGAAATGTGGAGAATATGGGGATTGGAGTCGCAATAATAGGGACCAAAGGCAACTGCTTTAATAATCTAATTCTTCATTCCATTCTTCCCCTATTTTCATTTGTCATTAGTTAAAAGAGTCCATGACTAGGCAAAATCAATTAGATTGAGAGAATTAGAAGAAAATAAGCTTTTTTGATTATTTTTCTCTTCTCTTTTAGCTAATTTGTGAGTCTAATTAAAAAGTTTAGTCTTTGATTGTGCTAACCTTTTGTAACAAAACATCAAAGCTTGGTTATAGGAATTGAAACATACCATTGATTGAAATATTGCTAATCTACATTTTAATGGTATTTCCTCTACCTACGATTGACTAGGTTATTTATCTACAATCGAGGTGGATCCTTGACTTATTTTATTGATTTTACTAATTTCTTTTTTGGGCTAATATTACCATCTCTTATTATTGCATAATTTTGTGTTATTTAATCACTTTTAATTTATTATGCGAATTATTATGGTTATTCATACATTTGTTTTACAATTGATTAATTTGCTATCTCATTTATTTATATTGGACCTTGTTGGCTAATATAATAATTATGCAATTATGCTTAAACTTTTGGTTGTTAATTAATGGAATGAGAATAGGAATTAGATGAGTTTTGTCTTAACTTGAGTAATTCATGCTAACTGCTGGTTGAGCTCATTTATTAATGGCTATAATTCATGTTTATAACCTATTGGCCTTAAGCTTCTAGCTTAACAGCTTTGAAAATACCAATTAGACCCTAGTTTAATTTAGTAGTTCGATATTAGTAGTTCTTAGTGAAGTCGAAGTCCTAGAATTTCTCTAAATTGATCTCCCCTTGCTTATTAAGTAACATTTATTTCTCTCTTATTCTCATTTTATTATTATTATTATTATTATTATTATTATTATTATTATTATTATT
>JACYFF010031954.1:25879509-25901512 GCA_017589665.1 Selenicereus undatus | reverse complement strand
TATATATATATATATATATATATATATATATATATATATACTTCTAAGAAGCACAAGGGAATTCTTAGATTTTGCTCATCTAAGAATTCAAGAAGACTTATTGTATCTTGGAGGAATATTTTTTATACAAAGAGCAACTTCATGTCTAGACGAATAATTCCTTAAAGAGAGTGTTCTTCATGCCCTGTGTCTTCAATCTTCTCCCCTTTCTAGCCCTTTCATTTGAAAGTTTTATTATCTAACATAAAAGGTGGTCAAGTGTTGAGCAATTCATAAATTCTTCATATATTGTCTTTATTTTTTTATTTGTTCAAGAGAAAGCATCATTTGAATTGAGGGGATAAGAAGAAAATGACTATTGATTTTTTATTTTCTTCTCTTTCCTGATCTCATCTGCGAGTCTAGTTGGAGAGTTCGTATCACAGTTTCAAGGTCTTGTTTTGTAAAGTGTCGAAGTTTGATTATAGTGAGTGGGAAAAAAATTAATGAGGTCATGGTTAGTCTAATTTCATTACTATTTTCTCCACCTATGATTGGTTAAGTTATTTATCTAAAGCTAAGATAGATCATTGACTAATAATATTGAATTTTCTTTTTGTTATTTTCGGAGTTAATTTTTATCTCTTATATATTTCATAATCTAAGTTTATATTTGATTATAATGTATTTATGGAAATTATTTCTATTGTTTCTACATGTTTTTTAATAGACTAGTTTTGCTATCTAAATATCCTATATTAGACCTTGTAGGTTAATGTAACAATTATATAATTGAGCTTAAACTATAGTTGTCAATTGAATAAATTAAGCTGTAATATACATGGTTTATGTCATTAAATAATTAATGCTAGTTACTAGATAATTTATGTCAAAATGATAGTTATAATTAATCTATTTAAACTTTGGCCTAATATTTGTAACTTAGGACTTTTTTAAGAGATTAATTGAATCCCCATTGGAAATAGCAATCCAATATTAAGTCAATAGTGAAGGCTTAGTCCTAGATTCCCTAATTGACCTTTCTTTGTTTTCTTGATATGTTTGTTTGCTTTGAGTTTCATTATTTTAATTTTATTGTTGAATTTTCTTCTTGCAAACTACTTTGTTTCATTAATTTTATAAAAGTAAGACTAGAATTACTTCTGCTCTGCATAGAACATAATACTCAGTGTTCATTATTGTGTAATTAACCTTGTGCACTTGCAAGTAAGTTAGATTTTTACAACTAACATAATCCACTTCAAATTTTTAGTGCCTCGTGGAATTTGCACCCATTTACCATGATTGTGATAATAATTTTAAAATTTTATGTTATTCATGTTTTACATGACACACTTCCAAATTGTTCCTTTTTTATGTCATATAGTTCTACAATGTTAACATGATTAGTTCATTTATTATGCCTCTTGAAACAAGAGTGGGAATGGGAATATGGGTTCGATTGGGTAACATAATTTTCATTTTTGGCAAATGGGAATAGGAATCATTTAAATAGTGGATTCATAATAAAAGCCTTTTTTTTATAATTGAATGCCATAAGGCAAGAACAAACCCATCACAGGTTAAAACTGATAGGTCAAAATAAAAAGAACACAGCAACTACAAGTGTCGCCTTAGAAAAATAATACTGCAAAACCCCTTTTCTACAATAGCCCTACTCGGATGATACATTTCCTGGACTAGGAATATGCATTCTCTTTGATTCTCTAATGGAAGTCATTTCTTTGAAAATAGCAAACCCCATAAAGTAGAGGAGGAGGATGTCACCCATATCTCCCAAAAGCCTTCCAATACTTCTAGCCACACAGATTCAGTACAATCCAAGCTCTTATCTAGGTTGGTCTCATCTCTTACATCACATTCACATCTAACTCATTCCCAAATCACTGCCACTTACCACCCAAAGCAGGACAACACATCACCCATTTCTCCTCCCCTAACGCCATCTCGAAATCATTCTCAGAATCATGACCAAACTCTACTTCTCATCTTCTACTGCGCCACTCACCTATTTTGATCTTTGATCATTTAATGCCAATACTAGGCCTACAACCATCTCCACTAAACAATGTCTCCATCCCATCTATAACTCATCTCTTTCAACTTCATGTTCTCTTGAAAAGAAAGAACTATAGCAACCCAAAAATGCCATGAAGTAGTAGCCTACAAGTGTCCATGGCAACTCCCAAAACACACACCTTCCCTATCCAAGACACTGCCAACTACAAGGATAGTGTCGACGACTATGGGGAAGCCTTTAAAGGCGGCTGTCATGGCAGCCATAACAGAGTATCTTGAACGACACTGGGCTGCTCAGAAAAGGTTGAACAAAATTTATATGCCTATCACGTGCTCGACAAAATTCCCCAAAGAATGTCTAAGCTAAAAGCCATTTCATATGCTACGCTAAACCTCAACCCTTAATATGTGCAATAAACTCACTCCCTATAGAGTCAACTCTTGATAATTTAATGCTTGGGTAGATCAATTTGCCTCCTTATTTGTACCACTCTTTCTTTCGTTCCTCAAACTTTTTTTAATTCTCTCCAGTGTTGCCTCCCCCTTATCAATGACTGTCATTCCAAGAAGTCTTCCCACCTCTAAAGACTCCTTAGCCAATTTGACAATACTCTCTAAAGTTTCTGAGCTTCTGGTTGGTTGGGACCTTTCTTCCTTAATCAAATTTTCTGAGAGAATGTTGCTTAAATCCACTTGGCACCTTCCAGCAGACTTTTTGTTCTTTTTTGCTTAACTTCTAGTCAACCTTTTGCTAGGCAATTTAGGTTGCCTCTTCGAAGCTATTTTTGAGGGAGGTTGATTAAGGCCAGCTATTTTTTCGAAACCTGGTAGTGGTTCAACTTCTTCAAATTGTTGGACGCCACAATCCCCATCTTTAAAGAGAGACACCTTATGTTCCAAGGTCTTGAGAATGCAACCAGTCTTCAAATGGTTTTTGTCATTCATTCTGTCATTCTCAAACCCAGGAGGTGGCAAGTGGGATGCATCTTCCAAGGCTTGTAAATGTTGAGATAACTTAAGCACTTTTTTCGAGTAGCCAATTTGGCTAAACTTACTGTTTTGGTTCTCGAAGCAAAATGACTGCAATCTTCTTTATCGTCTCTTAGCTCTTCAACTTCAAGTTTTGAATTTGAATTAGATTGAAAGTCAGGAGTTTCTTTAACAACTTCTCCATCCAAGTTGTCATTACATGGCTCATCCTTCGTCCAATTAGTATAGGACACGTCACAAGTATTTGCCAGATCATCTTGTTTGTCCTCAAACCCGGGGACGTCACCATTGGAGTCTCTATTTTCTGAATGTGGAGGGCTTAGTGGGGGCTGCTGTTGGTAAACTGCTTGGATTGCTGGCCCTATTTCCTTCACCATAACTCTGTACCCTGCATACTCTATTTAAAGAAGTATCTCCTCCTCTATTCAACGGAATGAATTTGTGATAATCAGCACTTTCATGGATTCAAAACTATCTATACGACATATAGACTTTCCTAAACTAATTAGTCTGCCCCAAAGATTACTAATTCGTTCATAATTTTCCCAGCACCATCCTCTTGGAGGGACTCCAAAAACCTCCATCCACAGCTTTTGCGTCTCACACGATTCATAACTACTCTATTTTTTTATGTCGTTAAACCATAAGTCCAGTTCTTCATGATTATTCAGGGCTGCTTCCGTATGTGCCTGAATAGGGAATGTCAAGATGAATTTAAAGCTGCTTAAGGCACATATCTTTGAACATTGGCCATACCCATTGATGATAGCAGAGGATAGCATTGCTAGATCCTTCGGTTCATCTGTTGTACAATCAAGGCTTCTCGTCAGCCATTCTTCAAATTCTGTATTAACAACTCCAACTAATGCCTACCTGAAATTTTGTGTTTCTTGACTAAATCTAACAATAGAGCTAATGTGCTTGTTTCCACCTTGAATCTCCTTTCTTCTCCACTCTTGCTTGCATGATTGACTTCTTTTGTTTGGAGAGTATGCATAATGGTCTCGCTGTCGACCTTTTCCATGATTTGCCATAGAGACTAAAATTCTTTTGCCTCGAATATTTGTGTTGTTGAGCGTGATAATGCTTTTGAAGGCATCTTCCTTCCTCCAGAAATGAACAAAACCATACCTTGCTCTGCTCCTCCTTGATCTCCTAGGGGGAATGTAAGTGTCACTAACCCTTCCTACATTCAGAAAAATACCTTTCAAACCATATTGATCGAGATCATATGGGATATTATTGGCATATACTGAGAACTCCTTCTGCCTGCCTCTCTCCCTATCTCTCTCTGGCACTTTCTCTCTCATCTAGGATAGATGATGTGGTAAGTGATTAATATTCATTAGTTACGCCAACAAATACAAACTGACATCCTAACTGAATCAACTCCATCTGTGAAGGCATATCATAACAAAAGCCTTTTATTCGCACTAATTTATTTCCATGGGAAGAGATGATAACTATGATGAGGAAATGAGAATAAGTGCAAAAAGAATATCGCCATTAAATTATGAATGCATATGCTTAAATTAATTTGTGCATTCACTATTTTATTCCTGAATTGAGCCCCAACATAACAAACAAAAGAACAAGAATATGTAAAAAAAATTTGATTCATAAAAATGACTTCCTAATCCCATTGGTGAATTTCCATTTATCAATTTACATACCAAACATAGGCATAAAACTTCAAACTACTAGCCCACCTCCAAACCCTCTCCTCATTTATTGTTACTCTATCAAATCTTAATTTCATCCCCTTCTTTCCTTTTCTTCTTTTAATTTGTTGGGGCTACTATTGGCATTACAACCACTTGTGAATCTTTTCTATTTCGTTTTCTTCGATCATTGAGTATTAGTGATATCGTTGTTTCTTCCAATAAATGCCAACTCTTCTTGTGAGGGTTGGGAATTTCCTTATAAGGGTTTTGGTTGTCTCCTTTATGTGGGTTATTTCTCTTGCCTATTATGCAAGTCTTTTCAAGGTTATTGACCAGTTAGATTTTTCTTTCGGTACTTTTATTGGGTGAAATCTGTTTATCTTAATCGTCTAGTTTCATTGTTTTTATTAGGACTAACTTAACAATGAAACTTCATATGACTCGATCATGAGACTATTTATTTCAAGTTGGATGCATTATATCACATGGATACTTATCTATGATGTTATATAATAATTCATCGATGTCTGAGAAGGAAGTATTGAAGTTGAAGAACCTGATTTGTAGCCAGAACGATGAAACATGTATAGAGTTTACTATAGTATATGAACCATTAGTTTTCTAAAAATATGCTTATCATAATGTTTAGATTTATTCTTATCAGGAGATTATTAATATAAATACAAGATCATTGTTTTAGTGAACTTTCTTTTTATATGAATTCATTCACATATTAATTTTGCTTCTTAAGTATCTTTTTAGTATTGAGTATTTTATATTAGCAAAAACTTATAGTGGTTATCACTGAACAACAACCACTATAATTAAGTAAATCTAGACCGTATATTTGTTATTCCAAGATTTAAACCATTGATTTTTTTTTATTTTCAAATGAGCAAAAACATATTATAAAAATCATAAAACATTTATAAATTTGGAGTAAAAATTATATTTGTAAGGCTTGTTTGGATTTTGTTATGCATGAACATTAGTGTTCAATATTTTTCAATGTCAATTAAAAATAATGGGCAGCAAAAGTCCAACAACAAGGGCCTCACTCGTCACCTCTCGCACCGCTTCCGGCGCCCGGGGCTTCCGGCAGCTGCCGGAAGGGTCGCTGTGCACCGCCGAACGGTCAGAGTATGGCAGCATAGTGGCGACGCACCGTTGGGTTTAAGTCACTTGGGCTTCTCCATCGCTTCTGCGCTTAGGGTTTTTCTCCAGCACCGGCAAGCATGGGGAAATTCCGACAAGGGGCGGTGGGGAGCCGCATCTCAGCTGGTGGTTGTCACTGTCCGGTGGCTACCAGTTGGTGCGAAGACGGAGGCGGCTTGAGAGCTCAGGGGGTTTTTTTGGTTTTGGTTTATATTGAGTATTATATTAGGTATAATAAATGTCGTAATTAAAGCAGCAAAAATTATGGTAGTCTGATGGTGAGGGACCTAATATGTTTTATGAGCTTTTACAAGAGGTCAATATGTTCGAGTTTTTGGGGCAATAGCGGCTATGAACATATTTTCTTTTTTTGTGGCTTTTGTACTTGCCTTTTAATTTGTTTTCTTCCTCCGTAATTTATTTTCTTTTTGATATATTTTCTACTATTAATATCTTTATGTTTCGTTTATTAGCATGATTACCTTTTGTTGCAATAAATGAAATCTTTCTTTGATTAAAAAACAAGGTATAGGAAATCTTCAAGATATTATTTTTTTCTTATCTTCATCCATGATTTACAAAACCCTAACAACCCAAAGTCTATAAATTCAATCTTATTCAAGAATTTCAAATCAACAATTCGTTATCAATTGATCCTATAAAATCATTCACCATCGCTTTCTTCTCAACACTTCTTTGTCAAAATCATTCAATGTCCATCTTCATCAACTTCTTAAATTGGTATGTTAAACAATATCCCTTGTTCTCTAATTAAAAGATACATTTGTAAGTAGCAAGTCATTTTTTTTATCTATCTCGAATTTCTTTGTATGTTGATTCTGTAAAGTTGTTTCTTTTTTTTTATTTTTTGAATAAGATCATGTTAGTTATGAATAAATTGCCAATAAAATTATTTAGACTAATATTTTGAGTGTTTTATCATTTAGACTTTTAAGTTTTTATGCGTTTCAAATTCTTATACTTATGTTTGTTCTATTCATGATTATGAATAAGTTGTAAGTTTCAATGGTAGATGTGTTTACATATGTAATTTTAATTTTTGTTGATCAAGGTTTTTTTTTCCTTTGTTTGAAAATTGAACAATATATTTTTTAATGCAAGAGGAAAAATAAGATGAGAAGCAGTTATTGATATTTATTGTTGAAACATGCTGAATCATGCTGAAACTTTGCTAAATCATACGAGATCATGCTGAAACATGCTGAAACATGCCAAATAGTTAAAGAACATATAACTAGATATTTTCAATAAGTACTTAACAGTAATGAATTGTGCTGAATCATGGTAAACTAAGCTGGATTCTGCTGAATTATGCTGAATTGTATTGAAGTAGTAAGTAATAAATTTGGAGTATTATCTATGTTTTTTCCTTTATTTTTAATTAATACATTGTCAATATGCAATATGAATTCTTCAATGCAAGGCTTCAGAGATCATGGTGAAAAAAAAGGTTGACGAGGTAAGTTTTAGTGTTTCAATTTCAATTATGATAATTTGTTAATTTTAGTTAATTATGTCTTCGATTGAAATTTGTTATTCATAGTCTTTGGTTAATTTTAGTTGTCTCTTTTCTTGTAGAGTAACGAGAAAATTTCGATTGAAAATTCCAAGCTTCCATGTAATTTCACAAAAAAAATTGAAAAAAATATATAGTAAACTTGATACTTTTAAAAACATGGCCTCTGTCCAACTTGATACTATTAAAAACATGGTGTCTGCTCTGTATTCAATGCGTATAGATTATTTTAATCAGCAAAAGAAAAAAGAGGATAACTTGGAAGAGAGATTTGACATTCTGTTTGCCACTCCTAATACAACACAAACAAAAGATGTGTCCCAACGAATATCAAAACAACCCTACAATTCACCATTTATGCAAGTTTGTAGTCAAGATTTTGCACAGCTGAGTGATGAACAAGCTAAGAGAAAACTAAAGGATGATGCTATATATAGTCAAAACTCACTAATTATCAGAATGGAGATTCCTGAAGCATTAGCTGACATATGCTTTAGTAAACCTTACTTTCGCAATGGGTTAGTTACACTTAGAGATAGCCTTATGTCTATGTATGATGAAGAAAAGCAACCTCGCACCCAAAGTATTTTCAAGCAATCTAGCAACAAGACGCAAAAACAATCCAACCATAAAAAATTTGGTAAATGTGAGGGCGTCGTTCAAGAGATGGAGGTGAAGTCAACAATTGATAAGTTGACAAGGAAGAAACGTCCCACAATGAGTAAAGAAGACATAGTAAAATTTCAAGATCTATCTTAATGTGGATCACAACAAAGCAATGTGTGGGAAGATTCAGGTGATGCTAAGTTGACACATAATAATTCAAGCAGGGATTTATCATTATGGATCATTATGGAATGAACACACAATGGTACGTCATTAATAGTGAACTTTTTTCTTTCCATATTGAAAGTCATGTAATGAAAATTCTAAGTTATTGTTATCTTAATATATGTTATCTTGCATAGGTTTTGAATTCCACTAATGTAAACGATGTGAGTGTCTAACAAAGTATTGCTGACAATAAAGAAGTGAACAAGAAGTGTGGAACACATTAGGTATGTTTCTTTCTTATTCCACGTGAAGAATTTTCCCTTTTCAATTTGGTCATTACATTTTTCCCCCTTTTCATTGTAGTTTATAGAGTTAGATGATATTCAAGAGATTCTATATAATTTGGATGATGTTGCACATGGCATTGATGAGAAGTACGTACAAAGACTATTTGTGATTTTTAACCTTTGAAGAAGCGAGAATTTGTGACAAAATGTTTATTTGGAAAGATGTGAGTAAGGATGCTTATCAAGATTCTTCCAAGAGTCAAACTTTCAGAATATATCAATTGCTATGTTTTTCCTTGACAAATGGATATCAAATTTGGTATATTCATGTGGAATATTTTATTTTCATAATTATGCATGAATAAGTATATTATCTAAAAAATAATAATGCAATTATTTTATTCAATAGGGTATCAACACATATTTATACGACTTACACTTAAGGACGCAAAGGAGGGAATAAGGAATAGGCTATATGTGCCTGTCATGGTTCAGGTAATAAATTATATTATTACTTCAACATTTTTCTTTATAATCAGCATGTTTAATGTTTTCAATAAATTATTTATGCAGATAACTATGTCTTTTATTGATGACAGTTGTGAGAAATCTTCCTCAAAGAGGCGGATTCGGGCTCCTTACAATGCTATTGAATCCTATCTTCCCGATGATCCGAATTATGCTAAGCAGGTACGTAAGTACAAACAAATATAATCCTTAAATGTTATTTTTTTTAATATACAAATGAGTTGGAGTTACTATTTTAGGTATGAATGTAGGTTTATCTTGCCCTACTGGATGGAAACAGAAATCATTGGATATTGGTTGTGGTTAACCTAAAAGAGGAATGATGGTGTTATTTGGATTTGATGAGTCCGTCAGAAGTTGGAATAAATTAGCATTTGAGCTGGTAATTAATTAATTCAAGCATTTTTTATTCTATCAATTTTTTTAAAAGATAGTAATCATTTTAATTTAGCTACTGAAAGCATCAAAGTTCTTTGAAGAAGACTCTCGGTTGCATAGGTTGTTTCAAGATGTATCAACTTTTAAATTGTAGGTGCCACTAGTTTATAGACAATCGAACACGTGAATGAAACTTTGGATTGTGAATTACACATTACCCCTTCTATGCGACTTTCGATTATAAAACTCATGTTTATGTTGTAGACATGATTGCGGCATGTTTATTCTCAAGTATATTGAAGTAGGTGACAATTCTACATGGAGTCATATTAAATTTTCAGTATGAATGAATTATAATGTCCAAAATATAGTTGCTCTTGTGTCTAGTGGATAAAATTTCAGTATAAATGAATTATAATGCAGAAAATCTTAATCTATTATTTTATTTCCTCCTTTCATGGTCAGATGAAATGAGGGTGGAGTGATCGAAGCATGTTGCGAAACATGTGGCTAGCGAATTCAACATGTCTGATTTTAGATCTGTCGATTGATAAACTAAGTGTAGAACAAGTGGTTACATTTGGGATTTTTTTTATATATATATTTTTGTTGATATGTTTCATGTTATTATTTGAGTTATTTTATTTTCCAAAATATAATAAACATATAAAAAAAAATGCAACATCCAAGGCCTTTATAATAAATCCAAAAAGAGAGAAAGAGTAAACATTAAAAAAAAAACATCTTATTCAAGTTCTAATTCTACGAAAAAGTCAAACATCACTGAAAAATTATATAACATGTGAAACTAATCTACAAGAATCACCAATCCTCTTTCGAACTCCAATCAACAATCTTAGGATTCTTCTCCAAACTCTCCACTTCTTCACTTAACACAACCTGTATGTTTAACAAAATCATTATTTGATAGAACTATTTTGTTCAATTATATATACACGCAAGTATTGATAATTACCTTTCGCATTTCGCCTTCGACGTACAAATTAGACATGGTGCTCATTAGCAACTCACGCACTTTATCTATGTAGTCATGGTCAATATCCTTTGGGATTTGGGCAGTGTCCATTGGGGATTTGTGATGTAAGCTTCATTTACGTCAAACTCTTCCCTAAGTTTTTCTCTAGCAGATTTACTATTGCTAAATTTTGGACAAGTACATATGGTATGACCTATACCATGACATTTGCTACAAGCACGAGATTTTTTCCCCTTTGGTGCGCTTTTTGAAATTACAATGTGAGGATCTTTTATTCTCCTACTTGCATCATATATGTCATCTTGTTCTTTTTGTGCAAAATTGTCTTCATTGAGTTGAATTTGTTGCTCGGCCTCAATAGTCCACCTTCGAAGAATTATGCCACTTGGAATCTCTTTCATATTTGCATATTTCATAACTCCAAACATGTGGCGACATGGAAAAGCTACCGACTCCAACTTCATGCAACAACAATACATCATACTATGTGCATCATGCCTAAAACTATATACCAAAATTTGCTCACATTCAACGTCTTGCTACCAATAGAAAATAGGCACACTAGAACCTTCAACCTTTTGTTTCTCATACTTTACCACATACCTTGACTCAAAGGCCATCACCTTGCACAAGAGGTTGCAACAATTTCTTATATATACTTTTGCTGCATGCAACTTGATGCTACAAAGTACTCCCTCTATGCCTGGATATGTATGAATTGTTGTACGATCACTTTGTCCTTCTTTGTCTTGTTGTTTTGCAATTACTTATTTGTGTAATTGAACAAGTCTGTACAAATTGATGTTTGGATCCAACCCTACTTTTATTGCTCTATGCATTGATTCAACTCTTTGCGTACTGCTCATCTTTGTAGCAGTGGACAAAGAGTAATGATTGAATTAATTTTCAAAAACTATAAACAACAGATAAATGCGGTACAATAGTTATTTAGATAACTATAAAGAAATGTCCATGTAGATATGCTTCTACGCACTTCTCTCTATCATTGTACAAGTCCATTGCCCACTTTCTATGTTGTACACCATAATAAGACATGAGTTCTTGCGAACCAACTTCAAAATATTTTGAAGTCCGATACTTGTCGACGCATTTGATGAAACCACTTGCAAATTGAGAGTTGTCATTTGATTGCATGTTTCTCATTAGATGTCACAAGCACAATCTATGCCAAGCTTTTGGAAATACCACCTTAATTGCATTGGCCATAGCTTTGTCACCATCTGCACCATTGTCTCTGGTTTTTGTCCATCTCTGCTTCAACTAACTACTCCAAAACCCAATAAAAAAGGTTTCATTCTCATGCACTATTAGAGCACAACCAAAAGTCAATGTCTTTAGATTATGGTTGATACCAACAAGCACGACAAGTTGCTTATTATATTCAATACATTTGTCAAAAGTTTTATAATCCAAGTGTGACGTTTTATCACACCAAAATAGGTTTTCTAATATGCCATCGTCATCCTTAATATATCTCAGGTAATATGTCGGATCAACATCTTTCTTTTCCCGTGAATATGCCAAAACAGCTTCAGCATCACCTCCAACTTGCTCATGCATATGCTTGTAGAGATGATATTCCATGTCAATTTTTAGGTAAGGCAGTTCTTCAATGCTTCCTGCTCGATTTGCCATAGATCGATATATGCAACATGGGGGAATGCCAACATCATACATTTGTTCAATTTCTTTCTTATCCTCATCTGGAATTTTCCTATGGGATCCATTTTTTTCCATTTAAAAATAAAAGTACATCATGCTTTTAATAATAATATAATCAAAGTACTAAATTTAAAACATAACAAATAAATTACATATTTACCAACCTGAAGTAGTTCAGACGTTGTTCTTTTGTTAGAGTATGTGTATGTTCAACCACAAATCTAGTAACAATCCAATGATCTGCTTCTTTGATCCATTTGAATCGAATCTATGCTAGACAATTACATCTTGTCACCTCTTTTGCCTTCCTTTTCCTGTTAGGGTTGTTTATGTACTTTGGATCATGTTCGCCCTCTGCAGAACACTTAAACATTATCGAAGTTGGATGACCATGTATTCTACTCTTGCATGCTCCTTTCTGGCAAATTCCAAAGCCTTTTGCTTTTATAGACATTTCATAAAATTGACCGCATAAATCCAAAGATCAGAATTTAATTTTGTCATATCTCTCATGATAAAATCTTGAAGTGCTTTGCCAAATGCCACCCATAGATTTTCATAATCCAAATCCTCAATTATTTGCTTCACTCTTCTCAAGAGTAAATTACACATGTCACTATATTCATCCATAAATTTCCACCTCTTTCATTGCTCATGTCCATGATGCACTAACTTCCGTAAAACAAAAATAAAACACTTAGGGTATTTCTTGTTAACTAAAAAAATGAGGAAAAAATAGAGGCAATATTCCAATTTTATTTCTTACTAATTCATCACAATCCAACATAATTCAATACTGTTAAGTACTTATTGAAAATATCTAGTTATATTTTTCTCAATTATTTAGCATGTTTCAACGTGATTCAACATGTTTTAACATGATTCAGTATGTTCCAATAATAAGCATCAATAACTACTTCTCATATTATTTATCCCCTTGCATTAAAAGAATGTATTATTCATCTTCAAACAAAGCAAAAAAATTTGATCAACAAAAATTAAACTTACATACGTAAACACATATGTCATTAAAACTTACAACTTATTCATAGCTATAAATAGAACAAACATAAATATAAGAATTTGAAACAGATGAAAACTTAAAAGTCTAAATGATAGAACACTCGTACAATATTAGTCTAAATAATTCTATTGAACATTTATCCATAACTAACACGATTGCATTCAAAAAATTAAAAAAAGAAATAACTCAAAAGCATATGCAATGGTGATCCATAATTTTGGATCATAAGTGGGGGCCCACACCCTCCACATCATCTCATAAGCCAACTGTTTCTCTGTTCTCTACATCCTATGGATCACCAACTTGGATCATCAAATAAAATAATATTTTATAGACCCACTACTACTATATTATTGGGTTTTAGAATTTAAAAGGCTTAGTTGGCAAAAAAAAAAGAGAGAGAAAATGTGTGGGGGACGGATCACGACGGTGAGCTGGACCGTGGGGCAAGCGAAGCGGATCACTCATGCATGGTATTGCTTGGACCATGAGCCAAATTTTTGGTTTGCGAGGCATGTGCGCTAACACAATCAACAGACGATGAAATTCGAGATAAATAAAAATATGACTTGCCACTTGTAAATGTATGCTTTTAATTAGAGAACTAGGGATGTGATTTAACATACCATTTTAAGAAGTTGAGGAAGATGGACGTTGAATGATTTTGACGAAGAGTGTTCAGAACGAAACGATGGTGAATGATTTTATCGAATAAGTTGATGAACAATTGTTGATGATGTGAAGTTCTTTAATAAGATTGAATTTATAGACTTTGGGTTATTAGGGTTTCGTAAATCATGGACGAAGATAAGAAAAAATAATATGTTGAGAGATTTCCTATACCTTTTTTATCAAAGAAAGATTTCATATATTGTAAAAAAAGATAATCATGCTAATAAAAAAAAATAAAGACATTAACAGTGGAAAATATATCAAAAGAAAATAAATTATGGAGGAAGAAAATATATTAAAAGGCAAGTGCAAAAGCCATAAAAAAAGAAAAACTACCCACGGCGACTCGAACCTATGACCTCCTGCAAAAACCTTATTACAACATATCAAGGCCCTCACCGTGCAACCACCATATTTCTTGTCACTTACATTGCCACATTTATTACACTTAAGATTATACGTAAAATAAACCAAAACAACAAAAAACCCCTAAGCTATCGCGTCGCCCCTGTCTCTACACCCACTTAGGGCCATTGGACAACGACAACCACCAGCCCAGATGTCATGCCCCACTGCCCCTTGCTGGAATTTCTCTATGTTTGCCGGTGCCGGAGAAAAACGCGAAGCCCATTACCGAGGGAGAAGCCTAAGTGACTCAAAACCAACGGTGCGCAGCCACTGTGCCGCCATACTCCGGGGGCTCACCGGAACCCTTCTTGCAACTGCCCGGAGCCCTGGGTGCTGGAGGGGGTGCGAGAAGCGATGGGTGAGGCCCTTGTTGCCAGGTTTTTGCCGCCACTATTTTTAATCATCGATGGAAAAATTGAATGGTCATTGGAAAAATTGAATGGTCGGCGGAAAATATTGAACACTAATGTTCATGCATAACAAAATCCAACAAACTTTACAATTTAATTTTTACTCCAATTTTATGATTTTTATAATATATTTTCACTCGTACAATATCAAAGGTGATTATCCAATTGTTTGGTAAGGTGAGTTTGGTACAATATCCAATTGTTTTTGGTGCCAAGGTGAGTTGAGGGCTTGTGATAGGCCTTTCCGATTGGGGTGTTCAATTTGAGCATTATCAAAGGTGCTTTTGGTTCTTTTTCCTGTTTTACTTTGTTTTCTAGGCTGTTAGTTTGGTAAGGTGCTTGGTTTTATTAGTTGTAGCATTGTTATCTAGGCTAGTGCGAGTTCCCTATATTTTGCTAGGTTGGTAGCATTTGATCGGTTTCTTAGCAGTTTTAGTATTTTCGGTTTTCGCTATTGGATTTGTTATTGGTAGAATTGTTGGGTTTTTTTAGTTTGTCTGGCTATTTAGTTGGTGGTGGTTAGTCTTGTGGTTAAATTATTTATTAGTATCCTTGTGGGTGGTCTTTTTAGTGTTTTAATGTTGGGTGTTTTAGCATTATCGTTTTTTTTGTTGTTAGTCAGTAGTTAGTTGTTTTTGGTTGGGTGTGGCTTAGTCTGTAGTTCTTTAGGGTGTCTGTTGGCCTCGTAGATGTCTGCGTCTGTGGCGGGACATGTAGCGGTTTCAGCCTGTCCTCCGGGGAATTTTGGGGTTAGGAGGGGGTTAGGGCTGCGGAAGGTACGCCTAGCGTCCTGGAATATTGGGACCCTCACGGGTAAGTCGATAGAATTAGTTAAGGCTCTGCGTAGGCGTAAGATTAGTATAGCGTGTGTCCAGGAGACGAAGTGGGTTGGGGCGAAAGCTAGAGAGATTGATGGGTACAAGCTGTGGTACTCGGGGTCAACCAAGGCGAAGAATGGAGTTGGCATCCTGGTCGTGAAGGATTTGGCGGACCAGGTGGTTGAAGTGAGGCGTAAGAGCGACCGGATTATGGCCATTAAAGTTTTGGTGGGTTCAGTTTTCGTGAACGTGGTGAGCGTGTATGCGCCCCAGGTAGGCCTGCCGGAGGAAACTAAGAAGCTCTTCTGGGATGACCTAGACAAGGTCACTCAGGAGGTACCCCAGAGTGAGAAACTGTTCATAGGAGGAGACTTTAACGGTCATATCGGCGCGGGGGCAGCAGGTTATGATGGGGTCCACGGGGGCTTCGGTTTCGGTGAGAGGAATGCAGGAGGGGTCTCTGTGCTGGACTTTGCGGTGGCCTTTGATTTGTGGGTTGCCAACTCCTTCTTCAAGAAGAAGGAGGACCACATAGTGACCTTCAAGAGCATTTCCTGCAAGACCCAGATTGACTACTTCCTAACGAAGAAGGAGACTCGGAGATCGTGTAAGGACTGCAAAGTGATCCCCAGCGAGTTGCTGGGAACTCAACACAGGCTGCTGGTTTTAGATGCAGAGTTCAAGTATCCTAAGAGGTCGAAGAAGAGAGCTGAAGAACCCAGAATTAAGTGGTGGACCCTCACAAAGGAGAAGGCGGGGTTAATAGCAGAAAGAATAGTTGAGGAGAGAGCTTGGAGGAGGG
Organism: Selenicereus undatus; assembly: GCA_017589665.1. Classification (NCBI taxonomy): domain Eukaryota; kingdom Viridiplantae; phylum Streptophyta; class Magnoliopsida; order Caryophyllales; family Cactaceae; genus Selenicereus; species Selenicereus undatus. Next base: position 25,885,366 of record JACYFF010031954.1, on the reverse strand, counting down.
CTGAAGACGCCGACTCGATGTGGGATGCTAGGGCGGCTAAGGAAACCTTAGGTCTGTCAAGGGGAGGCGGTAAAAGGATGGATGGCGCATGGTGGTGGAACGAAGAGGTAAAGGAGAAAGTTAAGGCAAAAAAAGAGGCTTACGCGGAGCTCATGAACAGTAGCTCGGAGGACGAGAGGGCGCATAAGAAGATTGGATGCAAGGCGGCCAAGAAGGTAGCCAGAAGGGCAGTGGCAGTAGCTAAGAGTCAGGCATTTGATAGACTGTATCATAGATTGGGGACAAAGGAAAGGAGAATGAGGTTTTTAAACTGGCTAGGGCAAGGGAAAGGAAGACTAGGGATTTGGGAGTGGTAAGGTGTATCAAGGACGAAGAGGGTAAGGTGTTGACGGAGGATGCTGAAATTAAGGAGAGATGGCAAAGGTTCTTTGCTAAACTCCTCAATGGGGAAGGGGGGGACGTCTGTAGTCGGGGCAGAGAGTGTAGCGATCAGCGTGTGGGCGATATGATCTCAAAGGAGGAGATTAGGGAGGCCTTGAAGAAGATGGCGAAGGGGAAGGCAGTGGGCCCGGACCAGATACCAGTGGAAGTTTGGAAGTTGGGAAGTTTCTGGGGGAAGTGGGTCTAGAGTGGCTCACGGAGTTTTTCAATGTCATTTTTCGAACCGCCAAGATGCCCAGAGAATGGAGGGTCAGTACAATCATCCCACTATACAAAAACAAAGGGGATATCCAAGATTGTAATAACTTTAGGGGCATCAAGCTGCTCAGCCACACTATGAAACTGTGGGAGAGGGTGATTGAGAGAATGCTATGAGGGGAAGTAGAGATTTCAGAAAACCAATTTGGTTTCATGCCAGGCAGAGCGACCATTGAAGCGATCTACCTCCTCAGAGGGCTCATGGGCGTGTTCAGGGACAGAAAGGTGGATCTCCATATGGTGTTCATTGATCTGGAGAAAGCCTATGATAGAGTTCCAAGGGAGGTATTGTGGAGGTGTTTGGAAGCGAAAAGGGTGTCGCACGCGTATATTCGTGTTATCAAGGACATGTACGAGGGAGGGCGGACGAGGGTTAGGACCCTGGGCGGGGTCTCCAATGACTTTGCTATTACTTTGGGCTTGCACCAGGGATCCGCTTTAAGCCCGTTTCTTTTCACATTAGTTTTGGACGAACTCACTAGAGGTATCCAGGACGAGGTGCCTTGGTGCATGTTATTTGCAGATGACATCGTTCTTATCGATGTCACCAGGCAGGGGGTGAATGACAGGTTGGAGAGTTGGAGGCGCACGCTGGAGGCTAGGGGCTTTCGGTTGAGTAGATCGAAAACGGAATACCTTCACTATTGTTTCAGCGGGAGGATAGAAGAGGGGGAAGATATCGTACTGGATGGGAGGGCAATACCAAAGGTCGACAAATTCAAGTATCTAGGCTCGATCATTCAGCAGAATGGGGACATTGACGAGGACATTAGCCAGCAGATTAGAGTGGGATGGCAAAAGTGTAAGACAGCGTCAGGGGTGTTGTGCGACAAGAGAGTACCCATGGGTTTGAAAGGCAAAGTCTATCGGATGGTAGTCAGACCGGCTGTTCTCTATGGATCGGAGTGTTGGCCTCTAAAAAAGACGCAGGTCCAAAGGTTGATGGTAGCTGAGATGAGAATGGTCAGGTGGATGTGTGGTTCTACGAGATTGGACAGGATTAGAAATGAACTGTTTAGGGGCTTAGCTGAAGTGGCCCCGATAGAGGAGAAGATGAGGGAATCAAGGCTCAGATGGTTCGGCCACGTCAAGAGGAGAAGTGCGGTCGCTCCAGTGAGAAGGTGTAAGAGAATCAACCCCCCTGGTGGTAAGAGAGGGAGGGGTAGACCGAAGAAGAGTCTAGAACAAGTGGTTAGAGAGGACCTGAGAGTCGTCGGACTCACGGAGGACATGGCTCAGGATAGGAGGTTGTGGCGGGACAGGACTAAGGTTTCTGATTGTAGGGGTCCGGCTCCGTAGATGGCAGTAGCTTAGGCAGTGTGGGGTGGGTAGGGTTTCGGTTTGCTTGTCTGCAGGTCGTGCTTTTCTGGGATGTGACGGCACCAAGCATCCCTGGTTTTGCTGAGGTATGTCTCCGCTCCGCTCCTTCTTTATTTGCTATGTATCCGCTCTCTCTTTATTTGCCATCCGGAATCTTTTCTCATCCTCTTTCTCTTTCTCTTACTCGGTAAATGGTTTCTACAATCGTTTTTCCCTTCAAACCTTTTTCACGAAACTATTTTGTGAGTCTTTTGAAATCAACCTCTCTATGGGTAGGAATACTGGTAGAGGTAAGGTTGCCTACAGCTGGATCTCCCCAGACCCCGCGAAAGCGGGACCCACATTGGGAGTTTGTTGTTGTTGTTGTTGTATTTTCACTCATTTAAAAACAAAAAAATCAACGGTTTAGATTGTGGAATAACAAATATACGGTGTAAATTTACTTAATTATGGTGGTTGTGGTACAGTGACAACCACTATAAGCGCAATTCAAAATCTGATTAATAATTACCACATTTACAATTCCAAAAAAAAAAAGGTTCCGTAGTTGATTATGAGATTTCATCATGCAGTATTCTGATTAATGGGATGATTGTAAATTGTTGTATTTGAATGTAAACTAATTTGTAGCTATATTTATGTAAAAAATACTTATATTTACATCAAATATGAATGTCATGTTATAAAATATGCAATCCAAAAATTTGAACATAGTTACAAAATATCTCTAAACATAAATCTAATGAAGTCCAATGCAACATTTACAAATGTAACACAACTAAAAATCAAAATCAAAAGGATCGACCCAATTCCCAACATTGCATTTGAAAATGATCCATCATATAATAACATCTTTTGTTCTCGCAAGTAGCAGGACGACATATAAGTTAATTTGTGATTCATAGTAAGTATTATCATAAACTCAAATGACAAATGAGAAAGCCTCAAAAATATGCATCAGTTTCTTTCATATAATAATTGATCCCGAGTCAAGTGAACATGTAAATGCAACAAACGTTAAAAATATTTAAAATTAAATTGTTTAGGTGAATGATAAATATTTACATAGATTTTTTTTAAAATTATAAATATTCACGGATGTGTTTTCACTGTTTTTGTTTTTTTTTTTGGTTTTTTTTTTGTAAATGAATGTTTGTCGTACTTAAAAGAAATAATTTAGCAATATAAAGTCCCCACTACGTAAATGTTTAGTAATTTATATAATGTGTGTATTATGAGAATGGATTTTTTTGTGAATGAGGGGCTATACCAATTTCACCAATTAAAAGAAGCTAATTATTTAAAAATATCTTATTTATGACACATAATTTTTACTTGAAAAAACAAAGAGTGATTTTAAATTTTATTTTTTGTTTTTCGGGTAGAGGATAATATATTGCAAGTATATTATTTTTAAAAGGATATTGCACATAGGAGTCAATGAACCATTATATTTTGAGCAAACAAAAAGTGACAAAAATTATTTAAAAAATCAAAATATTTCTTTTATTGGAATGGGAAAGTGAAAAATAGCTTACAGGACGAAAAGACATAAAAAATAATTAACTTATTTAGTATAACACACAATAAGGAAAAATTGACATAAGAATAAATGAATCATTCTATTTTGAGGGAAATTGAAAATTTAATCATTTTATAAGATCAAAATATATTTTTTTGAATGGAAAAGTAAACAATCATTTAGAGGGTGAAAAGACATCAAAAATAATGAATTTCATTTAAAACACAATAGGAATAATTGACCAAAAAAATAAATTCATTAATTCTTTTATATTATAGAAAGTATTTTTTTTTCATTAAGTAGCTCGTATATATATGCTCACAATTATTATTGAGAAATCTCTCAACAATTAATTATTGTGAAATATGGGTGTGTTTAAATTAAAGTAAAAAATGATTAAAGCGTTGTAATTAGAGCTGGGAAAAGCTGACCCGACACGATTACCGACCCGAACCCGACACGAAGTTAAGTGGGTTTGGGTATAAATTTTCGACCCGTTTAATTAAATCGGTTGACACGTTCAACTCGTTTAATTAAATGGGTTAGGTTCAGGTCGAGATTCTCGACACGAAAAAATACCTATTTAACCCGTTTAATTAAATGAGTTAAATAAGTCAACTCATTTTTTCATTTTTTATTTATCCATTTACTTTTTATTAGACAATTAAGAATATAAAAATTTTTAGAAATTATGAATTATGATGAATCTGGGGAATTTCAAAGAGTAATTATTTAATGTGATACGTAAACCTAATTTTTAACACTGTAATTACGTATTAGTTGAAAATATTAAATGCGTAAATAGTCAATTAAGCGACTGAACTTGACCTGTTTATCTTAAACGGGTTAAGTGGGTCAACCCTTTTAATAATTAAATGGGTACAGGTCAAGATTTTTCAACCCGTTTAATAAACGGGTTAGGTTCAGGTTGAGAAATTCTCAACCCGTTTAAGTTCGACATGAACACGAACCCGACCCGACACGACCTATTACCCAGCTCTAGTTGTAATAGCTTCTTCAAGTCAAAATGTGTTTAATTTCCTTTTGGTCATTAAATATCTTGAAACAAACATTATAATTGTATATCTAAATTGAGAAAAATGAATCCCAGAAAAAAAAAAGTGAGGTCAATGTAATCCATAATTCATATATAGCACCGTTTCTTAATTCACCAAAATAATAATAGTAGTGGTGGTGGCAATAATAATAATAATAATAATAATAATAATAATAATAATAATAATAATAATAATAATAATAATAATAATAATAATAATAATAATAATAATAATAATAATAATTATTATTATTATTATTATTATTATTATTATTATTATTATTATTATTATTGTTATGCATCATTTATATTTATAATCAACTAAAAAGTTTATATGATAATTTTATTAACAAACAGAATATGGGTTTACATAATTACTTCCAACGTAACAAATTTATAATGTTCTCACATTAACATCTTACACATTCAAAATGAGACTGTTTAGTCTCCAAAAACCAAAACTCATTGATTCTTCATCATCTAAAACTTATTGATTCTTCATCATGTCCTCAATCTCTACTTCAATATACATTTCCAAAACCTCAACCCGCCATAGATACTTCTTAATTACTTTTTAAACACAATCATGCAACATTTATCCTCCTCATAATCTCCTAAAATGGGACTAAACTCTCGTAATTAATATTTTCGCTATCCCTCGTTGCATGTTGCTCACCCTGCTACCCTATCGCCTCCAACCGTTGACCCCAATTTTTAGTCTATCTTTCATCTCCCACCAATGTGTTCTCCCTGTTTCCCCCAGCTTGCTAATCGCCTGCTCCCCTTTGGCAAGTGCCTACGAATTCTTCGCCTCAACTCCCATTTTATTTTTTTTAAAAAGAAAAGCTCTTGCCATGATCCTATGTTTCTGTTCAATTTGATCATCTTGACATAAATTTATTTGCATTTAATTCTAAAGGAACGTATGAACTATTTCCAAATAAAGAGGTTACAAATCCTTTATCTACATCATTTTGCCAATACATACTAAAAAATTTATTAAAAGAACATGAGTCATGGAACATATAGATAAAAGATATAGAAATAAGAGGGAAAATATTATGTCAGAGATCATACTTGTAGCACAAATTGCAATAGCATAGAATCTTCTTAATGGTGCTCCATAATTAAGGAAGACTAATGTTTAGATCATCATTTTACATTTGTTTATGCATTAGTCACATTGTATATTCACCCTAATGGCTTGTTTGGTTCTATGTAATCGAAGTGGTAATGTAATTAAAATGGTAATAGTGATT
>JACYFF010031954.1:25862024-25875276 GCA_017589665.1 Selenicereus undatus | reverse complement strand
CCCCCCCCCCCCCCCCCCCCCCCCCCCCCCCCCCCCCCCGGTTTTTCGTCCTTTGGAGGGGCAATCTACATGAGCAGAAGGACAAGAAGCAACCTACTGGTGGGGGAGCTTGACCCACTTAACTTCAACGACAGAGCGCTCATCACTTAGTCAAGTGGTTTTCCTTTAATTAAAGATCTGTTGCTGATTGACTCGTCTAAGATGGTTTTTGAATTTGTTGGTCTCCTTTCAGATTAAATGCTACATGAAACAGCTGCTCTCTGGGCTTGAACATTGCCATAGTCGTGGAGTCCTTCACCGAGACATCAAAGGCTCCAACCTTCTCCTCAATAATGATGGAATTCTCAAAATTGGAGATTTTGGTCTAGCAAATTTCTTCAAACCTGACCACAAACAGCCATTAACAAGTCGCGTTGTAACTTTATGGTATAGGGCACCTGAGCTTTTGCTAGGTTCTACCAACTATGGGGTTGCTGTAGATATGTGGAGTGTGGGTTGCATAATTGCAGAATTATTTGCAGGAAAGCCTATCATGCCTGGAAGAACTGAGGTAATCCCAAGATTGTCAACCCTAAAAGCTCCTCTCTATTGACTGAAAAAAGAACTCTGGATATTCTTCTTATCTATATGGTGTGTTTTATTTCCCCCATCAACTCTGCAGGCAACCCCAAGTCCCTCAGTCCTACGAAAGATTCAATGCGCAATTCACAAAATATAATGAATACTGCATTATTAGCTACAAAGTGGAATATACCATTCTCAAGACTGTAGCTTCAAAAATGGTTACTTCAATTGGTCAATGATCTCTTTTGTCTTTGAAAATCTAGGTGGAGCAAATGCACAAGATTTTTAAGCTTTGTGGTTCGCCTTCTGAATCTTACTGGAAGAAAACAAAATTTCCACATGCCACTAGTTTCAAACCTCAACAACCCTATAAGCGCCGTCTCACTGAGGCTTTCAAGGACTTCCCCCCATCTGCTCTCACTCTTGTTGACAGTCTACTCTCCATTGAACCAGAGAAAAGAGGAACTGCTTCCAATGCATTGAAAAGTCAGGTGAATCCCTGTTTCTTCAGGTGTTATTTTCATTTTCATAATTGTTCTGTAGACAAAAATTATGAGGCTTAGTGCTACTAATCTTTATCTCATGAAGACTGAAATATAGCCTTTTCTTAATCCAGCAATCGACTTTAGAGTCTATGGAACTTTTTTCCCTTCCATTGCACGAGACAGATGCAAAAGTTTGCTTATCAGAAAAGATACTGCTTAGCTGCACTGCTGCTGCATTGTGGCTGAAATTGCATCATCAGTGTCCTTAATCAGTTTACCATACGAATTACAAAGGGCTTCCTTTCATGCTTAATGATGGATTTAAGATATTTTAATAAGAAAGTCCGTCTAAATCGGCGTGCATTTCGAGTAGGCTATAACTTCACAAAATAAACCATCCACGAGACAATATATCCCATCAGAAACAAAATCCTATTGAAAAAGAAGGGTGAAACCTAGTGAAAACCTTTTCTTGCATCTTTCTTCAGTGCAAATCGACCTAGCCCCCATAATCATATAGATGTATAAGACTGATTTTCATATTCCAAGTCCTAACATCTAGTCATCTTCAACTTGTAATCTAGTAGTCAATCCATGCATTGGACAAGGTCAAAGGCTATTTGAGAAAATACCAAAGTTTTTTCTGACTTCATCTTTGCTCGCAGTTCTTTACAACAAGCCCGCTTCCTTGTAACCCTTCGAGCTTGCCAAAGTATCGTCCTGCAAAGGAATTTGACATTAAATTCCAGGACGAGGAGGCCAGAAGGTATGTAGTGCAATCAATTGATTGCATAAATTTTTCTCCAACATATCAATCTTTTTAAAACCTCAAGTAGGCATCAGCATATCTATGTCAAAATTTTCTTTCGGAAATTCATTCATTGTTAATTGCTTGCTTTCACAACTGAAATACGCAATTCTTGAATCTTGATATGATCTTCTCTGGGACCTTGGTGTTTGCTTCATCTTAAATGAAACTTATCTTGATGCCAGGAAAAAGGCCGAGGCTGTGACAGGACGAGGGGCTGAATCTGCGAGAAGGGGTCTAAGAGAATCCAAGCAAGGAGCTACAGAGGATGTCTCTATGAAGGTACTTAATGTATTTTCAACGATTCAATGAGTATTTCATAAGCTCCGTTCTTCATCTGATTTCGTTGGCAACACATATTAGGGACAAAAAGGTGCCACAACTGCTCAAGGAAATGGTGTGACTGCCTTTACAGTTGACACACGCAGACTAAACCCAGATAACAGTCTGTCTCACTGTAGTTCCATGGTTCACCCGAGTGCCGTCGGAGCATCTTGGACTAGGAAAGCAAAGGAAGATGATGGCCACCTGGATTCTAGTAAGGTACACCAGTCTTCGAGAAATGGACCAGATAAATCTATTAGCATGGCTCAGGGAGGAGTAGATCTGTACAGAAAGGATGACTGGGCAACTGGCAAGGACAATGTAAGTATCCTCTGAAACAACCGTCCACCTTCTTCTGTGAATTGCAACTTGCTATCACTGGGATCTGTAGGGTTTTTCTATTTTAGTTTTTCCCTTTTTTGGGGGGTGGGAGGGGGGGGGGGGGGGGGCTGAGATATACCTCTGCGTGCAAACCCGGAGACCAACCCTGGCCTGTGCCAGCTAATGTCCTACTTGGGTGCCCTATTCTTTTTTATGACCCGAAACAAATCGACTTGCTCATGTCAGTGCGTATTTGACCAATAGTTTTCTTTATTCTTTACGTCAAAACAGGGATATATGCCGAAGAAAAACAGGATAAACTACTCTGGTCCACTAGTTCCTCTGAGGGGAAGCTTAGAGGATATGCTGAAAGAGCACGAAAGGCAAATCCAGCAAGCTGTTAGGAAATCTCGCACAGAAAAGTCCAAAGTCAACAATGGTTGATCATGGGCAGGCTTAGTCACTGAGCTACTCTGTATGGAAGAAATGCCTGGTGATCGTCGAAAATCAAAAACCTAAGAATCTAAAGTTCTAAACATCCTCCTTGAATAGCGTCCTGGGAAAATGCTTTTCTTTTCAGCAGTAGAGGATCTCGAACAGTAGTCGATAAAAAGATATCTACAGGCTAAACGGGCATGGACTTTAAACAGTCAGAGCTCCTGACAATATTCAAAGAGGGAGGTTTTTCACTAAGGTAGTGGGAAAATGAGATTAACTTGTATTGCAGAATAGTTGGAAATCAGGAAGGTTCATTTTGTTTTGTTTGGCAAAAGGTGGGAGGGGAGGGTGTTAAAATCCATGTCTATACCTGCATATAAATGATAAAGCGTGTCAATGTCATTGTCCATAGCTCCGAGTACCTGAAGAATGAAAAAAAAATTCTTTGTTCGGCCGTCAGATATTTCTCCTTTGTTCTTTTTTCGGGATAAGTATATTGTTTCCATTAAGCTCAAACCACTTTTTATAAGTAAACGTATTCAGTGATGCTGAGAGTACAACGTCAGCCTACAGGCTATGATCATCTTCTTTTTCGTTGACTCTTCAACGATAGATTCTGATTATTTGATCTGTGACCTAAACTTGAACTGAATCGAACTTTTATCTCATTGACTGAAATCCTACTGTGACCTAAAATTAATCTCATCTGAACTCCAACGGAGCAAGTCGGCCCAGGTTATAAAGCTTCCTTACAAATTGCATTGAGTTAAAATTGCCACTTAAGTGCATTACAGAAGATGGTCGAATAAGGCACCAAGTGCTCATACGCTCTAAGCACGACAAAGAGGTTAAACTTTAGGTCTCAACAATCGCCGTCCTCAAAATCTGCGGTAAATTAAAGAGCATATATTAGCTGAAAAATGGCTTTCGAATTGAAACATATGATCGACCTTATGCATCATGGACTCCCTTCAAGTCCTCCCACTGAATTTGCAGTACACCAATTACTTAGTGCACCAGAGATCAACCACTTTAACTTGTCCATATGTATTGGATCAAAGATTTCCCTTTACACTGATCAGGATTTCTAGTGTAACCATTGAAAGAAAACATGTCCCCATTCAGGCCATTTAGTCCTGCCTAAGCACAATTTGAGGCAAAATTTAGCAGTCATACTCCCGCAATTCTTTATAGAGTGTTTCTGTTGGATAAATTAACCTACCTAGCACTGGTCGAATCAAACTTTTCTTCAACTTTGGCACAGCTGCTGAGTTGAATGGTGCATTCTAGAATATAAGCTTGAGCACAGCCACAGGCGTAGAGCTGAAAGAAACGCAACCAGACCTCAAAAACAAAAACACATCTTGTAACGAGAATTGAAGATTGGCTTTACAAAGTATTATCAGATTGAGAAGCCACACAAAGTACATAGTATGCTTTACAGCACCACAACACCAACAGTAAACTAGCATTGTACCGAAGCTTAAAACTTCACCTAAAACAAGGCAGCATTCGTAGTTTACCAAACTGGATTAAATAAAAAAAGCAATATCAAACTACATACAAATCACTACAAAGTAGAGGACTAACCAGAAGCACAATCTACCATTTCAAGATGTTCTCCACCCTTTTCATATGTACATTTCATTTTTCCACATACATGATTCCTTAGTAATTCAGACTCCATTTGAAGCTGCTTATTCTCGAGCGCCCAGTTTCAATTTCGACATTATGGAGAGAGATTACAGGTCTTGCTTAGGTTTTCGGCTGAGCTCTGAATACTGACCACCCATGAGTTGCAAGATGTCTTTCCACACACCTTCTGATGAATCCAATGAACTCCCAAATATTAGGTCTGTGCTGCAAGCGGCCACATGCCAATATTTGGACTCAATTTCTTCCCTCAATTGATCGAGTTGCCACCCGGCATACCCTACAAAGAATTTAAAATCCTGGGGTTTAAGCACCCCTTTCTTTACTAGCCCCATTGCTTCATCCAAGCCATTCCTTGCTCCAAAACGGAGGCCTGGGATCACCTCCTCCAATCCCAGGAGCTTGGATTTCGCCCCTGTTTTTAAGAGAAACATGCTTGCTTCTAGTGGACCACCAAAATGCAATGCACAATCAGCAAATGTGGTGGCTAGTTCTAGGTTATTAGGCTTCATGTGCTTGATCTTCTTGTGAAGAGGGCGGTTTATGACCAGCCCGAAGGGGCCTTCTTCAGGGTGTCGGGTCCCAGACCGGAGAAGGAGAACGACAGTTCTCTCAAATGTACGGACCCCATCAAGTTTTTCTGTGGCAATAAGAACTGAGCCTGCCTCCGGTAGTGAAATTGGATGGGCCCACTTCAGGCCAAGCAGTTGAGATTCAGCATGTGGACCCTCAGAGCCACAAACATTTAAGTCAGCAGCTTCTGCCTGGCAAAGACTCCAACTGTAAATCAGGCCAGAAACCGACGATAAAGAACAAAGAGAAGATTTCCAAGACCATACTATCCTCGCCATTCGCCACATGGAAAATTCTTTTCAATGTAAACATAGGAAGACCAAAAAAAAAAACCCAATCCAATGTGGATCACCCAAGCAAGGTTTTACAAACTCTAAATGTAAGTAGCCTCACTCCAAGTGAAGATTCTTCATCACAAATAAATATCAATATCCAAATCCCCATGAGTCTCGCCTATGAGGGTGCAGGAGTCAAATGTGACAGCCTTAGCTTTACCCTAAATTGCAGAGTCTACATTGAGCCCTATATTAAAAAACCATTAACTGCTACTACTCTGTAAAAGAGATTTAGCAAGGCATTTTGCGTAATCTTCTGTAATTCAAAAGGAAAAATTGCCCAGAAGCTATGTTTCCTGTCAATTACGATAGAGATTATCTATATCATAAGTTCGCCACCTGGGAAATACAGTAGAGTGCACTGCTTTTCACAATTGAGCGTTCAATAATTTGATTTGAAATTTGAATTTAGGGATAACTTATTGATGGTGCATTTGTTATCATAGTATATGTATCATCAAATTCGTGAAGAACATTTGCTTTTGCCTCCAGTTTAGTGTCACTTTACCTTAAGTTCCCCAGAAAAATCAAATAAAAAAGCACTTTTGCCCCTTAAGGTAACCTGACTGTGGTCAGGTTTGAGTATTTTATAAATCAAAATCATAAATTATGAATCTTGTAATTAACAGCACAAAAAGCTGACCGACATGAAGACCAGTTTGCCACACTCCATCAGCATTTCCAATTAAAGAATCAAGTATTAGGCTTGAGGTGAATAAGATGTCTGTGACAGTTAAAACTGAAATCAGAAGAATAAAGGCAAGGACATGACGACATGTGTAAAAAGACCCATTTTCAAGAGAAGATATTATACTAGGTAGAAACTTTTGAATAATCCACAGATGGGAGATATGGAGGATAAATTCACACCCTAAGAAGCCTGACAATACTAACAATTTGCTAACAACCATATGGAGCTTCACAGTATCCTATTCAAAGCTTAAATCCGTAAACCAGTTCCTAGAAGCTAGCAATCTATGTAGCCAAGCAGAATGCTAAAATTTCATTTTGTGTTCTCCATTAAAAAAGCACACTTGTTATTAAACGTCTCATCAAGTGTTGCCTTAGGCTTATTATTTGCATAAACTGACTGCTTAAATACAGTTATAGAATGTAAAGCAGTCCTAGATTGTCATGACTCTATCGTCTAAGAAAAATGCACAATTACCTGCTCACGAGCAAAGAGTGTTGCTCGAAACTCTCTCCAGTCCTGAATCATGTGATGTGGTTTTTGACTCGCATTCTTATTTGATTTATTCCCATCAGAAGGACTACTTCCCTTTGAACCATTGCCCCCTGGAGTTGACCGGTCACCCTTTCCTAAATGGAACCACATATGAGAATGAGTTAAATAATATGTTTCTCCCTTACCAAGAGCTATAACATATGCTCTTAACCAAGTCTTCTTTGTACTGCTCAAGCAGTGCAAGCAAATCAAACTTGAACAGTACAAATACACCAATATGAATAAGAATACTAAGATGTAAGTGACTTATAACACAAAACAGTTCAACAAACCACTCTCTTGCAAGAAACTCAGACCTGTGATGAAGAACATGCATGATATTTTATATATGCTAATTCCAGCATATTCAAAAAATAAGATCACTTGTTTTCTTGAAAATTTCCAAGTGATTCCTTTGCTCTTAAAGATGATCTAGGAGTTTGAACCTAAAAGTACAACTCCACATGATTTTCCCATTCAACACTTGCAACAACTCAGGACCCTGTAATTTTCTTCTCATCCAATAACCAAGGCTAACAGAACTGGACCAGGACCAGACTGCTGGTTCAACCTAGTCCAACTAAACATATATCATGGTTCAACTAGCATAATTAGAGCAATTCATCAATATTCTATGATGCAAAGTTCGACAAAAAATAATAATAAAGAAATGAAAAGGATGTCTATTACACAGACAAGAATCGAACATTGGACCCATTTGTCTGCTTTAATTAATGAATCTAGCTTCACACCACTACACCACTGCCAGCTCAGGCTCAGCTAATATTTTTATATTTGTATAATTTCCATACCAGGCTGTGCTTTGCCAGCCATCGAAACATTTATCCCAGTCTCATTTTTCATTCCTTGGTTGATCTATTAATATTTTATATAAGTACCAATTAGTATTACATATGCACTCATACATTAATTGTTTTTACAATCTTCATTTATTATCACTTTTCTAATGTAAAAAATAGCCAAATTATTTGTACTGAAAAATGCAATGGTACTAATTCTGGGATTAAAATTTTGGTACCACCAACTATTTATGAAGCTTTCCTCAGCTCCTTATGCTTCAGCTCTTTTAATTGATTTCTCATCACAATAGCCATTCAGTTAGCAAACTTATCAGCACAATATCCAAAAAACAGACGCTGACACCATTTCACGTCTTCCTCAACTTTCTTAATTCCATTTTTCCTCCATTAAGAAAAACTTGCCTGATCCTCTGTGGTCTCACAACTCACAACATGAACAACATTTAGGGTCTGTTTGTTTCAATGTTTAAAAACCGTTTGGTAACCGCTAGCCGCTCTTAACCAATTCCAAACATTCATAACCACTCCCAAACACTCCTAACCGCCAACCGCTAACCCTGATAACTAGTAATAGTTTACGCTGACTAACCACCATCTACTATCTTTAAATGCTATTCATAAAAGCCATTAACCGCTGGTAAACACTGCTAACCACCATTCTTAACTGCTAATAAACGCTAGCAAATCGCTGCTAATTGTTAAAAGTTAATTCCAAACACTCATACAAACAGGCCCTTCGCAGCTGCCTCGAAGAATCAGGTGAAAAAATTAAAATAAAAGTACAAAAGTATTGAGCAGCAGCAGAATAAATCCATCCACACCCCAAAAAACAAATAATCTCTGCGACAAAAGCCCCACATTGGTATTCATCGCCCACTACCCGAACATTTTGCACCTCATTGGTAAAAAATAAGGATCAAATGTCCATGGCAACACAACCTTCCTGCACTGTTGCTGCAGCACTCACACAAGGTGTGACTGCCCGCATTGCAGTCACTAGCAACCCGTCTCAGACATCAAGTTTGCATCCTAAGCCCTTGTCCATCAAGATCTTTGGTGCAAGCTTTGATGCCTCTTCTTCTGTTTTGCCCTTTAAATATATTGAAGAAAACAACCTTCTACACAAACAGGAAATTTCCCCAAAAAGCTTCTTGTGCCTGCTGGATAATTTATAACCACGAACTTTGAGCTCAAAGTCCTAGATCTACGGAAGTAGACTACCAATCTAAATACATATAGGGTTGTTCACAAGTCCAAATAGTTAGGGATAACTGCTGTGCAAGTATGTGATAGGACATCTAGCTATGAGAAAGGATACAAAGGAAGAGGCGTAAGGCTGATACAGCAGTGAATGCAATAACAGAACTTGATATGATGGAAAGTAGAGGATTGGTTACCCTGTATACAATGATTCCCCAAATTCAATGCAGACAGGGGAGGGAAGGCCAGGGAGTTCCATGTGACCAAATCCATCTAACAGGCAGAAAGGACGCCATTGGATAAGGGAGCATCACACCCCCATCCATAAAAACAAATCTTACCCTTCATAGGGCACAATACAATGCAATCAATAAGGCCCCGTTTGGTCCTTAGAAAATTTGCTGGAAAGAAAAGTTGAAGAAAAAAAATATGAAGGAACAAACGTAGAGAGAGTGAGGTTTTTTTTTCCCTCTTGTTTGGATTGAAGGAAAAACACAAGAATTTGGATAAAAATTTGAATATTGATGAATTACTTGAATCATGTTGATATTATCTAAGCAATGGGAGGTTAGAAATGGTCGGAAATTCTTCTGGGAACTTTTCCCAACTTTCCTCACAATTTTATGAGGAAAATTTTATCACTTGTTTCTAACAATTTGTCCACCTAATTTTCCTCCATATTTTTTTCTTCGTGATTTTGTCTAAACCAAACATAAAAAAAAAAGTTATTTTCCGAAATTTTTTCCTTCCACCGAATTTGCCAAGGTCCAAACGGAGCATAAAAGAAATGGACAAAATTTTTACTAATGATCACATTGCATTACAACCAATAAGCATGGCATAAATGCTTTAGGGGAAGACGAGGTAATTGCTTTCAGTCTCTAAAACAACTAGTAATATCGAAAGATTCCATCATTTCCAATTTGCTACTTCCTTCATTCTCTTTTCCTTTTCCTTTCTCATATGAAAGCTATACAATTGGCCCTAATATGCAAGACTAAACGGTTAAACATCCTCCATTCAGTCAGCTAAACCAATTTCCTGCAAAGCAGGTCCAACAACTCAGGCCATAGAAAGCACTGAATGCAAATACATGTGATATGACCACAAAATATCCTAGCTTCATGGATAATTAAGTGAATACGATTATGAAGCCTACAAGGTTCATGGATATTTAAGATGGGGGGAAAAAGATCACATGGAAGCACCAGAAAATAAAAACTGACCAACAACAACAACAACAACAAGATCACCTCCCAGTATAGGTCCCGCTTTCACGGGATCTGGAAAAACTAACTTATATAATATGCTAATTGTAACCCCCCCCCTTTCTTTCTTTCGCATCGCCTTCCTTCTTTTTTATAAGGAGCCTAAAAGAAAAGAGGCAACAGATTAATATTGAGCAGTTGTGAATATAATCTGCAAGAAAGATCTCTTCTTCCTTCTCATCACCTGTTTAGAAACCATAATCACTCCAATACTTCCACAGATTGACCAATGTCAAGGCAACTGGGCAACAGTTGACCAAGTCTAACCACTCATTAGTCAACCGGGCAAAGAAAGAATCAGAGCGCCCTACAATTTGTCAAGGAGGCCCATTAGCCCTCAAATATTCGAAGCAGATTTAACGGCTCCCAACAACCAGTTACAAAACATTCCAGAGTAGCACACAAAAAAGAACAATGTCAGACTAGATGGCCAACCTTATGCTCTGGAATACACAATCCTATCCTCAGACCTTATTATCAACTCAAATCCACATCTAAAACGGCATTCTCTGCCATGTTCCCAATCTAAAACAATCAAGTCAAGCCTCATGATAAACGACCACCAAAGTCCACCGTAAGACACAGAAGATAAAAAGCACACTTGAAACAAATCCTTCATACACAAGTCCACATTTTATCACTTCATTAGAGTGATCTCATAATCATACACTTAATCATGTTCCAAACTTGACCACCGAAGCAGCAAGATTTAATCACTTGATGGCACCCCAAGATTCTAAAAGTGTCAAGCCTTTCTTCTTTTCTATACCCTTTGCCTCACCAAGTCTCTTAACTAAAATCCATTATCAAACACATGCACAATTGTACCAAATTCTACACTACAAAATCAGTAAGTGCCCAATTCTCTATTTCAGAAGGCATTGGGGTTTGTACCAAGATCGAAGTTTGAAATGCGTATTCATTGACTTTGAGGCGACCCATTGAACCCAAATTACATCTCTACATTTCAGGAACTCACATCAATTACCAGTCAGAAATGTAAATTCCAGATATCAAAATGACAAACAGGCAATCACATGCAAATTTCCAACATACCAACAGAAAGGGGAAGAGTGTACCTGAAGAAGATGAAGAATTATCAGAATTCTTTTTTGCCATAGCTTTAAAAATTAAGGAATTGTACCCATAAGATAAGCATCTGCGCTTTGAGATTCTAATGTCACAGACTCGCCCGCCATCATCCAATGAAAAAGGTGACACCTTAATCAAATTAAACGAGATGGGCTTCTGTAGGAATGAACTCCGAGCGAAAATAAGACATGGGTTGTTGTATTTAACATGAGCAGACCACAGATCCATCTTTTTGGGATAGAAAAAGAGAAATCGATAAATTGTTTTCCGGGAAGATCAATTTTACGGGATTTTTTGTTGTGATTGGAGAGGCTGGGACTTGGGAATAAGGCAGCTAGTGAAGGAAAGTGATGAAAGACAGCAATGGAAGTTAAGAAAAATCTGTATCCATGAAACCAACCAGTTGCGTACAGAAACAACAGAGATTGAAACAAGTAAGGACGAGAGCTGAGATGTAGTCAGAACTCAGAAGAAAGCAGGAGAGAGAATATGCCCTTTTTTTTAACGGAATGACCATTTTCATTTTTTTTTTCTTTTTTCCTCTGCGTAAATGTTAAAGTATTAATTCTTTTGTATTTTTTTAACGAGTAGAGTATCTTTCCCCTTTCTCCCTGCCTCAATTGCAATGTCACATGGTCAGTGCATAGAAAATTCAAAGCACCTATACATTTAGATTTTGACTAACTAAAAATATTATATATCTCACTAAAACTGTTAAATTTATCATAAATCGGGTCTTCATTTACCGAGCAGTGCATCCAAGTCATAAGAGGTTCCATTCCAAAATCAATTGGCAATGGGTGGAGTAACTCCCAAACTTATAAGCATGTTCAAGGCCTCTCAATCTTTCAATGTGGGACTCTTACCTACTTTATATTTTTCTCCAACAAAAACAAAATACTGTCTAATTGAATTTAACTTACTAAAAATATTATATAATTCACTAAAATATGCTACTCTCTATATGAATCCAGCTCACTAAAAATAATGTATATCTCATCAACACTTACACGTATAAGTCCTATGCACCCAAGTCTAGTTCACTAAATTGTTATTATTAAAAGAATGTATAAGAATTTAGTTCTTTCTCTTTTCATAGTAATTATTTGTTTTGTTTAAATGATGACCAAATATTTATAAATAAACATTTCTTTGATAAGATTATACTTTTTTTTTAAAATCTCCATAATCAAATTTTTTGCACTAAAAAATACAGTAAGCAAATAACATTATGCAGTTTTTAGGAGTCACATAAATAATTTAACGAACAAACTTTTAATATGATATCTGTTTCATGAGTTATAATATAAGTTTATTGAGATATAATGTAACTTGAAAGAATATAAAAGAATTTAGTAAGCTGTAGTATATATCCAATGAGCTATAGTATATATTTAGTGAGTTATAGTGTATGTTTTAGTGAGTTCTACTATGTTTTTAGCTAAGCTACAGTATATATTTAGAGAGAAACACATTGCAACAAAATATAATGTTAAAAAATTTAGTGAGCAAATGTACTTTATTGTTCAATATTGGGAGCACAAAAACAGTATAGGTGAGGAAACCTCTGGTATGATATTTTTTTAATTGAGCTATAGTATATGCTTTTCAACTATAATATAATTCAAAAAAAATAGTTTAATGAATTGTGCTTCATCTATTGCTGAGCCATAATATATGTTTAATGAGCACGACATTGTCATAACATATAATTTAAAAAAAAATAGTGAGTAAATACACTTTATTGTTCATATATGAGCTTCTAAACCATTTTGGTGAGCAAATTAAACTTGTGGCATAAAATGCGTGGAGTGAGTTGTAGTCTATTGTTTGTTGAGCCACAGTACATATTTAGTATGCAATAATAATTATAGTATCTCGCAAACTGTAATGATATATCCTTTAGTGAACTCAAATTTAATATTCTAAAAATTTGTAAAATATTATACAGAAATACTAAAAGCTATCTCACGCTGCGGCATATTGTTCATTCTCTAAATAAAATAAAAGGAAGACAAAAGAGGGTAGGGACAACAAACAGAAATGAAATAGAAAATAGTAGATAAAGGCAAAACCAAGAAAGATAGCTTTTCGAAAAAAATATGGAGTTTTGAAGCCAATGATGCAAGCCACGCTTATATATAT
>JACYFF010031954.1:25812585-25827024 GCA_017589665.1 Selenicereus undatus | reverse complement strand
ACACACACACACACACACACACACACACACACATATATATGTTTATATATATATATATATATATATATATATATATATATATATGTATGTATGTATGTATGTATGTATGTATGTATGTATGTATGTATGTATTGGAAGGTACGAGTTGCTATTACTTCCACAAGAGATAAACATGAAGTACAAGAGCAAGGCTTCAGTAGCTCATAGCCATGCTAGATATGCACATGCAAGAAAACGTGAGCTATAGGAAAAGTAGCATATGCTACCATAACTCCTCCCATCAGAGCTGATGCAAGAAAAAGGTTCTAATCTTCTGTTTTTCACATTCGTGCCCCATGATCTATAGTTGTAGCATAATCTCATTTGCAGTTTGAGTGGCTTTCTTGTTCTGATGAAAGCATCTAAGATTTATCTTCGACTAGATCATATAGTGATAAACCCAATTTTGACTAAGCTCATATCCCCTGTTTGGTTCATTTTCCCTGACTCTCCTTTGATTTAGAGGGATTTGGCCATATAATGCCTATTCTAAAGTCGTTGCCTTATTTTAATCCCTTTTTTGGCTTTTTGAAGGTAATTTCAAGATATTCAAGGAAGAAGGTCAGCTAAAACCTGGAAAAAGGCAAGACGAGAGTAAGGATGATCACCCATAAGCCTGAGGGGAGCAAGTGAGCAAGGCAAAGATGAAGTTTCCAAGGCACAAGGACAGGCGACGACCGTCCCACAGTCGACGACCCGATTGTTGCTCACCTGCAGTTTTCCAGGAGACAGCGACGGCCGTCGCCTTCACAATAGGCAGGCCATCATCATATCATTAGACACCCCTACTAGGCGACGGCTAGGGTATCTCTAGGGCAACCACTATCGCATTTTCCAAGTTTACTTAGTCTATAAATACTCCGTTTTACCTAATGGCAAGGAGGCTGGATTTTCCTTTTGTAAAAGCACTTTAAACACTTTCTAGGTTTAATTTTAGGATTAAGAATGATTAGGGTTCTTGGATTTTTATTGATTGAAGATCTTGAAGACTTCCATTCTCCATTCCATTAATCTAAGTTTGTTCTTGTTTCTCTCTCTTTTCCTCTTTAGTTGGTTTTGTTTAGCTTATTTGATCATGCTTGGTTGTGATTGTTGGATTGTTGAAATGATCATCAATGAGTAGTTTTCTGAACTTGGGTTTGGGATTAGGAGGTAGGATGGCATAATAAAGTTGGTGTGAACCTGTCTTGCCTTAATTTCAAGTTATTTAGGGGTCTCACTCTTTACCCACCAAGTGTTCGATGAAATTCCTGAGAGGACATTTCATCCGATACTTGGGGCGAATAATCACACCGAGAGGTGGGCATTCTCCCTTTGTGGATAGAAGAAGAGAGAAAAAGTCTTGGCTATGAAAATAACCCAAGGCCTTGTTAGGTGTAAGTTGGTCATATTCAGCCTTAACCTTCAAGCCCCCATGAAAATAGGTGGGCTTGGTAATTAAGGTTATCCTTACTCTTCGAAATGAGGTTTGGCGGTCTTACACAAGCCAATCACCCCCTTTATGAATCATTTGTCGATTAAGTCAAGTTCAGGAATCCATGCCTAATATGAATAAGTAGCCACTAGTGACTAATCCCTCGACCCAAGTTCTTTCCCCAATTGAATTTTAGACTACTATTTTGCCTAGTCTTGGTTTCTTTCATTCTCAAACTTACTCTTCACCTCTCTAGATTCAACGTAATTAGTAGGTTAGGCATCCTAAAGTCTTGTTCTCAGTGGACGACACCCCAAGTACGCGGCGATAAATCGCTCACTTGAGGTATAAATTTAAAGCTTATTTCCAAGCAAACATGTAAATGCATGTAGCAATACTTACTTTTAATATAGTTCTCATAACTCATGGTCTACATTGTTTCACCTATTCTACTATGTCGTCCCATGTAGTAGGCCCACAAACATGTACCTACTCTCTGCCATACCTCCATACCATAAGTACATTCAAAAAAGAGGCCGACAACTATGTTGGATGTATAAGTCTATTATCGAGTTTGAGCCAGTAAATGAAGTTGCACCTTAGGTACTCAATGTTGGCCAGCTTACATTCTTGTATCTTTAGAGAGTTCTACTAAGAAGTTGAACATATACCTTCTTTGTAGAGTAAGTGTTTTATGCTATACTACCATATCATATTGGTCCTCCCTACTAAAATATCTTCCTAGTCACCCATGCCGCTTGCCCTAGAGCAGGTGCTTTCTAAAAGTTCTAGTTCTTTGTATGATACTGATGGATCCATTTGATCCATAGTTTGTCCTTAGTTGAGAAATAGCCCACAATAGCTTTTTCATGGCAACATTATTCCAAGTTTCAAAATTAAATAGCTCCAATCCTCCATAGCTCTTTGGAATAGTACACGCCATCTCTCAACTAATTGGTGCTTTTATGGATTCCAAATACTTTCCAGCCTTATTTGTACGATTTTAGGCCTTTTTACCCAACATTTGACCCTTAATAGATGTATTTTGACCTCCTCGACAGCTGCCCCTGAGTTGCCATGCCCGTGGAGCAAGAGAAGACAGAAGAATTGAGTTATAGCCAGCACCACGGTCTGCCCGTCATCGATGCCACAGTCCGTGGTGGAGGCGTAACTGCTAATCTCTTCATTTTCCCTCATCGTGTGGCTGAAATTGATTGGGTTTTCCTATAAATAGGGCCATTTTCGCAGCAGAAAGACCATAATTCCATCTCCATACTGCTTTCCACTCTACTTAGATTAGAGGAAGAGCAAGTTGAAGGTAAAGATTACGAGGATTCCGAATTGGGTTTTGCAACGATGGTTCAAGCGCATATCAGCTGAGTAATTCCTTTCCGTTCTCTTCTCTTTTCTCTTTATATTTTTATGCTTTTAGATTATTGTTGATTCTTATGTTATGTTTTGGATTGTTGATCTTGGAATTGAGTTGAGTTGTTGTGATTGAACCAATTCTTGATTTGATCTAAAAGATTTTTGGATTTGTTGGGTGTATTCTATTGAATCTTGAATGTTGATTTGCGAGTGGGAAACTAGATTGATTTCTTACTTGTTTTAGGCATTTGGTGAAAAATTGAAAGGTGACACTAGATGTGGAAGACTAAGATTCGACTTAAGTGGGTGTAATCTTGAGAAAGACTCACCGTTTAAGAAACCCCTAGATTTGATAATCGCGTTCTTAATGATCTTAGATTAGTCAAAAACCCTTGAAAAATGGTAGTTGATTAGATTTAAGAATTTCATTCCACCTTGAAAGAGGGGTTTGATAATTCGATTATCGGTTTTGGAATTACCCATCATAAGAAAAGACGCTTAATTAATTCTTGATTTGGGAAATTACTTGGTTTAATTAAATTTCTTAATTGATTATCTATTAGATTAGATAGTAGATTAGTTAAATTTCATTATCAAACTTGGATTCTCTTAGCATATCTTAAGGGATTATACTCTAGTAGTTTCACCTAGTCTTTATGGGATCGACTTTGGTGAGCTACAACGCCACCGTTCGCATGTGGGCCTGTCAAGTTTTTTGGATCCGTTGCCAGGGATTAGCGTCGAATATCGGGTTCTTCTTGATAGGTTGACTAAGCATTTTGTTTTTCTTTGAAATAAAAACCAAAGAAAATGAAAATTTTAAAAAATTAAATAAAAAAAGAAAAACAATGGCAATTTTCTATTTTCCCCAATTCGAGCATGGTATTTTGAGCAGTTTAATGTCTTTCTTACTCAATGTGGTTATTGTATTGGTAAATGGAAAATTTTGGCCATTGTTGATGGGCGAGTGAATTGTGAAACCCGAGCTCTTTTAGAGTTTTGGGGTTTTCATGCTAAAAATGTTGACGAAGTTTGTTATTTGCTTGAGTGAATTGCTTGGGATTCATTTGAGTTTGAAAAGGCTAGTCGTATTTCTAAATATTCATTTTCTGATCCTTGTACATTCTATTCTAGATCTTATTATGCCTCGTTTTGGTGTGACTTGTGTAATTCTTCTGATCATGATACCAATTTGTGTCCTTATTACGCATGTTATACTCAACTTGACTTAACATCACCCTGGGACAATGCTGGTGTTATCCTATCCTTATATGATTCATCCTTCCCTTTAGCTCAGTGCACAGGGCTTGGGATGGGTGAGCGTTTTGGGGTAGTTGCTAGGTTTAATGTTGCTAACGCATTTTTGAAGTCAAAAGATATTTTAGATAAGGTGCATGATCTAGATGAGACTCCTTTGGAGGGGTCATATGATGTGTTTATGCATGAAGAGTCTCCTAGTTGGTTTTGATGATAGTGTTATCGCCAATCCCCTTGATCATTCTCATGTTTCCCCTACGTGTTCATTACCCTCTCCTTCCCTTGAGTATTACATTGACATGCCCATTGAAAATCTTACGATTTTTGATGCTAATGTTGATTTAGGCTATGAGGTTAACATGTTCAATATGCTTGGTGGGAATGCTAATAATTTTGTGTCCCTAGGTTACTTTAGAGGATGTGATCCCTCCATTGACGCTTATTGTGTATGCATGGGAGACTTGCCTAGTAAATTCATGTGGACTACATTCTTTAATCCTCATATGATTTTTTTATGACTATTGATAAAGTTAAGAGGATACCTATACTCTTTGGTGTGGTTTTCATTATTGCCTCTTACCTTTTATTTTCTGAATTGTGGTCCCAAGAGTTTGATAAGCTCTCGCATGCTTTAATGCTATCTGCTTTCATGAGTCGAGTCTTGACATCATGATGGAGTGGCTGATGCTCCATGTGCCCCAGTTATTACGAGGCCGCATAGCTTAGATGCGCTCTGTACCTAACCTGGTGAGATCGTTATATTTCGTTTTCCTTTCCCTTCTCTTACTTTCCTTACTTTGAATAAAAATACTTTACCTAAGCATGGGGGGATGGTAGTTTCTATGTTTCTATTTCAGTTATTAGTTTGCATTCACGTTACAACATATAGCTTTAGGTTTCTTTTGTTTGCATTAGTGTTTTGCATTTAGTTGATTTTTAGGTTTGCATATAGGATTGCATGTACAAATGGTGAGGATTGGTTTGGGATAACCTTCGATGATATGTTTCTTAGTTAAAATAGCTTTCATGAGTTTGAGTAGCTTTTGATGTGTAATCCCTTTTGGTGCTACAAATTTTTGAATGTTTTGTAAATATTTCTTATTTTGACCCTTGTCTTGTTTGAGAATTTTGTTATCCCTTGGAGTCTTTAGCACTAATGTTTGCACATGGGAATCATTTTGTGAGCTTAATGCGATTTTGGTAGATATCCCGTGAGATTTTGAACCTTATTTGGACTAATTCCTTATATTTAGTCTCATATTTCTTTCACGTGTGTGACTCTTCCATGTTGCATCTCTAGAACTTGCCTAGATTCTTGTTCAAAACCACATTAGCATGTGCATAGTTGATGATATGATAGTAACATTTTTTTTTTTTTGGTCATTTTAGCCGCATAACCAACTAGCCTACCCTTGTATTACATGTTTGTTCCCTTTGCTAGTCCTTTTTGAGCTTGTATCCGTTTTTGTTGTGATCTTTCATACTAGCCCTTGACCAAATATATATTCCTACCTTTAAGCCAAGTCTATGGAGTATCACTTCATCTATGTAGTGGTGGGTGGTTTTGAGAATAATTAAGTTTACGCTGGCTTTGGTATGTAGTTTTTTTGAGGGATTGATGATATTGAGCATTTGTTTTAGTTCCCTCTTGTTTGGGTTGTGTGTATATATGTATTAGGTTGTGAGTTGATAGTTAGTGATCCTATGCCTTTCAACAATTGCAATTTTAGTTTCATTTTTCAAAAAAAAAGAAAAAAAAGGAAAAAAAGGGGGAAAAACAGAAAACCAAAAAGGAAAAAAAGAGAAAAAGCAAGAAAGAAAAGAAAAAAGACAAAAAAGACAAAACAGGAAAGATAAAAACTAAGTGGTTGGCATTGGATATGTAACAAAAACGCTGGAGATTAGCGACGGGATTTCCAACGGAAAAAGTGTTGTTTTCCGACAAAAAATTGCATTTCAGACGGATAATACGACAGAATGCGAATTGTCGGGATTTAGTTCATCACAGGTTCTACGATGACGCCTTCCGACGGAATTCGAGGGGAATTCCTACGGAACAGTCCTGTCGGAAATTCCATCGGACACCCCTTTTGCCTGCCACCTATTGCAGTAAATTGTGGTGTCCGACGGAACTTTCGACAGGCCTTTTCCGTCAGAATTCCGGTCGAATTCCGTCACCTCCCTCCCAAAAAATTTTTTGGCTCCAAATAGCAAAATAATTTTTGAAAAAAAAATAATTTATATAACACGATCACCACAAACAACATACATAATGGTTGCCTGATACAAATTTTTTTGTCTGAAAATTAAATGTGCTAAATTAAAAATAATTCATAACATCCATAATTATTTTGGATCATCATAAGAAATATACATATTTGATCTATACGTACATCAAATAAATCAATCAGAATCTGATAAATTCATAGGATAATCATTGTCATTTTGGGAGTCCTGCTCGTCATCAGTGTTCAAGGTGACTCGGCTGGAAGAACCTATTTCAACATTTCATAATAATTATATAATTTTTATATATATACAACAAATCCAAAAAATTAGACATACTTGACTAACAACTTCATTTACCAAAACAAAGCCCATTAAATATTCTTAACATATTTCAACACTTCATAATAATTATATAACTTTTATATATATACATACCTAATATGTTTCATTCCATTTATCCAAATAAATACAGTTTGCACATCAAAATAACAAATAAACATATTGCATGCATATTTTCCACATCTATAATTTAGCAAACAAAATAAATTAAATAAATTAACATATAAATTACACACTACAAAGTTAAATTTCATAAATTTCAACAATACATAACAAATTTATATACAACTTAATATATACAACAAATCCCAAAAAATTAAACATGCTCAACAAACTTCAATTATTTACCAAAAAAAAAATACATCTAATATTCTTAATATATTTCAAAATTTTATAATACATATACAATTTTTACCAATTAACGTACTTTATATTTTGTTCCACTTTTTTAAATAAATAAACTTCATAAATCAAGTAACAAATATAATGTATTTCACATACATATTTTCCACATTCACCATTTACCAAACAAAATAAATTAAATATACTAACACATGTACATACCCCAAAATTAAATTTCACAAGCTCAATAACAAATAACAAATTAATATAATTTCAACACACAATAATTTCAATAAACCTAGGTGTTTAGCGTAACTAACCTCTAAATACCCGAAAATGGGGCAAACGGGGCGGCGACGGCTTCTCCTCTTCAACCCACCCATAACAAATTAAACACCAAAAAAACATTAATTAACTCAAAATTTTCAACTTTAAAAAATAAATTAACTAAAAACAACTCACTTAGCAGTATATAATAATCACTGGCAACCTTCTTCACGTTCGTCGGCCACCGGAAAATTTGAATCTTGCTAGCTCCTTCTCTCTCCTCCTTCCTCTCTTTCTCTCTCCTCCATTTCGGTGTTGGGTGGGAAATGAAAACGAAACAACACCCCTCCTTTTAAAGCCAGATCTAACATTTTTCAAAAACTGCGCCCATTTTCCGGCGGGTAAACCGTCGAATTCCAATGGAGTGGGCATTTTCCGACGGAATTCCGTCAGAAATTCTGACAGGTTGATTTTCCGTCGGAAAACCCGTCAGAAAAAGGCGCAACCCATCGGAATCCACTACTATTTCCGTCGGACATCAATTTCCGCCTCCATCGACACGATTCACGTCGCTTTTTCTGTCGATGTTCGCCTATATTTGTGTAGTGGTAGCTTGTATTTCTTTCTTTGTCAACTCATTTCCTACATGATTCCTTAGGATCTATTCATTATGTTGTTGGAGTTTGGAGTGTTAGTGAACTTCTATGTTTCTTGGTGTTTTGTTGGTTGCTCCCTAGACACCTAGCTACTTAGCTCCATATTGCTCCCAATGTATTTTTCCACTCCTTTCCCTTAACCCTTTTTAGCCCACATTACAATCCAAATAAAGTGCTCTTGATTGTCTTGTGCACATTGCATTCTAGTAGTGGAGAATTTGAGAGCCTTGTCAAGCATATGGTAGATTGCATCTTTGGAATGAGTTTTGAGTGAACCTATGCTATATTTCAAACACATGAGCAGGATTGTTCCATATTTCCCAAAAGTAAGGTTCTACCCGTCCATTTGGCTTTACTCAATTTCATGTGCTTGTATGACACGCTTTGTGGTTCCTTGGGGGTGATCAAGTTTGATGTCGAGTTTGTGGCATGTATTTCTTTGAAAAACATTCACCTTCTTCTGATTTTGAAATGTTTTGTGTGCTATTTAGGGTTGCCATTGATTGGCATTCTTGCTTGTGATATGTTATGACTTGCTTACTTTAAAGAGGTTGTTCTATTTTGAGTCTTGGATGCATCTGCCTTGTAGGTTTTATATAGTGTTAACTTGAGGACAAGCAACAGTTTAAGCATGTAGGAGTTTAGCAAGTGCCTAAAGTGTATATTATTTTAGGATCATTTTGCCATATTTTAAGAAAAAATTATATGCTTTATGTGATAATTTATATTCTTTTTCCCATTTGATACCTGGGTATGGTTGTTTCATGTGATTTACAGGATTTTAGGCCTTTTTACCTAGTATTTGACCCTTAATAGATGTATTTTGATCTCCTCCACGGATGCCCCTGAGTTACCATGCCCATGGAGTAAGACAAGAGCAAAAGCATTGAGTTCCAGCCAGCACCATAGTCTGCCCATGGTGGATGCCACGGTCCGTGGTGGAGGCATAACTGCTAATCTCTTCATTTTTCTTTATCGTGTGGCTGAGGTTGATTGGGTTTTCCTATAAATAGGGCCATTTTCGCAACAGAAAGGCCATCATTCCATCTCCATACTCCTTTCCACTCAACTTAGATTAGAGGAAGAGCAAGTTGAAGGTGAAGATTGCGAGGATTCCGGAATGGGTTTTGCAACGATGGTTCAAGCTCGATCGGCTGAGCAATTCCTCTCCGTTCTCTTCTCTTTTCTCTTTATGTTTTATGCTTTTAGATTATTGTTGATTCTTATGTTATGTTTTGGATTGTTAATCTTGGAATTAAGTTGAGTTGTTGTGATTGAACCAATTCTTAACTTGATCTAAAAGACTTTTGGATTTGTTGGGTGTATTTTATTGAATCTTAAATGTTGATTTGCGAGTAGGAAACGTGATCAATTTCTTACTTGTTTTAAACATTTGGTGAAAAACTAATAGGTGACACTAAATGTTGGAAGACTAAGATTCGACTTAAGTGGGTGTGATCTTGAGAAAGATTCACCGTTTAAGAAACCCCTAGATTTGATAATCGCATTCTTAATGATCTTAGATTAGTCAAAAACCCTTGAGAAATGGTAGTTGATTAGATTTAAGAATTTCATTCCACCTTGGAAGAGGGGTCTGATAATTCGATTATCGGTTTTAGAATAACCCATGTAAAGAAAAGGCGCTTGATTAATTCTTGAGTTGGAAAATTGCTTGGTTTAATTAAATTCTTTGATTAATTATCTATTAGATTAGATAGTAGATTAGTTAAATTTCATTCTCAAAGTTGCATTCACTTAGCATATCTTGAGGGATTATACCCCAGTAGTTTCACCTAGTCTTTGTGGGATCGACCTTGATGTGCTACAACGCACCGTGCGCATATGGGTCTATCAGCTTCCATTTTGAACCATGCCTAGGTCAATCATTTGTAGCTCATCTTTATAAGACCCATCATACTGAGGAAAAAATCCCTAAACATTTTCTTTATAATAGTAGGGTAAAATATTCTTTGGCCATACTTATCCACAAGATAAGAGATTTTAGTATGAGATCTTCTGGCTTTAATGTAAGGATGAAAAATTCTAGTTTTTGAGTCATCAGCCTCGTCCCAAGTCTGTCTAAAATTTTGTTTAAGTATCTCCTCTTCAATTTTTTACCGCTTTGCAACTTCATTAGTAGCTTAGTTTCCTAACTAATCAAATCTAAATCAAGCATATTCTGCTGAAGTTGAGTTTGAATAGCAGCAAGTTTACTAGTCTTTTCCTGAATCTCAAGCTTTATCTTATAATATTTATGTGCTGCTAATTGCTTCCACCTAGGCTTCATGGCTTTTAACTTCTTATGTACTTGGAACATCTTGCATCTCCCCAATGGTTTTGTCCACTCCTCTTTGATGATATCCTAAAAAACCCAGACCTCAGCCCATACATTTATCGAAATGGTTTTTCCCTAGATTATGCTCTGACTGCAACATAATTAGGGTTGTGGATTGGTCAAATTTGCTAGCAGTGAGGAATTCCACTTCTGCTATTTTATGTATGTTTGTCTAAGTTTACACACAACCCTTAGGGCTGATGTCCTCCGCATTGAGTGTGTCTACTAGTTTTTAAATCTCACAAGTGGTTGCATCATCAAAGCCCTTCTAGCCTTGTCTCTTATTTGTATTCAAAATTGCATTGAAATCCCCACCTAATAACCAAGGTCGTTGGATAGTCCAATCACAAAATGTATCCCAACAAGCAACTATCTTGCATATCACAGTTGATTCATAAATCAGTGTAAACCCAAAGCTAAATCCATCCACATTCACTGAGGTATGAATAATTTGCTCTGTGATAAGAGGGACTTCAAAGTCAATAACTATACTATCTCAGAGCAGACACATTCTACTTTTTGGGCGAAGAGGAATATTAGAAACATACTGCCAATAAGGTGCAATTCTATTAGCTATTCTCTGCTCTTTTTTTGTTTTTTTTTTGCTTAGACTTTAGTTTCCACAAGCCTAAAATTGTCACTTTATTTTTCTTAAGGAGGCTTCTCACGTCTCTCTATCAAGAGCCTTTATTAGGCCTTGACATTCTATATAACTATCATCATGGAGGGTGATGAGTTTGTTTTGGCCTCCCCTCAGCCTCAATAGGAGAGCTTTTTAAAACCTTGTCAATTGCTATTTTACTGCTCAGAACTTGAAAGGAGTTTTGTTCATTGTCATTTCATTCTTTGGATTTGTGACATCTCTTCAAACAAACCTTTTCCTAGTGACCACAAACTAGTTCTCATTTAGGTTTTACTGCTGTACAACCCCCTCTATATTTATCTCTACTATAGCATATTCTTGAGCAGTAGGCGGTTGTCTACTTTCCCTCTAGCCTTGGCCCTCTTTCTTCTTCACTTTGTGAAAATCCTACTCTCATTTTCACAATCTTGTGCAATATTATCAAACTCCTTGCATTTCTAATAGAATGATGGCTTCCACTCATATTCAACCTTTTGAGTGAAAGACTACCCCCTCAATCTCTTCGGTACTTCCTCTTGATAGGGTAAGGTTATATCATATCAATCAGCACCCAAGCAAAGGAAATGTGATGTTGATTAGCAAAAAAGATGTTCCCTTAGGATGCTAGCAATTCTACTTAAAGACCCTTCAGTTTAGCAATTAAGTGGTTGCCCAGGTAATCAACCCCATAATGGAATCTTTCGCAATAGATATTTCTCCAAATCATAAGATTAACTCCATATCTTCAACAAAAACAGTTTGGAATCAAAGAAGAAAAAACCATTTGTAGGATTGCATCCCTATCTTCAGCACCAGCAAATTCAAATTGAAAATAACCTTTCTCAAGGAGATGGATTTTTGGAGTTGTTACATTGCCCCCAATAATCAGACACCTACTTAACCATTTGCTTGTAATAAGGCTACGTACTAGCAACACACTTGACCAAAGTGAATTTCTAACTTTCGGCCCTTTTCACAGGTTCATCCTTCCTCAATAGAGCAGTAGCCTCACCTTCCTTGAACACAAGATGATGAAACCCAATCTAACCCTAGATTTCACACAACGCGATACATACTCAAGAAAATTCGGTGTTGAATTTGTTTATTGAACATGTCCTATACCCAATCACTATACTCCAGTCGACAATAAGCTAGAGGAATGGCATCTGATTCATCTATCGAGGGATCACCCGCTTAGGCATAGTAAATCGATTGTCCTTAATCGTCGTCGCACACCCCCATCTCAGATCGGGGCAAATCAGTGTGGCCATCGACATTCTTTTTTGACGGGTGCATGTTAACAAAATCTCCTTATCACGTGCCATTAGAGCATTTGATGAAAGCGATTGCATCGATGTATACATATGCATATACATATATGTGTGTGTATAAATATACACACACAGAGACACACACACACATATACATATATATCCATATATATATATATATATATATATATATATATATATATATATATATATATATATATATATATATATATATGTACATATATGCATGCATACAAATATGCATACACACACACACTGTTCGTGCAAAAAATGTGTCATTTTTAAGGTACTTTTACACCTGTTTTATGCTCGTTATAATCATTATTTTTAGGTTTTTATTTGATTTTATTTTGTTTTGTAGGATTTGAATAAAAGAAAAATAATTATGAAAAACGCAGAAAAATACAAGAAGAATGTTGGATACAGGCTCACTTGACTCAAGTCAATCCGGATTGCTGGGCCCAGTTATTATTTTAGCCCATTGAAGAATAAAAGAAAAAAAAAGGGGGAATCGACCCAATTTGATCAACCCAACTCCCTCTTTCACGTGCAAGATGCGTGACCCGTAGCTCCCCAGCCTGGCACGTGCCCAACGCGTGACCATGGCCTTATTTCCCCTTTAACCTTCTCTCTCCTCCCTCTCAACTTCAGCCCCAAACAACCCAGAAACCCGAAACCTATCCCCTCCCCTGCTTCATCTCCTTCATCCACCATCTTCATCACCTTCCTCTCTTCTGTCTCTTCAACAGCTCAGCATTTTTCAACCGCCAAGCAACAGCTTACCACCGTCCCATCCTCATCCATTACAATCTACACATCAAATGCCACAGAAGCGTTGCAATCTTTGCCCGCACGTCTTAAATTGAACGGTGAAGAATGAAGGACGACGGGTATAAATGGCAAAGGAAAACACCAGGTTAGGGGCTAATGAATCCTTTAGGTTTAGTTTAGTTTAATTTTCAATCGTTTCCAGAATTCAGACACACTTTTCGGTTTAATTTCTAGGGTTAGGGTTTATTGTTAGATAGTTATGGTTCGAATTTGATGTAATTGAATGCCGAATTTAGTTGAATTTTATTTATTATGTATGAATTAGGCTTTGATTGTATCGATTTTGGCCATGGTTAGTCTAGCTCTTCAGTTTTCTTCCCCCTCCTCTGTTCACTTTATGCACTACTGGGCTGACTCTGGTGTTTAACAGCGAAAGGCGAGGCTAAGGTTGGTCTAGTTGGCACTAGTTGTGGTTAATTTCCTCCCTTGTGTTGAGTTCAGTCGTGCCCTGTTTTTGGTTTGCTCTCTGCTCCTTCGATTTCTCCCTTATTTGCTTCAAAACACTGCTGATTATTGGTTAGGTTAATCTGGTTTATTGAATAATTTAGTTTACTGATGAAGATTTTGATTCGGTTATAGTGAGTTAGGTTTGTTTTGGTTGACTGATGAAGGATTGTAATGCATTTTCTATGCTCTGTCATGATTAAGCTCAATTTGTTTAGTTAAGCAACTGATTAATTGACTGAATGGTGATGTTGGGTTATTTTGTTTCGTTGATATGATGGTTTGATTGATATACTAGGGTTTGATTTTGTGGATTGAATATGACGGTTTTGTGATGATTTGCTCATATATTGGTGTGGTTGCTGGGATGTTTAATGCTTAGGTTTGAATGGTTAGTCTGAATGGTGAACGGTTTGAATGGTGCTGGTTGAATTAGCTCCCTTTGAATCCTTAAGTTGCATATTGGATGTTTGAGGTGTTGGTTAGTTTTAGACTCTGAGTTAGCTTTAGTGCAATGACGTTGAATGTGTAAACTCATTTGTAGGGTTTCGTTTAATTGCCCAGGTTTAGGTCATTTAGGTTGCTAAGTTTATTAGCATGTTTAGTCGAATACATTGCCTAACGTTCAGTCAAACTAAGACATTAGTTCACTTTGAAAGGTTTAAATTAGCCTGGTATAGATTAACTAGTTAACTCACTTTTTGTGACCATCATGTAAACTATCGTCCTCGAGGACACGACCCTCAAGTACTACAGCGAGAGTTGTACGCTTGCGGCTTTTTATTCATCAATTAAAATATCCCAGCCCACACCCACACACATATACATTTATATAGGCTGCATTAACCCTTAAGGTTTTGCATGGTCAGTATAGAAGGCCACTACCTTCAATTTTGCACACAAACACACAAACACACACACATATGTATATGTAAGATTTGTGTATATACATACATATACATATATATATATATATATATATATATATATATATATATATATAT
>JACYFF010031954.1:25783915-25802585 GCA_017589665.1 Selenicereus undatus | reverse complement strand
TTGGCTAAAACCAAAACTAAAACTAGCCTAAAATCGCCAAAAAGAACCCCAAGCGATCCCCCGAACAAAACGCTTGAATGGGCATTAAAAAGAAAATCGCATGGCCAAGCGAACGGAGAGGGGGAAAGACCGTGCCACATTTTTGACCCCTAATTGCAAGTATTTAAGAAAATTCACTGATTGCAAGTATTTAAGAAAAAAATATGTATATTGGAAAGACGGTTCTAAAACTCAACCCATAGGCAAATTGAAAGATGTGCCAATCAATATAGGAGATATTTGGATATTGGAAGACTTTATCATAGCTGACATGAATGAGACCAATGATGCCCAAATTATTCTAGGTAGGCCCTTATTGGCTACCGCAGGTTGCCATATTGATGTAACAAAGGCGTGTATAACTTTTCAAATGCAAGGGTGCTATGTTGTGTTTTGTCATATGGAGGAGAAAGTGGTTTTCCCTAGTTCTTCTCTATTAGTTAAATTTCCCCCTTCCCTTAAGATTGGCATGGAGGATGTCTTGAATTATGAAGATCCTCCTGACTTTGACTAGATTTCTACTGAGGACCCCAACCAAAGGCATGTTAAGGTGGAGTTTGCTACTCCTATGCCGCCTAACATGCCCAAGGTTGAGGCCCACGCTTCTAACGAATCTGCTATGAGCGATTATTACAGGTTTGCTCAAGTTGTTCTCTCTTTGCCCCCTATGCAAGGATTTGATGTAGATTTTAATTTGGGGGTTGAATGAGGTGAAAGTAGCCAGTCTGATGGGCTACGTCAATGGTTTGTCTTGTATGGCAATAGTGCGTTATGGCATAAATTGATGAAGACGAAGGACCTTCAACCAGAGCTTTTAAGATGGTACCTTCGATTGAAGAAATTTGATTTTGTGGTCCGTGATAAAGCTAATATCCATACAGTCACTGATCCGGGCCAAGCATAGCAGAATGGTCAAGCTCTTGACCTTAAACGAGTACTTCTTGGGAGGCAACCCAAGCCCTTTTTCTTTTCTTAGCTTTGCTTTTCATTATTTTTGTTTTAGTTTTTTGTAAAGAGAAAAAAGGAAAAAAATACAAGAAAAAAGAAAAGAAAATAGAGACACAAAAAAAGAGAGAAAAGGATAAGAACGGAATATAGAGTAAAAAAAGAGAGAAATAAAAAAAGGAAAGAAAAAAAAAATACATATGAAATAAAATGATTAGCACCATGGCTAGTAGCCTAGCACCGCAGGTTGTGGGGTGCCAAACTAGAAATTCAAAAAATACTGGTGTCAGTAGACACCACGGTCAGCTAGTGGCCACTGTCACAGACCATGGTGACCTACTACGAGCTGCGGTCAAGGGTTTTGACCACAACGACCCCCCATTTTCCCCACATTTAATATTCTTTCTCGACTCCTTCTCTCTCTACCTCTCTTTTTCTCTCTCAAAATCCACCATTAAACCTTCAAACCCTCCCTCATTTCTTCTCATTTTTACTCCATTCTCACTTAAAATTCTTCCTTTCACTTAATCATTATCTTTCTTCCTCAAATTTCATTTCTTCTTCTTCTTCGTCGTCTTCAAACTCATCTCACCTTCACCCATCCACCATAACCATCTTCTTCTCTCTAATTCTTCTTCTTTTTACTTAATTCCTTCATTTTCTTCCTCAAATTTTCTTATTTAGGTTTTAGTTTTAATTTTGTTCCATTTTGCAACAATGGCACCAGCCAAAAGACAAAGGGGTGTCAAGGAGTTTGGATCATCAAGTCAAGAACCATCCCGGCCTCAACGGACCTCCCAAACCTCCACCAATGCACGAGCCCAAGGTAACATTCCTCGCCTTCTCGGTTTAACTAACCCCAATCATGTTGCTAGATATAACTGTTTGAACGAACGCATGGTTGTGGCAATCCGTTATTATGATGAGGAATTGTTAGCACGTTTAGGAATGTTAGATGACATTAGGTGGTTGTTTGCACGGGGTGGTCTGACCCACTTCATAGAAATAAAAGAATATACATTCCGGGACCTGACCTTAGAGTTCCTGAGTACACTCCACATTAAGGTCACTAGAGGGCCTTAATGTCAAGCCAGGTACATTTCATTTTATTTGCAAGGATAATTATACAAGTTGAACCAAGGTACCTTTAACAGTATATTCAGTTTTTGACCTAGTATGGATTTACCAAACCTATAAGCCCCCCACAAATTCAACACAAATGCATTTTAGGGTGAGCTTTCGGCAAGTGTTAGGTACAACACTAGCTCATCTAAGTACACACATATTAGGAACCCTTGCATGAGGGTAGCTCAGCATATCCTAGCTTTCTGTTTCTTTGCTCGGGATGGTAGTTTGAATGTCCCGAGGTTACCTGAGTTGTGTTTCTTGTCCTGCATGCTTGACGTTGTTCAGTTTGACCTCGGTTTGTTTTTAGCCAGACAATTGTATAGTGCTGCTATTAGCACTAAGGGTAGGATACTTATAGGTGATATTATGACTCCTATTGCTGGATTTTTTGGTATTGAGCCCAACCCTGAGGACAGAGTCTCTAGGTCTGAGCGGCTTGATCAAACTGCCTTTGATATCATGAACTTTTGTAAAGTAGAGGTTGGGCATTTGTGCTGGATTACCCTAGGGATCGACTTTTACCGCTTCCCAATGTCGATCGCACCACCTTACTTTATCGGGCTATTGGGTACCTGGTGATGCCAAGGTCGTTCAACCTGCACCTTACCCTAGAGTTGGGAAAATCTGACCCGACACAATAACACGACACGAACCTGACCCGAAGTTACTGAGAGAAACGCGAACCCGACCCAAACCGAACTGATTTCGACCCGAAGTCGACATGATTTGACTGTTTAGTGTGAAAACTTGTTATTTTTCACTTTTGAGCAAATCTAAGCTATTTTTAAGGCTGATCCGAAATTGACCCGTTTATTAAATAGGTCGACCAGACCCAACCCGTTTCCTAGCTCTACCCCACCCTCTACCCCCTTATTCTAGTGGAGCCAGACCTAGCTCTTCCTCTCAACCACCACCTACTAACTATGCCGACCTACAAGCCACTGCTAGGTTCATTCAGGAGGAGCAAGTGTCCCTTCGAGCTTATGTTGCTTTTGAGAACACCGCTATTCGTGACTTTGTCCAAGAGCGCCACGATGAGCTTTGTGAGATGCTTACTACCCGGACACAATATGTTCAGGACTATAGAGCTTGTTTAGAGATCTGGCATGATTGGCATATCTCTTATGGCCAACCACCTCATCCTCCTCCCCTAGCTCTTTTCTGATTGCTCTTTGCTACTCCCCTTCCCTGTTTCGCAAATGTGCCCACATTGAGGGAAATATGTGATTCAAGCATGGGGGAGTCAGCCATTATATTTTGCTTCTTATGCCTGATCTGGTGTAGTGTACTTGTGTATTGTATATATTATTTGTAATAGTTTTTAGCATTTCATAATAGATTTTTAATCTTATTTGGCTAGAAGCATTTTAGAAGTATATATAGTTTTTTACTTTTTTTTCATTTTAGATTGCATTTTTAGTTTTATTTTAGTTTCTTTTCATTGCTTTTGCATTTTTTTAGGATCTTAGATTGCATTTTAGGAGCATGCATGAAACACAAAAAAACAAAGAAACACACACACACACAAACACACACACACACAAAGAAAAAAAATCCTCCAATGATGATCTTTGTATACTAGGTAGACTTCTTTGGTTTAGTTTGATCCTTTGATTCGCCCAATTGTGCATAAAAATGTTTGAGAATGAGTTTGTGAAATGAGCTTCATGTTTTGAACATATGTTGAGTGCAAGTTGATTACCCCGTGACTCTTTACATGAGTTTTGGCGTGTGTTCACTAATGAGCTAGTTATGACCTTGGTAGATGCCTCGTGAGGCTTTGAGCTTTTAGAGACTATTTATCAAATTACTCTCATGTTTCTTTTATGTGTGATTCTTCCTTTACATTAATTCTCTAGAACTTGCTTAGATCCTCATTCAAGATCATATCTCGCATATGCATTTATGCAATATGATTGAAGCATTTCTTTGAGTTGCTAAGCCCAACGGCCTATATTCGCTTTTCTTGATTTGAACCTCCTATTATAGCATATGGCCAAATGAGTATCTTGCTATTAAGCCAGGACTAGAGGAGCATTTTATTCTTTTGTATCAAGTTTGATTGGGAGCTAGTAAGGTGTATTGAGATTTTTTAGTGGATTTTGGTTGTTTGGTGAAGGGATGTGTGATCTTGATTGATAAAAGGAAATCCCTTATCTTTTTGTGCAAACTTTAGAGAAGAGTTCAGATTCAAAGTTTTTTATGAGTTTCCCTTGGCTAACTCTTTTGAAAAAAAAAACGAGTCAAAGAAAAAAACATTACAAAAAAAAAGAAGAGAAAAAGAGGGGAAAAAAAAAAAGAAAATACAACGAGTGTTAGCCTTGTTGGGATTGTAAATTTTTATGGCTTTCAACTCTTTGTTTCTTCAATTGGGGATGTATTTTGTTGATTTGTATTGGTTTAGGGATGATGTTGTGTGATGTATTCGAAATGTGTAGCTCTTAGTCAGTGGCTTCTAGCTCCACATTTCCAAAACATTTGTTCCCCTCTCACCTATACCCATGGCCCCATTACAACCTTATGAAAGTACTCATGATTGTCTAGTGTGTTTGCATTTTCATGATGGTGAATTTGAGAATCTTGTCAAGCTTATGGTGGATTTGAGCCTATGGAATAAGAATTAAGGGAACCTTCATATATATTTTCAAACACATGAGTTATGAGTGTCACATAACTATAGTGACGTTCATATATATTTCCATATATATATTTGTTTATTGAATGATTGTATTTGATGATTTGGGGGGGGGGGTAGATTCAAATCAACCTCTCTATGGGTAGGAATACCGGTAGAGGTAAGGTTGCCTACAGCTGGATCTCCCCAGACCCCGCGAAAGCGGGACCCACATTGGGAGTTTGTTGTTGTTGTTATTGTCTATCAAGTGGTTTTCGAAAATTTCATTCCCTAGTTTGTCGCTAAGGGATGTTACCTATGTCTATCCCAAGGAGTTTGTGTATATTTTTGGTTTTAGCATTGCTTAGGGACAAGCAACAGTTCAAGCATGAGGAAGTTTGATAAGTGCTTATCATATATATCATTTTAGGGCATTTTGGTACATTTTTATGCGCTTCAAGTTATCATTTATACTCCTATTCTCAATTTATGCTTGGGTATGGTTGTTTGATTTGTTTTGCAGGGATTTGGACCATTTTTGACCCAGCATTTGACCCTCATTTGAGCATATTTTGACTCCCCATGGATGTCCATGACGAGTTATGCACGTGTAGCAAGAGAAGACCAGAAATATGGTTCCAACCAAGACCACAGTCCAACCGTGGTGCCAGCCACAGATCGTGGTAAGCTATGTAACTATGGCCTCTTCGTTTTTCCCTCGGCTATGTGGCTAAAAATCCTCAAGCTTTTCCTTATAAGCACGTCCCTCAGCAGCAAGAAAAGAAAAGGATAGCATAGATTAGTTCATTTCTTCCTCAAACTTCACTTTTTTTAGTTAGAATTTTTAGTTTGCCTTTACAACTGAGAAATCTTGAGTGTGGAGTTCGGTTTCATTGGCGGTTCGAAGACTTGGTTGAAGGTTGTCTATGTCAAGCCCTTCCCTCTTAGATTTTGCTGATTCGATTGGGTAGTTGTTTAATTTTCAATCATGAATGAGTAGTTTATCTTGCCTAGGGACTTGATAGTTTATGGAAGTGTAGTTGGATCATATTTTAATTAATAGAATTGTGCTTTTGTTTCATGGTTGATTTGATTTCATTCTATCAAGTAATTATCATGTAGTGAGTGGGTTTTTTGCCAAATTTTGCTTGCACACTTGAAACAATTGAGTGAAGTACTGAAAGGTGAAATTTGATTATTAGACTGCTTCATAAAACTTAGCGTGGTGACGACTTGAAAGAGACATTTTCATGTTGGGAGGACATAGAGAGTAATCGAAAATATTGAACTTGGATTAAGGCAAATTAGTTTGAAAGAACGACTTTTGCTTAGTTTAGGCAATTTGGTTGTTTTCGAAAGAAGAGACTAAATTCTTGATAGATTACAATTCCTCGAAATTATTCGATTAGAGAAAAGTGCATGTTAATCATTTTGATCTAATCACCTTTCTTAATTACATAAATCCCTAGGCGTTTTCTTCCTGATTGAGTTTAAAATTAGTTAATTAAAAGTTGTTAATTCAAATCCTTGATTAAGTTGTTGCTTGGCATTTTCTGATAGAAATGACTTGATAGATTGCTTTGGTCCCTGAGGATGATCCTTTATCTAATACTACGACACCCGTGCTCTTGCGGCAGTGGTCATCTAGGTCACGTAAATTAAAACACAATGGCAAATTGGTCATAAGAGGATGGAAAATACCACTTAAGATCCTCTCTTATGCCATTTCTTCAAGGTCCGGTTCAGGTTCGAGTTCCAGTTCAAGGTCGGGTTTAATTCTGTGAAGTTTTCTTCCCTTAGGGTCTCTAACCCAACCAATCATGCAATATCCACATCCTTACAAAAAGTATTTTTGGGCTTACTTTTAAAGATTTTTTTTGGAATTTTTTTTCACAAAACAAAAACAGAAAGAAGAAGATAAACTAAAACAAATATAGAAACTAAACTAAAACCCAATCAAGCAAAATCCACAAATAAAGTTAAATAGAAAATCAAACTTCAAATTCAAAACAACTTACATAGAAAATTAAGCACATTCACAGAGAACATGGATATATTTTTTTATTTTTTTTCTGTCCCAAAATAGTGCAAAAAATTCAAAATTCAAAAAATCATAATAGTAGAATCAGCACTATATTAGCGCAAAAAAATCAAAACAGAAACTAAAAATTAGAAAAAAAAGCGTGCAGTGTTTATTTTTTCTTCTTTGGTTCTACTGCACTGTTATGCACTAGACTTGTTACTTCTAATTTTTTTTCTCTGCAAAAAATTAATCACTAAAAACAATAAGAAAATGGACCAAAATAAAATCAAAATATAAACTCTAAAATTTTTTTAAAAAAAACACAAGAAATCTAAACTAAACTAATGAACACTCATTAAAATTCAAAATCAAAAAGTACAGGTTAAAAAAAATGACTCAATCAACTAAACTATGACTCAATTCACAACCTTCATACCCAGCAATGGCACCAAAATCTAGTGGTGATTTTTAATAACAATAAAGTTTTAAACTGCAAGCGTACAGTTTTCGTCGTGGCACTTGAGAGTCCAACATTAGGGATTGTTTATGAAATTAGGTCACTAAAATTCTCATCGAAACTAATGTTGAAGTTTAAACTAATAAGATTCGAACTTGAAATTTTATACGAACTAAGTTGTTGTTCCTAACAACACTACTAACCACAACTTTTGTTGACAACAGGGCAAAACAATGTGCACAATCATCCAAATTCTTAAAGCCAACAAAGTTAAACTCATGGGATTAACAACTAGTTACAACAATTCTTGAATCCACCAAAGTTAAACTCAGCCCATCGTTGTCATCATTCAATTAGTTAAATTTAGAAAGTCAGCAAAAAAGCCAAATGCATAAACTGAAACCTCAACCAAGTTTATTTAATCTACACTACAACAACGATCCATGAAAATTTTCAAAAATCACAACTCACAATAGCAAACCAAACAACTCAAAATCACCAAAACAACATGATCCTTCACCAAATCCTTCATGAATTTGAACAGGGGCGAAGTGAACTTGGAACATGAAATCAGTTTCTTAAGCACAAAACAACTTCTCTTAAAGTGAATAAGAATTGAAACGAATTACAAATTTGTGAGTCTAAATGATTGAATCTGAAAAAAAAAGAAATAAAATGAAATTAAAACGTAATCTCGACTATTCGTTGCTCCCTCCTTGACTTACTGCCTACTACTGATTTATGGCCCCCTAATTTGGGTCCTTGGTGTTGGTTGCCTCCACTAATCACCAATTATGACCTTGTATCACCTTCTTGTAATTGCTTGAAATGGATAATGGATTGATGAGGATGAAGATGAGAGAGAAAAAGAGGAAAAATTAAATTGGGTGGTTATAGCGGCTAGTCAATTAAGGAAGCAGAATTGAGCAGTGGCAGAGGAAGAACTCTTGGGTTTCTGGGTTCACTGAGGAGCATGAAAAAGAAAAAGGGTTGGACGCATTTGTGCACATGAGACGTGCATGACAAATAAATGAAATGGGGAAGAGTTCGGTTCAAATGGGCTGAGGAGAAGGCTCGAACTGGGCAAGCACTAGGAAGTAGAAAAACAGGCCTGTAGTGAGGAGGGGCATAGGTAAAATGGGGGAAGAAGGAGTTTGCAGACGTTGACTAGGCTCCAGACCGTAGGTTTGCACCGAGAAACAGGCCCAATCGTTGATAGAGAGAGGAGACAGGCTGGATCACGTGCTAGCCACATAACAAGAACGCAGATATGCCGCAGACATGGGCTCAACGCTCGTGCTGAGGGATTAGGCTTGATTTTTTTTTTCATTTTTCTTCCTCTTTTTTCCTTTTTCTTTGTTTTGACTCATGAGAAAGAATGGGTTGAAGGGTTCTCTTAGATTTGAATCAATTTCGCCCAGTGATGCTTTTCAGCATTCTTTTCCACATTTTTCTGATTTATTACGTTACCCACAAAACAATAAAACCTAAATAAAATTCTAACATCATAATTATTAGAGCTAGATTAGGTGTAAAAACATTGCAAAAATTATTATAATTTGGATGTAAACAATCATCTCAAAACCGAAGGCCCTAAAATAAGACATTTTTAGGCCAAATGATTTGGTGCCAAGATATTTGAACCCTCATACTCAAAAAGAAGAAATACCTTATAGCAAAGTTCAGCTCTTTATCATCAATAGTTCCTAAGACATCAAAATGAAAAATTAGATGCTAAAAGAAAGAGACTTATCAATGTAAAATTCTCACACCATAAGTACATTTATTACCTAAGCCATCTGTGTCGAATAGATCAGAAGCTTCCTTTATCTCTTGTCTCTTTTGCTGACTTAAACCCATATGACATCCTTGTGGCTTCTCTTTCCTTGCTGACTTACAACTTGACTGAAGATATTTTTGCCAAAATAAGGGAAAACAAGGTTAAGAAACTTATGGAATAATCATATATTACAAGAATCAGCATGTTGATGTAATTTTTGAGGAGTAAGGGTATAAATTTATCATCCTTGAAACGGTGTGGAAATCAAATCACTAATTATTTTCGTCTCACTAAGTATAATTAATAAAACTAATTACTCACAAATTGTTATTTAAATATGATTAATTAAATTAAACTAAAACAAAGCATAATTAACAAAATCAACAAAAACATCATATTAACTAACAATAACTAGCAAAACATCTAATTAACTAAGGAAACATGAAATTCACTAACTAAAAAAAGAGAGAGGAAAGACAGTACCTCAAAACCTTCAAAATCCAATAATGTAGGTTGGCCTCCACTGCTGGAGCAAGTGGGTGATGATTGGAGGTGGATTCTCCACTTGTCCTCACTAATCTAACTCAACTACTACTAATCTAACCCATTGAAAGCAAAAAACTCAAACTTATAAAAGTGGATTTTCAAACCCCAAGATGGAGGAGAGAGAAAAAGCTTGAAATTTGCATTGTTGAACAACGAGAATAAGATATTATGAGTAGATAAGAGAATAGAAGGATGATTACGAAAGGGAGACACTAATTTCAATCCATCAATAAACAAAAGCACATAACTTTGAGCATTAAACTAGTAAATCAAACCCAACAAAGTAAGAACTTGAATAAAAATGAAGATTAAAGAAAGAGAAAGAAAGCTAATTGCATCCAAATTTCATTACTCTTTAAATGTCGCTAGAAAATAAAATTAAATCTATACTAATCTCTCCAAAACCCTAGGCTAAACTCTATTCTAAAAACCTAAAAATTGGATCCTTACACAAATAGGGGAAAGGGCTTTAAATAGATTCCGATGCAGCAAGCCACTAGGCACAACCGTGCTAAATCTCTGGAAGCCAGCAATAGAAGCGGGGTAGGACAGGGGGTGGTACGGCCGTGCCTCGAGGCACAGGCACCCCATACCACCTTTCTGGAGTTCTGCACATAAAATATAGCAAAAATAGGATTTGGCACGGCCGTGCCACTTGGCACAGGCACCCCGTGGCACCTGGTACTAGCAGCCCTTACTACCTGGCACTGGCAGCCTTTACCGCTTGGCACTGGCCACCCTTGCCACCTGACACCTGCAGCCCATGCCAATTTTCTACAGTGTTCTTCTTCCTTATTTCTTCTATAATTTTTATGCTTGTCGACCCAGCCTTGCTTCATGGTTATCCCAGGTTATTCTCCAAGGTTTTCCAGGTTAACATGTCTCTCTTTTGGCATGCTTTGCACGAATTATCCGCCATTTGCACAATTTTCTTTGTTACCTGCAAAAGCAATGAAACACAACTAAATAACCTAATTTACCAATTATTTGAGCTAAATCTAGGGAGAACAAGGTGCAAAATTCAAGTGCATCGTAGCCAAATAAATACTCCCACACCAAGACTTTCCTTGTCCTCGAGGAAAACAAACTAGACTAACTAAAAAGAAATGGAAAATAACAAAAAGAAAATCCTAACTCCTGTTGAGCGGTTTTTGAGGGGGGTGGAAAATTAAATTAAAGAAAAGGGACCTCAAATACTCGATTGTCAGTCGTAGTACTTAAGGGTCGGTCCACAGGGAGGACGTGAGATTTATGGTCATTTAAAGTGATTAAACTAATTAACTTAATGCTAATTATGCTAATTTAAAGAAAACATAAGTGCTCAATTTAAACTAAATGATCTCAATCAAACTAAGCCTAAGTTTTTGACTAAATTTGAGCATATGAAGGAGATTATGCATCAACTAGACATAAACCGCTATTAAAATCAAAACCTAAAAACTACCTAACCTAACCTGAAATCACCAAAATGTATTAGTAAATAAGCTAACCTAAATCAACTCCAAATAGTACGAGTTATGAAACCAGGGGACAATAGTAGAATTCAGCTAACAATCAACCACTACGCCAATAGCAACATTCAGCAACATCCCAAACCAGAGATCAAGCGATAAACCAAAAGTAGTACCAAGATTCAATCAAACTCAAAACACAAAAGGCAGCAGTAGGAGGGGAGAAATGACACCATAGCAGAGCACGAACTGAACACAGCAACGAAAC
Organism: Selenicereus undatus; assembly: GCA_017589665.1. Lineage (NCBI taxonomy): Eukaryota > Viridiplantae > Streptophyta > Magnoliopsida > Caryophyllales > Cactaceae > Selenicereus > Selenicereus undatus. The sequence continues at coordinate 25,791,334 of JACYFF010031954.1, read as the reverse complement.
AAGGGAAGTGAAGCAAATCTGAAACAACGACGAACAAAAAGCAGCAGCAGGGAAGGGGGAAGAATTAAAACAGAACCGAAAGCAAGAAGGAAATCGAACCAGAACAGGCGAGGAGAAATCGACAGCATACCCAAATCGAAGCAAAAATCCTTGCAATAACAACTGAAAACCGAGTATACCCATTCGAAACTAATGATTCAAACTAACTACATGAATTTAGATGCTCAAAATAACCGAAATTTGGAACTCAAATTCGAAACCCTAACTCGAAAACTTAATCTGAAAACCAAATACGAAACTGAAAAGAAAAGCGAAATTAAACTAAATCTAAACCTAAAAACGGAATTTAAACCTAATCCTACTCCTAAAATCTACCTAAAATACCTAAAACTCGAACTCCTCAATGGCGTCATCTCCATCTCTTAAATACCCGATCTGCTTCGCTCTGGGCCCTCGATGTGATGATGCGTGGATGGTGGATGAGAGGACAGCGAGGTGCTTTGCTGGCGTTTGGAGCGTGGTTGATGGGTGGTGGGATGGGGTTTGACGAAGTGGTGAAACTGTGGGTGGGGTTTTGGAGGTTGTTGGGTTTCGGGTTTCTGTGGGCTGAGTGGTTTTGGGAAAGGATAAGGGAAAGAGAGAGGAGCGAGATGGCAGAGAGAGGTGAGAATGAAGGTTCTGGGTTCAGTGTCTGGGGGTCGAAGAAGAAGCAGACGCGAGGGTGAAGGGGAGAGAGAGAGCGTGTGAATGGGAGGGGGATATTTTAAACTAATCCGGTTCGCGCGAATCAGTTTTCCTCCAAACCGGTCGGTCCGGTTTAATCTGGACCGGTTTGGTTTTTTTCTTTTGCTGCTTAGGCCAGTTTTCTTGGAATTTTGGACTGGTTTTTTGAATTCCCCTCATTTTCCCCATTTTCTCGTATTTTTCGCCATTTTCAGCCCTTTTTTCACCTTTATTAAAAATCTGCAAAATAAAATAAAATCAATTAAAAGCCTTAAAAATATTATTAAAACGAGCATAAAAACGGTGTAAAAGTACCTTAAAAATAACTCATTTTTAGTTCAAACACCTCCTTTCGTAGAAATCACGGTTGCATTTAGTATATGCAATAAGCCCTTTAAACCCCTCAGTTTCCTAAGTGGACGACTGAGGTCTCGTGAGGATTTCCAAGTGAAATACCCACCAAAAAAAATATTTTCACAAACAAAGGAAAATCTTTTTGGTTTTTGTCAAAAAATGAATATGTATATAAATAATAGGGAAATTGTGTGCACAACTCAGGCAATTGCATCACCCTAGTGACCTAAATCACCAAATTATGCATGAATAGAATATACAATCACGAGACAACTAAGTCAAAGGAAGTATCCCAACTCTCATTTTTCACCCCACACACAATATACAAAACTATGTACATCTTAGTGCATATGCATATGTGTGTCAATCCTTATGAATCAAGTTGCTAACATCGACACGATCCTCATTTCCTTGCCTAATTGCCTTCTTTGCTCCATTTTTCTTCTTTTTTTCTTTTGTTTCAAGAATAATGACACACACACACCCCCTAAACCCACTTGATTTATAAATATTTGAGCATTCCCTAAAAAGGGGTTTTATTCGATTGTGCAAAGCACTTATTTAGTCATTTCATTGTCCAAACAGATGTGAAATCAAGTAAAATAGCACATATTCATGCCAATTAAAGATATGAAATAAAGATGGTGGCTATGAACATTGCAGCTTGGGTTTTTATTCATCTTTTTTTGGACTTTTTACTTTTCCTTTTCTTTTTTTGGATTTTTCAAGAGCATAGAAGCAACTTCGACAAACAAAAAATTCACATGCCAACTTAACAAGACCCAAAGAACTGATGAAACAATGGACAAGGTAGGCACAAGATCACCCATATGAGACGGGATTATTATGAAAAATCAAATATACATCCTCAACTAGACATCTCATCATGCAAACTCTATTTACATACAACTCAATGACCTGACAACATGGGGTCACAATCACCAAAGAAAGAACATAAATCCCCAAAAAAGAAAAATCTTTCTGAATTTTTCAAAATTTTCTAAAAAAAAAAATATATATATACAAATAGACAACTCACCCCTACACCAAAACTCCATAATGTCCTCATTGTAGGAACTAAGGTGCCAAAAAGCAATCACATAAGCTATACAAATAGGAAACCAGCACAAATTCACACGTATATACAAACTAGGATAGCACTAAAATCAAAAAGAAAACCAAAAGCTAAATCACCAAAATCAAAATCAAAATCAAAATCACAAAAGAAAGCAAAACTAAAAACCAATTCTAAAACAAAACAAAACCAAAACCAAAACAAGATCAAAAAACACATCTTAAACATTAAAAAAAAAAACAATCCAAAATATCCATAACTATTCACAATCCTAGGTATCCACAACTAGCAAGTATTCACAAAACAAAATACACCACCAACAAACACACGTAGAACAAAATACACAAATCAAACAGGGGTGATCATAGCCATCTCGGCCCAACAAATCCCAAAGCTCACCTCAAAATTGATCACCCATAGAAAATCACAATCCTAGGTATCCACAACTCCAAGCTCTGAAGCAACCTAATTAACCATGTCACCTCTGAAGCAACCTATGACATTGCCCTATATTCTGCCTTTGAAGAAGATCTAGAGATAGTGCCTTGCTTCTTGCGTTTCCAACTTGTGGCAGAAGACCCTAAAAGCATCACATAGCCTGTGACTGTCCTCCTTGAAGGGTATGTTGCCCTGTTTAAGTCTGAAAAAGCCTTAAGGAAAAGATGATGAGAGCCTTTTAGTAATATTCCCAGTCCAACTGATCCTTTGATGTACCTTGGAGTATGATGTAAGGCTTGTAGATGAGTGTTTCTCAGTTGTTGTATGGCTTAGAGTTTGCACGCTAAAACTTAAATCAAGTCTGTTAGTTAACAGGAAGGTCTACTTTCCCATCAAAGTTCTACAATATATGGGATCAAAAATTAACTCTCCCCCATTTGACAATAGTTTATAATTAACGGGAAGAGGTGTAGCAGTGGGTTTGGAACCTTGTAGGCCATAGTACTTTAGTAGCTCAATTGAGAATTTCTTTTGACTAAGTACAATACCTTGAGGCAAATAAGACACTTCCAGTCCCAAGAAGTAATGTAACTTGCGAATATCCTTTATGCCAAAGACGCTATCAGGATGGTACTTTACATGTCGAATTTGCTTTTGATCTAATCCAATAATTAGGATATCATCTACATAGATAGCAATGGTGGTGACAGATGAGCTGGATTTGTTCCAGAAAAGTGAATAATCATTCTTTGATTGCTGCTAGCCTAGACCAACTAGAGTAAAGTTAAGTTTCGCAAACCATTGTCTGCTAGCTTGTTTGAGTCCAAACAATGACTTTCTTAACCTATTGACCTTCTTCGAAGGGTTTGATGATAGGGTCATGAGTGCACGGTAGTGTTGTAGAAAATAAAGGTTGTCTCCCACAAAGACAAGATCAATCGACTCAGCTTTATTCCCTCACGATAGACTAAGAGGATTAAAAGTTGAGATTGAAATTAAACTAATGTACCATCTAATCTAGTGGATAAATAATCAAGAAATTATATAAAACAAGGAATCTCTCAATTCATGTGTCAATCAAACACTTGTTCGTCAATGGGTTGTTTTAAAACTGACAATCAAAGTATTACAACCCTCTTTCACGGTGAAGTAAAATACCTAAACCTAACCAATTACCCTTTTTCGATGGCTCTTAATTTGTTTAGGTTCATTAAACATGCGATTATCAAATTTGTGGTTTCTCAATTAGTGTGACTTTATCAGAACTCCACACAATCAAGTCAAATCCTAGGGTTCTAGTATCAAATTTCACTTTTTAGTTCTTCACTCAATATCGAAAACATGCAAGAAAGTTATCAGATTTCTCATCAGACAATAAACATCTAGAATTCAATAAAATAAGTTAATAAATTTCAAAATACGAAGGAGATCAACACAAGATTATGAAAATTAACAAGTATTTGTACATATCCAAGATTAAACAACAAAAGCTAATCCGAATTATAAAACATAAATCCTAAAATGAGAAAAGAGAAGATAAGACAAGAGAAATGCTCAGCCATAGAGCGCGCTTAAATCCAATAATTGTAAACCTTGCATGAAATCCTTGCAAAATCTCCACTTCACTTTAGTCTCTCTTCCTCTAGTCTAATCTAAAACCTAATCTAGATGATGGGTTATGGTAGAATGGAATAGATGAAGAAATGAGGCTGAAAATAGGCCTTTTGATCGCGAAAATTCTCTAACCAAACATAAAAACTGCCTATAAGTTGAACGGCTGCAAAGAAAAAAGACCACTTAAGGAATGAGGCTCACCATGGCCTGACCGTAGGGACCACCATGATCCGTGGCCTCCACCATAGCCTGGCCATGGTAGCTTCTGGTTGCTTTTCAATTCCATATTGATGTTGCAAAATCTTGTCAACTCGGGTTGACCGTGTATGATATGCCGGGTTGACCATGATGTATATCCGGCTAAACCATGTCCCTTGCGGGTCTTTTGGCTAGTTTTTGTGGGCACTATGGCGCCTTGCATAATTCTTCATCGATTTTGTAGATACACTCAATTCTCTTAGCCATTTTTTTGTAAAATATCATCAAGAACACCAAACCCAAAGGTAAAATAGAAAATGGGCACAAAATCACACAATCGAGCACATTCATCCCCTAAAATGACATCAAACACTCATGAAATCCTATACAAATGTGACATTCATCGCTCCCCCATGTTGAAACCTTTTATTGTCCTCATGCAAACGTTAGATAAAACTGATAAGGGGATGCAAGTTAGGCAACTCATAACACATCACAAGCAAGGATATCAATTAATGACAACCCCAAGTAACGCACAAGGCATTTCAAAATCAGAAGAATATGAATGTTTTCAAAAAAGTATACGACCATAAGCCATATAGCAAACTAATCAGCCCCAATGAATCACAAAACACATCATGCAAACACATGAAATTGATTAGAGCCAAATAGACTAGTAGAACCTCACTTTGGGAAATTTGGATCACTCCCACTCATATGTTTGAAACATAGCATAGGTTCATTTAAAAATCATACAATGATGCAAATCACCATATGCTTGCCAAGACTCTCAAATTCTCCACCACTAGGATGCAGTGTGTACACGATAATCAAGAAAATTTCTATGGGTTGTAATGTGGGCTAAAGGATTAAGGGAAAGGAGTGGACTAACGAATTGGGTAACATGGAGCTATTTAGCCAAGTGACTATGGAGAAACCAACAAAGCACAAGGTAACCATGAAATTCACCAATGCTCCACACCCCAACAACACAATGAACATATCCCAATGAATCACATAGAAAATGAGTTGATAAAGAAGGAACACAAGCTATTTACATATCCAAGCCAATCAACTTATTCATATTTGTTTTTCTTTTTGCTTTTTTCAACATGTTTTTCTCTTTTTTTCTGTGTTTTTCTCTTTTCCCCTTTTTTTAAAAAATGAAATGAGAATTTTAACTACTGAAAGGCATAGGACCACCATTGTCAACTCACAACGTAATACACAGATACGCAACCCATACCAACATAAGGGGAACACTCCAAATCTATAATACCAACATCCCCTCATCAAGCCAACATACCAAGCAATCATAACCTTAATTGGCCCTATAAGCATCCGACAAATAAATTGGAAGTGATACTCCATAGAATTGGCTTAAGGATAGGAATTTGAACACGACCAAGGGCTAAAATGGAAGGGATCATGACAAGAAAAGGATCATAAGCTGAACGGGGCTAGCAAATGGATTAACACGTAACTCAAGGGTAGGCTATTTGGCAATGTGGCTAAAGTGACTCAAGAAAAAATGCCTCTATTATACCATTAACTATGCAAATGCTAATGTGATTTTGAACAAGCATTTAGGCAAGTCCTAGATATGCAACATGGAAGAGTCACACACATCAAAGAACATGAGACTAAATATAATGATTAGTCCAAATAAGATTTAAAATCTCAAGGGATATCTACCATGGTCTCATCTAGATCTTAAAATTAAGCTGATGTACCAACAATAGTGCTAAGGACTCCTAGGGATAATAAAGCTCTCAATCATGATAAGGGGTAAAACAAGGGATATTTATAAAACCTTCAAAAAAATTTACCCCAAAGGTGCCACTCATCAAAAGTCAATCAAGCTCATGAAGACCATCATACCTAGCAAAAGCATCATTCGAGGACATATCAAACCAATGAACACCATTGCTTCATGCACCTAAAAATGCAAACCTAAAATGCAACTAATGCAATATGCTAGTGCAAACGAAAGGGAAACCTAAAACTATATGCTTGAACTAGTATGCAAATTAAAAACCAAAATAGAAAACATGAAACTACCTGACTCCTATGATTAAATAAGGCATTATTATTCAAAGTACAAAAAAGTAAGGGAATGAAAAAGGAACAAAACATAACGTTCTCACTAGGTTAGGTGCTAGATGCACCTAAGCTAAGATGTTCTCATAACTGGGGAACATGGAGTATTAGGTACTCTATCATATCTTCAAGACTTTGCTCGCCACATCAGACGCCGTCAAAGCACATAGGATCTTATCAAACTCCTTAGACCACAGTTAGAAAACACAAGGTAAGAGGTAAAAAAGGAAATCACACCCAAGACAATAAGTATCTTCTTAACCTTATCAAATGCCTTAGAAAAAGCATCGGAAGGATTAAAGAATGTAGTCCACATGATTTTTCTGGGCAAGTACTCTAGGTACAAACTATAAAATTCAATGGAGGGATCATATCCTCTAAAGTAACCTAGGGACACATACAACATTCCCACCACGCACATCAAACATGTTATCCCCATAGCCCAAATCCATAGTACCATCACAAATCATAGGATTATTAATGGACGCATCAATATAACATTTGGTGAAATGAGAGGGTAGTGAACAAAGAGGGGAAGTACATGAATGATCAAGGTGATTGGAGATAACACTATCACAACCAAGGCTAGGAAGATCCTCACGCACAAACAGAGCACATGACCCCTCCAAAGGAATCTCAGCTAGATTATACACCTTATCCATTGTATCTTTCGACCCAAAACATACATTAACAATACTAAGAGTGTGTTTGGTAGGGGGAAAAATCATTTTCCTAGAAAATCATTTTCCATGAAAAATATTTTTCCTAGGAAAATGATTTTTCACGTACATTTTCAGCTGTTTGGTAGAATGAAAAACCATTTTCTTTTCACTTCATTTTTTGCTATTTGATAAAATGAACCCCTTGCTTTCACTTTATTTCTTTTTACCATCAACCCTTCCCCCGCTCATTGCTCT
>JACYFF010031954.1:25771883-25783905 GCA_017589665.1 Selenicereus undatus | reverse complement strand
TCACTTTATTTCTTTTTACCATCAACCCTTCCCCCGCTCATTGCTCTAACCCGACCCAATCAACGAATTCTGTTTATCTCTCCTCTTCAAAAATCAAACCCAAAACATCAGTAAGAATTATACCCGTTAATAAATCCAGAAAAGAGAAAGAGTCAACATTAATGAATCTCAATTTTTTCACTATTCCCAAGGATTACCCAATTGACTTTGAACGATATTAAACCCAGATTAAAGAAAAAGTCGAACGTGAAGACGATGGCTGTCTCAAATTGCGAAGTTTTTCAAAAGGGCAATAGTAACAAAGTTAGAGAACTCAAGAAATAATTGCAAAGATTGACGATTGAAATTATCGATGAAGATGATGAACATGAAGACGAGGGGAAGAATGAGAGACAAAATGAGAGTGAAAATAGATTGATTCTGGGCACAATTAAAAGAAAATAGAACAAGAGACAAAATTAGAAAACGAAAATCGAGCATGGAAAATCATTTTCCCTACCTTTTCAAGGGAAAACAATTTTCTTCAAATGGGGTAAAATGATTTTCTCCTGAAAATGATTTTTCCCTCCTTGTTTTACCAAACAGCGTAAAATGAAAAAATTATTTTTCGGAAAAATGATTTTTCCCCCTACCAAACACACCCTAAATCTAGTAACTACCCCAAAAAGGCTCACCTGTCTCGAGCTTCATGCATAAAGCTAAAGGGAAGGATGAATCAGGTAATGTTTGAACAACATCAGTATATTCCCTAGGTGATGCAAAGTCAAATTGAGCATAGTATGCATAATAAGGACACGAATTTATAGCATAGTCAGAAGAATCACACAAGTTACACCAAAAAGGGAAATAATAAGATCTTGCATAGAGTGCACAAGGATTAAGGAATGAAAATCTAGAAACACGACTAGTCTTCTCAAACTTAAATGAATCTCAAGCAATCCACTCAACCAAATACCATGCCTCATCAACACTTTTACCAAGAATTACCTCAATTCTCTAAAAGAGCTTGGGTTTTACTATTCACACCCTCATCAACAATGTCCAAAATTTCACATCTAACTCCTTAAATTTATAATATTTTTTGGTTTTATTTCGAAGGAAAACAAAATGCGTCGAGAAAAATCCAAAATTGACACTAGTCCCTGGTAATAGAGCCAAAAATTTGATAAGGCTGCCAGCACACGATGGCGTTGTAGCAAATCAAGGTCATCTCCCATAAGGACTAGGTAAATCGACTAAGCTTTATTCCAGCAAGATAGGTTAAGCGGGTTAAAATTTCATATTAAAATTAAATTAATCTACTATCTAATCTAGGGGATAAATAATCAAGGAATTATGCAAAATAAGGAATCTCTCAATTCATGTATCAATCAAGCACTTCTTCTTCAATATGTTATTTTAAAACCGACAATTGAAGTATCATAACCCTATTTCAGGTGAAGTGAAATACCTAAATCTAACCAATTTTCTTTTCTCAAGTGCTCCATTAAGCATGCCATAATCAAATTCGTGGTTTCTCAATTGGTGTGACTTTCTCAAGAGTCCACATAGTCAGGCCAAATCTTAGAGTTTTAGTATTAAATTTCATCTTTCAGTTCTTTACTCAATACCCAAAATATGCGAGAAAGTGATCAAATTTCTCACAAGATAATAAACATCTAGCATTCAATAAAACAAGTCAATATATTCCAAAATACCAAGGAGGTCAACACAAGATTGGAAAAATTAACAAGTATTTACACATATCCAAGATCAAAACAACAAAACCTAATCCAAATTACAAAACATAAATCCTAAAATCATAAAAGAGAAGAGAAGAGAAGAGAAGTTCTTAAACAAAGAATGCACTTCATTTCGTCGATTGCAAACCCAGCATGGAATCCTTGCAAGATCTCCACTTCAATTCACTCTCTCTTCATCTAATCCAATCTAAAACCTAATATAGAGTATAGATTACAATTAAATGAAATAGATGAAGAAATAAGGCTGAAAACATGCTTTTTTATCGCGAAAATTCTCCAGCCAAATATAAAAACTACCTGGAAGTCGAACAGTCGCAAAGAAAATAAGGTGCCTTAGGGAAGGAGGCTCAGCATGGCCTAGCCATGGGAACCACCATGGTCCATAGCCTTTACCCTGGCCTACCCATGGTGTCTTCTAGTTGCTTTGCCCTATTGATTCTATATAATCTTATCAACCTGGGTTGATTGTGTATGCTATCCCGGTTTAACTATGATGTATATATAGGTAAACCATGTCCTTTCCGAGTTTTGGTTCATTTTTATGGGCTCTTTGGCTCCTTGTATCATTCTTCATCGATTTTGTATACACATTGAGGTTCTCTTAGCCAATTTATGCAAAATATCATCAACAACACCAAAAGCGTAAAACAAGAAAGGGGCATAAAACCACACAATCAAGCACACTAATCCCCCAAAATGACACCAAACACTTATCAAATCCTATGTAAATATGGCGTTCATCATTTGGTATCCCTTTTGGTAGCTCCATATAAAATTCTTCATCTTTCTCTTTATGTAAGAAAGCATTATTAACATCTAGTTGGAAGAGATCCCAATCTTTTGAAGTAGCCAAAGCAAACACATTTCTTATGGCTACAATCTTCACCACTGGAAAAAAAAACCTATTGATATTTTGCTCCATACTATTGTGTAAATCCTCGAATAATTACTCTTGCTTTGAACCTCTTAAGTGCACCATCAGAGTGCAGTTTAACTTTGTAAACTCATTTGCTACTGTGGCCTTCTTTCCTGTAGGTAAATCCACTAAATCCTAAATTTTTTTGCTATAGTGCATCAATCTCCTTATTCGTGGCCTCTACCTAACAATGGATGAGTTGAGGCTTTTTCATATGTTTTTAGCTCTGTGTATTGATAAATATGACAAAGCAGAGCATGATGCGTTTGAGGCAAGGCATGTACAGGTACAACAAACCCTAAAGATGCATGAACAACATGGCAATAATAATCCTTCAAGTAATACGATGGCTTGTGACCTCTAATGGACCTCCTGAGAGGTATAGATTATGGAACATGTGTGATATAGTCTGCACAGATTCTAATTCAGACAAAGAAGAATCTAGCTTGTCATGAACTAAGCCAGTCTAAAGGGATGTTACAAAAGAGTGTTCTGAGTGAAGCTAAAGTGGATTGAGATGTGTAACTTTCATAAGTAAACTCAGTGACTGCAAGTGGTAAAAGAATGTTAGAAGAATGTTGCTTGCCATGATAAGGAAAATTGGCTCATCAAACACCATATCTCCTGGCATAAGTATTTTGTTTGTTTCAAGATCTAATAACTTGTATGCCTTCTGACCATATGGATAACCCAGGAAAACACAAGGTTGTGATCTTGTTTACAACTTATGTTTGTTTTCTCTCAATAGAAGCATAGCGCAAGCAACCAAAAGCTTTCAAATGATCATAAGTTGGCTAATGCAAAAGGGGGTATTAAACTATAATGTTGAAGAAGGTATTCTATTAATTAGTTAAGTTGCTATTAGTAAGGCTTTACCCCAATATTTGTGAGGCAAATTTTCTTGGACCATAAGGGCTCTAGTTGCTTATAATAGATGTCGATGTTTTCTCTCAACAACACATTCTGTTGGGGTGTATCCACACAAGATGACTAGATCATGATGCCTTTTTCATCATAAAATTGCTTAATACGATCACTGGGAAATTCCACACAATTATCACTCCTTATAACCTGAACTTTAGCATCAAACTGCTTCTCAACAAAAATAATGAATGTTTTAAGTAACAGGGTAACATTACTCTTATGAGATAATAGATGAACCCAAGTTGACCTTGAAAAATCATCCACTATAGTAAGAAAAAACTTACAACCACTGTGAGTGCTATATGGATGAGGGCCCTATATATCTGCATGTAACAATTCAAAAACTTTAGAAGCCCTGCCATGACTTAAAGGAAAAGATAACCAATGTATTTTTTCCATATGACATATTTGACAAATTGAACTTTGTTCTTTATTATTGAAGCTAGGTAAATTCATACACCTTATTTGCTCGAAGGAAGGATGACCTAAGATGCCACATCTTTGATGTAGAAAGACATGCAACAAAACTAGGAGTAAGTTTTCCAACACTATCAATTGACTTTGATACACCATCAACTATAGCTTTGTTTTTTAGCACTGTATGCAAGTATTGTCCCTTGTCGTCTTTACCAAGGACCACTACTCTCTACAATGTGCAGTACTAAAGTATGCAAGTGTCATGTGAGAATGTCACCTTAGAACCATCTTGTTTTGTCAATTTACTGACTGATAGAAAGTTACATTGGAAATTAGGCACATGCAATACACGCTTTAAAACCAAGTCTGATGCAATCTGAACTGAACCAATATGCTTGATTTGTGCTTGTTTTCCATGAGGCATTGTAATGCAGCAATATTAATGAACACATTTCACTTCAAGAAATAAAGATAGATTTGGTGTGGTGTGATCACTTACGCCACTGTCAAGAACCCAAGTAGACTGACTAAATGAAGTTAGAACACTGAACTTGTTACCTGCCACAAAACCAACATGAGCACCTTTATTAGTACCTCCAATAACATTAAGAACTTGCATGTTAAGAAGAATAACAAGCTAGTTGTATTGCTTCCTTGTCAGGCTTGGCATAAGGGCTTGTGATATTAAAGCATTGGGACCTAGAATCATGATATTACTCGATACAGCTTCCAAAGAATTGCTCACTATAGTATCTGCTTGAGTTGTTGCTGCTAATCTTCTTCCCTTATTATGAATTCTATGATCAGGGGGATATCCATGTATCTTGTAGTATATTTGAATAGTATGACCTTGCTTCTTGAAATGATCACACAATAATTGTCTCATGTTTGAATTATTGGACTTAGGAAATCCTTTAGTTGACAACGTTAATCTTCTGTTGCCCTATTAGAGCCACTTGATCAACCACTGTAGGATTTATAGCTGTACCAACTTGAGCATTAAGAGCAATAGATTGAAACATAATCTGAGACATAGTATTGAGTCCTCTTTACTTCTCCTCTTGGAGAATTACATTATAGGTCTAGTTTAGAGTAGGCAATGGCTTCATCATGATTAGATTACCTCTAACAATCTTATATTGCTCATTTAGTCCAACAAGAAAATTCATGAGTTGTTAATTCTCAATCATTCTGTGCATAACAATTAACCTAGCACATGCAATACCACAACTACATTGAGGAATAGTAGCGATTAAATTGTACTCATCCCATAACTTGTTGATCTAAGTATAGCAATTAGCAACTAAGAGTTATTTTTAGAAATTGAACACAAATGTCTCTATACATGAAAGATCCTTGTTCCATCAGCTTGTCCATATCTTTGCTAAAGCTCTACCCATGCATTATGTAAAGTGGAAGAAAACATGATGTTGTCTACAATGTTCTTGATAGTGGCATGCATGATATAGGCTAAAACCATGTTATCACACCTGTCTCATTTTGCTTGCAGAATGCCAAAACATGAGCTTCAGAATCAGGCCTAGCATATGAATCGAGTACGAAACTGAGTTTATTTTGCCAATTAAAGCAACTTCTATGGCTTTTTTCCAATATCCATAATTTCGGCCATTAAGAAGATTACTAACAAGTACATTGTTAGGATCATTTGAATGATGGAGATAAAGAACATGTGAAGGATTTATCAAAAAATCTTTAGCCATTTTGAACAATGTAATAAAAAAAAAGCAAATCTTGATTAATGACAAAATCGATGATCAACAGAAATCAATTAATGAAGAACCCAATCTGAATCATAAAATGTTAGCTTGATGAATCAAATCAATCAAGTGAAGTATCAAGAAGCAGATTAGGCGTTTGATGAAATGCCAGGCAGAATCAATTAGTGATAAAAAACAATTGATTGAAAAAGAAAGAACATTAATCTAATGAATGATTCAGATCTTTGTTACATGGATGCTCTAATACCATGTCACAAATCAGCATTTTCACATTGAGGAATGAAAGGGTGTAAGATAGAAATCAGAAAAGGGAAAGAGAACATTTACAGAGAGAGGATCTCTCATTCTATTTTGAGAAAAATGATGTACAAAATGAATGGAATTCTAGCCTACAAGATATATATATATACATAGCACTAACTCATAACAGAATGCGTTTAATTATGTACAAGCATAGCAAAATATTGCTCAGGTGTCAGCTTAGGTGTCTGAGTCATGGGGTAGTTCAACAATTCTACACATACGATACCATACACCTTTCTCCAAATGCGCAACTTGTGTATGCTCTCTTCTTTGACTCTTAAATTTCATTGGTTCAATCTGTTGATGAAGTAAAAATGGCATTACAAATTTTGTTGTTGTTACTCCTATTTTCCTATCTATTTTTACTGAAGTGAGAACTTTTTTGGAGGGCATATATCCGGATGTGATTCTAACTACATATCTGCCAAGAGTTTGAGCCAGTGTTTGTTTATCATTGTTTTGGATATTTAACTCAATGAATAAGTGTTTGATTCTACCATAGGAAATTCAAATGGATCATTGATTATAGAAACTAAGCCATTTGAATACATAGGACTAATAAATCGATGTTTGCTTTCCAACTAGGGAGCAGCAAGCAGATGGTGATTGAACTCAATGGTGTCACTTCTATTATGACTATGTTGTGGTTTTTTTTTGGCACATGAAGAGTGAAGATTGAGTTAATAAGCTTCAGGCAACAAGAATTCTAACTTCTAACAATACCAATATCACACCATAAAGGGTTATGTGACTGCCTTTCATTTTGCCATACTCTTATAAGTAGCATCTGAACCTTTAAAAAACCAATTAAAAATTTCTAAAAGCAAACTAAATGTATATATACTAATCATGTACACTCATTAGTAATCTTGGAGTGAAATTATAACTCATAGATAGTATACCAGCAACAACTATAAACAATTCAGCCAGAACTATATAATATAGCAATCAAGAAGCTAAAAGTTCATAACTTTACCTGATTCTGGAAATCTTGACAACATTTTAAAATCTCACTCGATTGCATATAGAGAACACCACTTCCAACCAAAGCTCTAATACTCATCCATACTACTAATAAGCACAACTTCAATTCCCACCATGGATTTTTTCAGTCTTGAAGCTTCACACACCCAATACAATAGAAACTTTCTTAGCCAAAAATTTACAAGAAAGGAAGTACCTCTATACCTTTCAAGTTATCCCTCAAAATGCCCTGTTGTTAATAGCTACAATTTCTGTTCATTATTTTTTTTCTCCAATTGAATCATCCATCCTTCAGACGTCAGAAAAGCATGCCAAAAATTGCATCAATGTCTTACCTATATGATAGATGTTGTCTTGTACTTTGAACACATTAAACATATTAGATTAGTCTATGTGCACTAGCATCATCCATATGTAAGCTGTTTGATATTCACATATATCCAAAATAATACACAAACTAAAGCTCAAGTATTATAATATTCAGTTTCCCTCATTTTAAAAAAAAATATCTAGAAAATTAATACTAGTCTAATTATTTAATCTTAGTTTCTACAATTTTCTCCTTCTAGCTTACACTTAAACTTAAACAAACCTAACAAATCATCGAAAGGATTTACCCTTTCAAATAAACAAAATATACCAATCTAAACAAATGCCACCAAGCAATTAGCATGAAACTCTAAACTATAAATTTGATTCTGTTGGGATAGTAATTATTTCTTAAATCTAAACAACATGTCAAATCTATCATAACTATTTCTTACATTCAAACAACATGCAAATTATGACATACACATATCATTAAGAATAAATACAAACATCAAAATTTTAGAATATCTTACAAAATACTTCACTTCACTTTGCTTTTTTCTTGACTTTCTAGCTTTAAAAACACCTATCAAATATCTTATAAACAAAACCATAAACAATATTTATTATTTCATATATATAATTCAAATAATAATTTAAGTGAAAAATATAAACATAGCTAAATTACTTGCTTAGCAAAATTTTATGTCCTTACTTCTCTTCACTTGCCACAATATTCACAATTTTAGATGAGAATAAAATGAAGTTTACATGAAAATGAGATAAATTTTGGTATAACATTTTTACATTTGGGATGGGGTATTTGTAGACTTTCTAAAAGCTGCATTTGAATGGTCAAAAGGCCAACGATACTTTTCTTTGCTTTATTTTTTTGGGGCTCGGCGATGAAAGAGCGTGTTTTGACGGCAAAAAGGATAAAAAAGGAAATGCAACCCAGACTGCAGTAGGGATCTGACTAGTGTTCCATGTCATCTTCCACGTACACTACAACCACGCCATGTGGAACACAAGCCTCGCACATGGAACGCATTCCAATGGAGATGTTCTAAAGGATTCCAATGATTTGTCGTGTCATGGGAGAAGACCACATTCAATTAAAATGTCAGTGCTGCGGGTTTCATCTCGTAAAAAAGTCAGACGCTTTAGCCGAGGCTACTTCTAAACTTATCTCTGTTATCTCTTGTTCTTATTAACTGGCAATAATCTTTGGCTGTTACTTTTTCATTTATTATGTAAAAACTTTTGATGCATTGTGTGATTAGTTGATTATATGTTACCTTTCCCCTTAGTTGTATTGTAATCAATTTGCATATTGATTAATAATATCATTTTTGAGGTATCATTTGTATAAATTTTCCGATATCTTACTCAACATACTGTCCTTAATTGCAGCAAAAATGGTCTTCTTCGACCTTCCCGCAATGGTAGGATCCCCTAGGTATTTTTCCTTGTGCATCAACTTGTGTCATCCACCAAATGGCCTCCATCTCCTTTTTTATTTCCGCTAGTACGCCACTAGGGCACCTCAAACTTCTCCAAATTAACTTCCTGACCCGATACTTCTAAGTTGAATTCATTTTGTTGGAAAGAATGTAACTTGTCGGTCAATTGTTTCTACTTGACTGTACTTGTAATTGTGGTCCAAATTTGTTCATAAAGATGATTGCCATAGTCGTGCAAGCTTATAAACAATCAAACTACTATTTGGAGCAAATTTCGAGTATCCGTATCATAAAGAATGGACTATCTTAGTGTGCCTATGCTTGAGATGGTCCATTTCATAGATGAAATGGGAGAACATCCAACCTTCCCAATTTTGAATGTTGATAGATTTTTTTTACTGCGTATACAAAAATATGCTCTAAATTCATCTGGATGTCTTATATATGTACAACTGTATATATTAGAGGATAAACCCATTCTTTAGTCTTTAACTATTAGTGTAATATTTTCATTAAAATGGTTCTTGAACATGATATCAAAATAGTTCTAAGCAAGAGGTCTCGACTTCAAATCATAGTAGCCCTTTTGATTTACTGTGCAAGGTAGGGGAGCCTTTGGAGTATCCACGCTTTAAGCCCAAAGGGCATTCGCGTGAGGAGTGTTGTTAGAGTATAAACATATTTCTAGGCTTTCAACCATCTATTTAATTTTTTTATTGAGTTGGTTCTTAAATATGGTATTTGAGTGGGTTGCTTTTGAGTTTGTCATCTTCCCCATTTGATTGAAAATGTGTTTATGTGTTGAGCCTTGTGAGCGGCCCACACATAAGGGCACATGTTGAAAATATAAAAATGGGATTGTCCCACACTCACATAATCAAAGCCCTTGAGCATATATATAAACTTGTGAGTTGCTCAATCCATTGTCAATTTGTGTTGGGTTAGAATCTCATTTGAGCTTATACATATGATACATTTATTGAGAGTATAAAACTATTCTTGAGCATGCACATATGCCATTTGTGAGAGATGGCATATTAGAATATAAACCTATTCATAGATCTTTAACGATCCGGTTAAGCTTTTAGTTGGCATGATTACAATTTAACTAGAGTGGGAAAGAGATGTCCTTTGTCAACCTTTTTTGAGATGCTCTCATTAATTTGATGATTTCATCCACTTCAGCCTCTGCTCAAATATAAGACGACCACCAAGTCCGTCAGCATTCCTGGCTTAATTGTCCAAACTTAAAACATCTTGCAAGTATGAGAGTGAAATCATTAAACATTATGACAGGCTCGAAGAGAAATCCATTCATCCAGGGTATTACAAGTTTAGGTCAACTTCTTTTCCGACTTCTAGTACACTATCTTTAAACATATCGTTATACTTGAAAAGTAGGAAAACTTGATAAAATATCACTAGATTCACAAACTATTTCAATTTCTTTATAGAGTGATATTATTGGATCCAACCGCTAGTAAAAATTTGTCCAACTCGAAAAAAAGAGGGTCGGATGACAAACTTTATGTCTAGAGTTAAAATTTGGACAATTGGTCAGGTCCTAATGGTAATTCAGATTGGGTCATGACAACCCGACTTAAATTCTTCGAATTTTGTGGCCAATTCTAGTTTAAACAAATTTTAACATTAAGACAATTGGGTTTACGTATATTAGGTCTAAATTTTTTGAACTTTCGATAAAAATTCTGACAATCAAGTTTTGAGATGAAAAATTTGGGTTCGGGTTTGGTTTTATTCATAATTTCGGTTAAATTTTCAAACTTCAAATTATAAATTCGAACAATCGGATTGAGTTGGGTCCGATTAAGATGTCTGAATTTTTAATTTGCATAGGAACCGAATGTCATGTTTTTTCTGAATGATTGATTTGTCATAACTCAAACTGTTGTCACTGCTATTAGATATAGAAATTTTAAATCTTGTATCCATCATCGACTTACCAATAATACTATCCTAGACTACTAATAATAAGAGCGTTAAATGGCAAATACTCTCATGCGCGCATTATAACATTTATACCAGTGAACTCACTCTTGATATCTTCGAGAATGACATTAATTACTCATCAACAACTCCTCACACGTACAACCTAAGTTCTGAAGGTTTTTTTTCAAGAGTAGACAAGGTAAATTGTCTACATATATCCATTGGGTTTCCCATTTCATGGGTAAGGCCTGACCCAACGAGCTAATAGCAGATATAGAGTGCAAGGGAAGAAAAAACAGAAGTAGATCTGATAAAATTTACGTAAGATTTGAAACCCGAATCGAATGACCCAGATCTATACCAACCCAACATCAAAAATAGACGCACTGAAAGTGGACCCGAAATTCAAATTGACATAAATGGAACCATATCCGTCCGAAAATTTCTAACAAAGTTGCATATTTTTGCATGACAAGTTTATTGGACCGAAACGGTTGATCCGAAGTTGACCTGAACCGAAATTCACCGACCCGATCCAAAATACCACCAAACCCGGAACATGACCCGACCTATACACAAACCCAATGACACATTTGTCAAGTCTAAACATAAGCACTGGAATAAGGCTAACAAAGGTATAGTTCTGACAATGACCAGGCTAATCTATTTGATATTTTGTCACAAACTCTTTTTGGGCAAATGAAAACCATTTAATGCCATCGTTTTCTGTTTCCAGCCTCCAGCACCCCGCTTCCCCAAATTTTGCCGGCCCAATCCACTATCTTTGTAGCTCTTCAAACGCAAATTATCAGGATCCCAAAGTTGGGCCCAAATAGTGCACCCCGTGTTCGGCATAATATATAAAGCGCGCCCAAAAGATAACGCTAATTCTGTGATAATAATAGGTATAATTTTGAGTACCCAAGAGACACATGTAGTTCGCAAACTATTGCATATAATCAGGTGAACAGTATATTTTCCCCTCCCGATTTTTACTATATATACTAGAATGCAAAACAAATTTCCACGAGTAACAATTGCTCTAGTCGTTAGGTCTTTGGTTCACATCCTATGGATCATCGGTTTAAATTAGTTTGAACACAATGTTAAGGCATTGTCTTTTCTGGCCTCCTAACCTTCCTTTAATTTTAAAAAAATAATTTAGACTATTAATTTATTTATTTATACTTCATTTAATAAAATTTATTTATTTAATTATTTCATTCAACTAAGTTGGCGCTGTGTGTGTGTGTGTGTGTGTATATATATATATAT
>JACYFF010031954.1:25729831-25756883 GCA_017589665.1 Selenicereus undatus | reverse complement strand
TATTATTATTATTATTATTATTATTATTATTATTATTATTATTATTAGCAAGTAAAAGCTCATTAAAAAAAATTCATTACAACTCCCTAAAATTTTCAAGTACCACATTCTTAAAAATTTGAGTCTAACAAGAGATACATCAAAGTAGTTCAGAACATTAGATGATGTACATGTCACTATACATATATACTATAGCTCACCAATAGATAAAGTATAGTTCATTAAACAAACATAATTCAAAATATGTCATGTAATATGTTTGTACTCACCAAAAGTGTATGTGCTCACTAAAAATGTGTATATGCTCACTAAAATGCATCTAATCTTGATTTGCGTACTAAACTTATAATGTATTATATTGTTTCTTAACTCTTTTTTTTTACATTATGAATAGCTAGTACTTCTTGCTAAATCATATCGATCATCACATCATTTCATAGCTCAATAAATATTGTCTTGACTCACTAAATAAATACCATAACTCACTAAAAGACATAGCACAAATCACTAGAACATAATTTAATCAAATTTTCATTCGCTAAATGTATATCATGGCTCACCAAACACTACATAAAAGCTCAGTAAAAAATCTTGCAGCTCACTAATTTTTTTCAAGTACCTCATTCTTAAATTTGAGGTTAGCAAAAGATATATCATAGCAGTTTAGAAGATTACATTGTGTATAGCTCATTATACATGTATACAACAACTCACCAAAAGATACACCACAATTCACTAAACAAATATCATACTGTGGAAGATAAACTGTAATGTGTTTGCGGTCACTAAAAATGGGCATGTGCTCACCAAAAGTATGTACATACTCACTAAAAATGGGCAAAGTGTTGTTTTTCTCTCTAAACATTATGGTGTATTATGTTGTTTGCTCACTCAATTTTTGTTATGAATAGCTCGTGTTGCTCACTAAATCATATTGATTATTACGTATATTTCATAGCTCATTAAATATTATTCTAACTCATTAAATAAATACCATAACTCACTAAAAGGCATAGCATAGATCAATGAACTATAATTTTGTTAACTTTTAACTCACTAGTGTATATCATAACTCATAAAAATACTATATAAAAGCTCAATAAAAAGACATATATAGTACAACTCACTAAGTAAACTTTTCAAGTAGGTCATTCTTAAATTTGAGTCTAGAAAAAGAAATATCATAACAGTTGACAAGATTACATAATGTGTACTTCATTATACATATATACCACATCTCATAAAAGGATATATGTTCAATCAGCTAAACAAATATCGCGTTTCATAATATGGACTAGAATGTGTTTCTGCTCACTAGAAAAGTCTATCTACTCACTAAAAATGTGTACTCGCTCACTAAAAATGTACATAATGTGTACTTCACTATACATAATGTGTAATTCTCCATTTAAAGATAAATAGTAATTCAAATATAATTTTGTTGAAAAATTTGACTAAGATGCTTTTAAGTTAATGACTTCTAATTTTTTGTTCTCAAAATTATTTAAATGATCTGAATATGTATAAAATTAATAATGTTACCTATTAACATGAAATCATTGTTCATACGAACATTAAGTTTCTCAAAATCAACCAAATCAAACCTATGCCTTGGAATATCGGCACAATCATCTTCTAACGCCCTCACAATAGTCTTTGGGAAAAGTGAAGCATTAATTTGCAGTCACTAACCACAAGATAATTATTTTTATTTCCTTCGACCTTGAAGTTCGTAAATAAATATATACAACCTCGATATCTATGAGCAAAACTTCCTTTAATTACTGCATGGATATAATCAGACTGTATGACCAAAAATGGAATGGAGATTTAAGATATTCTAAAAATCAAAACGACTTTAATTATTTGATAAGTGAATTCAACTTACTATCTTTTCATCAATTAGAACTATCTCGATGCTTATAATCTCTCCCTTCCTTCGGATGTTTACAACTGTCGACAAACGTGCAACTCTAGTCTTGATTTTCTAGTCTTCCTTCTCCTTGGTTAAATTGCTCAAAAATGTGTAGTTGTAGACAACTTATTTAGATTTGTTCCTGAACACATATATGTATTGAGACTGACAAAGATATAGAATACTTGCTTCTTTTGTATAGAAGGAAATACACATATATTGCTTACAATGAGGATGAGGATCCCATCATATGTGGAGCAAGAAAAAAAAAAGGACTTCGATCGAAGCTAGGAAAGTTTAGCGGTAGGTGTATCCTTTTGATGGACTAATTGGGTTTATATAGAAGATATTATTGTTATTCTTTGTATTTTATTTGGAATTATTATTATTATTATTATTATTATTATTATTATTATTATTATTGTTGTTGTTGTTGTTGTTGTTGTTGTTGTTGTTGTTGTTGTTGTTGTTGTTGTTATTATTATTATTATTATTATTATTATTATTATTATTATGGTTCAATGTGGTTTAACTGCTAATTATGTTGCTAATGGATTACCACCCAGCCTCATTATACAACAATTTGGTCCGTATGTGGTATGAATCTTGCCAATTTTCTCAAAGCTGGAGGTGCATATAGATATTGAAGCAAAGCTGCTTGAAAGTTTTGCTTTCTCATGTTAGGAAAATGCTGAAGGAGAATTTCGTGAGCTTAACTGTCAGTTGAAGAAACAAATTGAATAAAACAATCACTATAATGGTTTTATTTTGTGCCAAATTATTCCACGGTTTTATTCTTGATTTGTTTTCATGTTTTCACTCTGTTAGCTGAACATGTAGCCATTTTTTCCTATTCATGGATTAAGATCTAAGGTCTTTGATGAAGATTCCTTCGATAAGTGGGTGAAGTAGGGTGAAGCACGAGTTTTACCAGCGAGTTTGAGTCTATACAAATAGTTGCAACATCTTAGCTTCAAAGTATTCCTCTTGATGGATGAAGTGAACCTTGTAGGAATGCCACTGAGTTTCACATATTCACAAGATGAACTAAGGGGAACTCCAATCAAATAGTAATTATATTTTTTTGGTATTATTATTTTTTTAACTTATTATTATCTTTGATTTTCTTGGTTTTACAATCGCTAAACTTTAATAAAAGTGGATTGGTAATTACTTTGTCAACTGATTACCCTTACTTTACCTAGCTTCATTATACAACAATTTATGATTCAAAGAATTATGTATGTCATTTTTTCTTTTCACTTTATTAATTGATGACCGCTACTTGACCTAAACTTTAATTATGTTAGTTTGGTATTAGGTTTATTTTTTGGCTAACTTATGATTGTTTATTGATTTGCTTGATCTTCTATAGCCTCAAAACTTCACTAAAACTGATTATTGGTAATTATTTTGAAAACGGATGAGCATTGCTATATGTACCCAACCTCATTATACAACAACTTCAGTAAACCCCTGAGTTTCTCAACTTCACAAGATGAATTAGGGGGGAGTCTAATCAAATCAAATAGTAATTATGTTTATTTGGTATTATTATTATTTTTGTAACTTGTTATTATCAATTGATATGTTTGGTTTTCTATATCCATCAAGTTTTAATAATGGTGCTGATTGGGAATTACTTTGTTAAATGATGACCCTTGTTTTACCTAGCCTCATTATACAACAATTTACTATTTAAAAAATTATGTATGTCATAAAATTTTTTTTTTACTTGAGATCATTAATGTCTAACATGTTTGTGTAAGCATATGACTATTATGGATGTGCATTAGTATCAGTATCATCGCTTGTGCTCCATGATTTTTTATTTATTTATTTTGGATAAGTGTTCCATTGGCCTGGAATATGAGACTTTAGGAGCATTTAGCTGTGGGTGGCAAGTGTGACTCTAATCAAGCTGTTATGGTAAAGATTTAAAGATGCAGTCTGTCCATAATATAATATTGTACCTAAATAACAATTACATTCAAAATAGCCCAATACAGTATCATGCAATGTAAGAATGCAGTCCATAATATAGTATAATGCATCGTCATTCCCAACCTTGGGTTTCTACGTGGGGAAAACTATAGCACATTTATAATCTTAGGAACGATTGAAGTGCTTCATAAATTACAATGCAAGTTTCAGATGTTTTATGCCTCCTCTGAAGAAGATAATTTTAAAAAAAAATGAGAAAGAGAAATTCGCAGTTCATGTGGGTATTCATTTATAATTGAATATGTCAAGCAAAAAAGTTTAAAAGGTATTTGTGACATTAAATTGTATAAACATTGTTGTATTGTGATTTCAAAAGTCATAGTATACATACGTTAGGAAGATTGCCCTATTGGGATTTGTTGTATTAATCACAGAACTCCAAAAGAAAAAAGAAAAATTTTAAAACTTACTTGACCAACGATATTGTGCCAAATGTCATTCATCCTGCAATACATTGAGTTTTATATTATATATATGATATGATACCAAGTGATTAGTGATAATTAGTAGCATATTTGGTGAGCATTATCATGCATAAATCGTTCTCTATTTTAATTGTATTACAATAATATTAATGTAAAGAAAAATCTACTACAATTTACTGCGTTAATTAGTGAGTACTATTGCATATGTTAGCGAGCCTATATTAATGAACATTATTGTATATATTAGCAAGCATTATCAAATGTATTAGTTAGCATTGTTATATATATTAGTGAGCATGTATTAGTAACTACGATTGTATGTATTAGAGATATTTATCATTTCATAATAACAAAAATTAAACAATAATATCAATAAACCTTTATTTTATGCATTCATGTGCATTACTTGGTAAGAATTATTGTATATATTAATAAGCATGTATTATGTACTTAATATTTTTTGGTTATGAAAAATGTTATACTGGAAGATTATTTTGTTGTGTATCATTCATGAGTGAATGTTTGATTCATAAATGTTTGCTCGTCACTAAAAAAATTAGATTAATAATATGAAAAGAGAAATACATATAAAAAAAAAGGTGAGGTGAAAAAGTAATTATGCCACAACTTTAAAGCATAAATTATGATATTTTATCCTCTTTTATTATGTAATAATTGCTCGAAATAAATTATCAAATTAGAATTTTAATATTGTTTTATTTGTTTTGTAGGAATTTAGAATTTTGAAAAAATGGAAAAAATAATGCTCATATGATGGATATTGGTTCAGATGGAGAAATAAAGAAGATGAAATATGACTGGCCTAGCGTGCAAGCCCAGTAGTCTCGAAGCCCAGACTTCTCTCTTTCTTCCTCTTTCTATCTTTTTGTGGGCTGGCCTAGCTCCCTTTTTCCCTTGTTCCCGGCCCAGCCGGTCATCAGCACTCCTAGACTCGGCCCCATCTCTCCCTCTCTCTCTCTTTCACGTAACTCTCACATCCCAAGCACGTGACTTCAACACCAGTCCCCCACTCGGTCTCGTCTTCTTCTTCTCATCCCACACAGTAGACCGAAAGAACAGGGCCAAACACAGAGCGACATCCATGGTTGTTTGTCTCCCTCATTACCCAGCCGTTACACCCCCTCTCTCCTCACCATTTATTGAGCCATTATCTCCATCTTCAAGACCACGGTAATTGAGCCCAGAAACCAAAAGGCAGAACATGGGCCTCTTCAGCAGCCCTTCATCTTCCTCCATCAATTCTTGGTTTGGCTGTTATAGACAAAGGAATTCGGGCCCATGAATCCACCATTAATTCGAAATTAATGGGGGGACCGAGGGGGCGACTTCTAGAGCTTCAAAGAAGGCTCGAATGGTAGAGCAACGGGAGGCAGATTAGACTCGCGTAGAGTAGAGTAGAGGATAGCATCGATTTTTTTCGATTTTTTTTCCCTTTTCAATCTAGATTATAGTCTCACGAATTTGTGTAATTTGATTATAAGTTGTCGGTTGGCTGAGATTGCAATTCATTTTCACGATTTCTGTTGAGCTTTCGTTGCAATTTCACAGTTCTCTACTCTTGTTTTCTTCTTCTCGTCCTTTTCTTAGTTTCTGTTCAGCTTTGTTTCCTCTTGCAGGCTTTAATTGGCTAATTTCAGCTAAGTGTTGGTGAGTTCATATTAGTTGCAGTTTGGTTCCTCTCATTTTGGCTAGTGCTTTGCAAATACTATGATTCACCAATTCAGGAGTTAATCTGGATTATTGGAATAGCTTGACTTTGATATTAGATAATGTTAGCATTTAGTTTCTTTTTTAGTTTAGCTTAGAATTTTTAGTAATCAAAGTTCACAATCATCCCTGAGAATGACATCTGTAATTCCTACAACGACAACTGTATACTTGCGGGGAACAAGTTTTTTGGCGCCGTTGCCGGGGATGGCGTTGTGAATTTTGGTTTCCTCGAGTCATAGTTTAGTAATTGAGTGGTTCGAGTCATTTTTGTTTTTAAGTTTAGAGTTGTGATTTTTAGTTTAGTTGAGTCGTTAATTCGTTTCAAAATTTTAGTTTAGTTTTAATTCTGAATTTAGTTAGTATTTTGATTTTTGATTTTGCCAAGATTAGGTTTATTTTTAGAGTTTATTGTTTATTGAAAAAACCATTCTAACGCATTTGGTTTATGTGCAGCAAAAGACACAAAGTAGAACTGATCTGGAGAAAAAGTCAGTGGAGATTTTTCATTACTTTTAGCATCTGTTTTAATTTTCTGGGTGAATTCTGGTGTGATTTCTTCTATTTTGATATTTTTCCTAGATTCATCAAAATATTTAGAGTTTGTGTGAAATTTTGTAGAATTTTTGAAACTATTATGATTTTTCTATGAATTTTAGAATTCATAATCTATTTGCATTTTTCTGCACTGTTTGGGGACAGAAAAAATTCGAGAAAAATTATATTTATGTCCTTTGTGATTGTGTGGATTTTTCTGTATATTTAGTTCTGATTTTAGGTATCTTATTTTCTGTTTTAAATTGTTTTTTTTAGAATTAGGTTGTTTAGGTGTAGTTTTATTTATTGATTTTTAGTTTCTTTGTGTTTGAGCTTTTGTTTGAGTGTTGCTTATTTTTTTCTATTTGTGAATTGTTTTTTTTAGTTTTGATTCACTATTTTTGCTTTGTTTTGTGGCTTTAAAGAAAAAGAAAAGAAAAAAAAGAAAAACAGAAAAAAAACAGAAAAAAAGAAAAGACTAAAAATTGAACCTTTGGTGAGTGTGTGGGATTTATATGACTGATTGGGTTAGAAATCCTGAAAATAATCAACTTTTTAGCAGTAAACCTGACTCCGAGATTGAATTAACACCCGAATCTGAACCCAAGCTTAGAATTGAAGAAATGACACAAGAAAGATCTTTGAGTGATATCTTCTATCCTCCTAGGACTGCTTTGCCATCTTGTTTCACTATACCTGACATTGGACCTAATTTGACCTTCGAATTAAGACCTCTCTATACTCAGATGCTCTCTAAATTTACTAGTTTAGAAGATGCTTATTTATTTTTGAGAGAATTCGAAGAAGTTTGTTCTATGATGCATTTTCCGAATATTCTCATTGATGTTGTGCGTATGAAATTGATTCGTTTTGCTTTGAAAGATTATGCTAAACATTGGATGTATGGCTTGGCTGCTAATTCTGTTTCTTCTTGGAATGATGTTGTACGATTGTTCTTAAGAAAATATTTTCCTAATGCCAAGACTGTTAAGTTGGGGAATGAAATTAATCAATTTGTGCAACTCGATAGGGAATCATTTTAGAAATATTTTGATAGGTTCAAAAATTTGCTGGCCCAATGTTATCATCATGGTCTAGACCAGGCACGTTTGTGCCGGATTATTTATGAAGGACTGGACCAACAAACTAGGACCATGGTAGAGTCTGTGTGTCAGGGTGGCTTTCTTTCTAAGAGCATCACAGATGCTTGGGAATTTTTGGAGGACTTAGCTGAGAAAACCATGCAATGGGAAACTACTCATGATGACAGTCTAAGGTCTAGGTTTACAAGGGGTAGGTTGCATTCTGTCTCTGATGTAAGTCACTTGGAGTCTAAGATTGCTGTTCTGGAAAACATGCTAAAGGGGTTGTCTTCCCAAGTGCCCCAGATATCTCAGACTTCTACTGTGTCATGTTCCCACTGTCAGACCTTAGATCATTCTTTAAGTGCTTGTTCTTATTTTGCTCATCAGTTAGCAACTGGACAAGAGCAGACGAGTATGGCCTTCCAGAGACTAAAGAACGACCCATTTTTCCCTTATTATAATCCAGGGTGGAGGAATCACCCTAAATTTTCTTGGAGTAATGGACCCAATGCTGCAATTCCCAACTCCCAACCTATTTCCCATCCTCCTAATTCTTTTCAAAGACCGAATTTTCCAGGTGTGCCCAATGCAACTAGACCTCCACCGCCTGTAGCTCAAGCTCAACCTCCTTCTAGTTACACTGATATTGATAGAATGGAGAGGAGAATTAATAGTCATGTGGAGAGAATGATAAGTGCTACTATGGAGAAAATGATGCGAATGATGACTGAAAAGTTTTCCCAATTAGTATCATATTCTAGGGAGCCAAGTACTTTTCTGAGTCAACCTGAGGTGAACCCTAAGGGTCATACCTCTTTATCTTCTAGTGCTAACCCTAGTGAGTCTATGAGGAAAGTGAATGCAGTTATATCTCTTCGATCCGGTCGAGAGATTGATAATCAAGTGAGAAATCCCAATGAACCCTGCAGGTATCCTCACCAATTTTTCCAGAATTCTTCTTCTTCTTCTTCCCCTTCTTCTTCTCCAGAAACTGGTTCATCCAGTACACCAGAGGATGCTACTAATGGTGTCCTCAATGATTCTGATACTCCTCCCTCTCTTGAGTCACCTTCTAAGAAAGAGAAGCACGAGGAGAAAGCTTCCACTAATTCAGTTAAGCCTCCCAAAGATTCTTCTACTGAGAAAGTCCATACGCCTTTGCCTCTTTTTCCCCATAGGCTTAAGAAGAAAGACCAAGCTCATGTTGAGAAGATGAGAGAGATTTTCTCTCAAGTCAAGATCAACATTCTCTTACTTGATGCTATTAAGCAGATGCCTCCGTACACTAGATTTTTAAAGGATCTGTGTACAACCAAGAGAGCAACTAGTGTCCCTAAAAAGGCTTTCTTAGCTTCTGGCGCTAGTTCTATCATTTCTCACCAGATCCTAGTGAAGTATAAGGACCCCGGTTGCCCTACTATTTCTATAGTTATAGGGGACCAACTTATTCATATAGCTTTGCTTGATTTAGGGGCCAGTGTCAACTTGATACCCTTCACTAAGTATAAGAGGTTAGGGTTAGGTGAGTTGAAACCTACCAAGATGGTCATTTAATTGGCTGATAGATCGACCAGGTTGCCTAGGGGTATTGTTGAGGATGTGTTTATTAGAGTGGGTGAATTCATTTACCCTATGGACTTTGTTGTGATTGAGACTGATACAGTGTCTAACTTAGCTAGTCAAGTCCCTGTGATTCTAGGGCGTCCTTTCTTGGCCACTGCCAATGCCCTCATTAATCGATCTACTCTTAAGCATATTCTTTCTAAGAAGGATGCTAAACCTAGACTGGTGAGATGGATCTTGCTTTTGCAAGAATTTGACTATGACATTAGAGATAAGAAAGGTTTTGAGAACCTTGTAGCTGACCATTTGTCTAGAATTCTCTATGATAGAAAGAGTGAGTCAACTGTTTCTGAGTGCTTCACTGATGAGCAATTGTATGTCGTCCACTCTGATCCTTGGTATGTTGACATTGTGAACTACCTCGTTGCTGGTAGGATCCCTAAGAGTTGGACCAAGAATGATAGGGATAGGTTCTTCCACCTCGTGAAATTCTTTGTTTGGGATAATCCTTATTTGTTTAAGTATTGTGTTGACCAACTCTTTAGGAGGTGTATTGCCGACAATGTGGAGGGCATTTTAGTGGAAGGAAGACTGCAGCCAAAGTTCTTCAATGTGGATTCTTCTGGGCCACTTTATTTAGGGATGCTTTTGAATACTATAAGAGTTACCCTAGGTGCCAGCAGTTGGGTAGAATATGCAGGCAGGATATGATGCCATTGAGTCCCATCATTGTGGTGGAGATTTTTGATGTGTGGGGAATAGAGTTTATGGGACCATTTCCATCATCTTTTGGGAATGAGTATATTCTGTTAGCTGTGGACTATATGTCTAAATGGGTTGAATTCATCCCTTCTAGGACTAATGATGCTAAAGTTGTTGTGAAGTTCTTGAGGGAGAACATCTTTGCTAGATTTGGCATGCCCCGCCCTATTATTAGTGATCAGGGCACCCATTTCAACAATAGGTCCTTTGATGCCTTACTAAAGAGGTATCCAATTGTCCATAGGCTTACGACTCTCTATCATCCCCAAACCAGTGGTCAGGTTGAGGTGTCCAATTGGCAAATTAAGCAGATTCTTGAAGAGACCGTGAGCTGGAATAGAAAGGATTGGGCTGACAAGCTCATAGATGCTCTTTGGGCCTATATGACGGCTTTCAAAACTCCATTGGGTATGTCACCTTATAGGGTTGTTTATGGTAAGCCTTGTCATCTCCCTGTTGAGATTGAGCATAGAGCTTGGCGGGCCATTAAAATGCTTAACTATGACTTGATTGAGGCCGGTGAGGAGCGCCGACTGCAATTGAGTGAGCTTGAGGAGATAAGAAGTGAAGCGTATGAGAGTGCTCGATCTTACAAAGAGCGGGCTAAGTTGTTCCATGATAAGCATATTCTTAGGAAAGAGTTTGCCCTGGGCATGAAAGTACTCTTATATAATTCTAAGCTCCATTTGTTTCCAAGGAGATTGAGGTCCCGATGGACGGGTCCTTATATTGTCTCACGTGTTTTCCCTTATGGTGCAGTCGAAATTCAGGATCCAGAGAGTGGTACTAAATCCAAAGTGAATGGTCAATGACTGAAGCAATTTCTAGAGCTTCCAACTACAGAAGATGTGGAATGTCTGATACTCCAAGAGTCGAGTCCTGCTTAGTGATGTGTTGAGATGATAGCTCGGGTATATTTAGCACCCGACCTGGTTTGCTAAGAACTTCTTTTCATCCCTTCTCACTTTCACTCTTTTTCTCTTTTTTCCTTTTCTTTCCTTTTGTATAGTTGGTTCTTTTTGTCTTTCTTTTGTATATATGTTGGCTATTTGATTTTGAGTCTTGTCTTTGTGAGTAGACCTGGCAAAACTGACCCGAGACCCGAACCCCGAACCGAACGACCCGGACCTATACCCGACCCGACACCCGAAATATGCTCACCCGAAACTCGAATTGACCCGAACCGAACCATGCCCGACCCGAAATTTTCTAAAAAGTTGCTTGTTTTTGCATGACGAGCATATTTGACCAAAAAGTGGTTGACCCGAAATTGACCCGACCCGAACCATACCCGACCCAAACCGAAACGACCCGAAATGTCATTTAACCCGAACATGACCCAACCCGAACTTGACCCGACCCATACCCGAACCGAATGACCCATTTGCCAGGTCTATTTGTGAGTCTTGTTTTATTTGTTTTCTTTTTCAGTTTTATTTTGGGTTTTTATTTTTTTTTTCCACTCCCAATGAGGACATTGTTAGATTTAGGTGTGGGGGTGGGGAAACTTTGAAACAAATTGAAAAAATCTGAAAAAATCTGAAAAATTGAACAATGTTGGAAAATCCAAAAAGATTTTTGTTTTATTTTTGGGAAGGTTTCAAGCTATTCTGATTAGCTTAATCCCCTGTGCTTGGATTATTAGCCTGTATGTAAGCATGATGTGCATGTTAGGTCTCGGTCCTTGGTGTGCCATTCTTAGCTTTAATTCTAATCCCATTTGTTCATTATCGTTGTGCAATCCAATCCCTAATTACATTATCCTCATTGTCTTAAGGTTTTAGTTTTCCATTATCGGCTCTCCCACTTGTTTTTGACACAATTACTTTGGTTTTTATTCAAAAAGAAAAGAGAGGAAAAAATGAGAATGAAAAAAAAATGAACGAAAAAAAAAGTGAAAAAAAAAATAGGAAAAGAAAAATTGAAAAAAAAGAAGAAAGAATAGAAAAAAGGAGATGGAATAAATTTGGAATAACAAGTAACCCTTTGAGGCATGCGGTACTGGGTGTTACCCTTTGAGGTAATATTGCTATTGGGAAAGTTTGCTTCCAATGTTAATAAATCAATAATTTAGTTTGGGTCAATCAAGTGGGATTGAGTTTGATTTTGGTGAATCGGAGCCCTAAGATGATGATACACTTGCACACGAGCATTGGGATGGATTCAAAGTCTCGATGTACAATTGGGTGAAAAGTTAGTGCTTTGATGTCATTTATGGGGAAGAGAGTCTTGATGAGTATATTTTGTTTATATGCATGCCACTATCTTTGCTACATGGGTGATTTAGTTTATTAGAATGTGTATATATCTTTCCGCAATTTTGTACATATTATTTTTTTTTCAAGTTTTTGTTTATGTTTTCTTTTATAGATTTTGTGGGTATATCTTTTGCAAACCCTCATGAGACCTTCTTCGTCCACTAGGGATAACCTAGGGGTTTAAAGGGCTTGTTGCATGTGCTAAGTGCAATCATGATTCCTACGAAAGTGAGTTATGATTTTGTTTTGTTTTCTTTTTCTAGGATTTTTAGTTTTGTTTTACTCGAGGACGAGCAAAACTTAGGTGTGGGGTATTTGTTAAAGCATAAATTATGATATTTTATGCCCTTTTATTATCTAATAATTGCCTGAAATAAATTATTAAATTAAAATTTTAATATTGTTTTATTTGTTTTGTAGGAATTTAGTTTCAAAAAAATAGAAAAAATAATGCTCATATGATGGATATTGGTTCAGATGGAGAAATAAAGAAGATGAAAGATGACTGGCCTAGCGTGCAAGCCCAACAGTCCCGAAGCCCAGACTTCTCTCTTTCTTCCTCTTTCTATCTTTTCGTGGGCCGACCCAGTTCCCTTTTTCCCTTCTTCCCGGCCCAACCGGTCATCAGCACTCTCAGACTCAGCCCCATCTCTCCCTCTCTCTGTCTTTCATGTAACTCTCACACCCCAAGCACGTGACTTTAGCACCAACCCCCCCGGTCTCGTCTTCTTCTTTTCATCCCACACAGTAGACAGAAAGAACAGGGCCAAACACACAGCGACATCCATGGCTGTTCGTCTCCCTCATTACCCAGCCGTTACACCCTCTCTCTCCTCACCATTTATTGAGCCATTATCTCCATCTTCAAGACCATGGTTCTTCTTCTTCCTTCTCTCTCTTAGGCTCTCACAAGCCCAGAAACCAAAAGCCAAAACATGGGCCTCTTCGGCAACCCTTCATCTTCCTCCATCAATTCTTGGTTTGGCTGTTATATAGACAAAGGAATTCGGGGCCACAAATCTGCCATTAATTCGGAATTCATGGGGGGACCGAGGGGGCGACTTCTGGAGCTTCAAAGAAGACTCGAATGGCAGAGCAACGGGAGGCAGATTAGACTAGCGCATAGTAGAGTAGAGGATAACATCATTTTTTTTTCGATTTTCTTTCCCTTTTCAATCTAGATTATAGTCCCACGAATTGGCGTAATTTGATTATAAGTTGTCGGTTGGATGAGATTGCAATTCAATTTCACGATTTGTGTCGAGCTTTTGGTGCAATTTCACAGTTCTTTGCTCTTGTTTTCTTCTTCTCGTCCTTTTCTTAGTTTCTGTTCAGCTTTGCTTCTACTTGCAGGCTTTAATTGGCTAATTTCAGCTAAGTGTTGGTGAGTTCATATTAGTTGCAGTTTGATGCCTCTTAATTTTGCTAGTATTTTGCAAAAGACTATGATTCACCAATTCAGGAGTTAATCTGAATTATTGGAATAGCTTGACCTTGGCATGTAGTTTTTTTTAGTTTAGCTTAGAATTTTTAGTAATCAAAGTTCACAATCATCCTTGAGAACGACATCTATAATTTCTACAACGAGAACCGTATACTTGCGGAAAATCACAACACACAAAAAAGAAACAAATTAATGAGTAACCCAGAGAAAGGAAAAAGT
This sequence comes from Selenicereus undatus, assembly GCA_017589665.1. Classification (NCBI taxonomy): domain Eukaryota; kingdom Viridiplantae; phylum Streptophyta; class Magnoliopsida; order Caryophyllales; family Cactaceae; genus Selenicereus; species Selenicereus undatus. The sequence continues at coordinate 25,742,943 of JACYFF010031954.1, read as the reverse complement.
AGATGGAAAAAACACTTTGCAATTATCTCAGTAAGAGAAAAGAAAAGTATTTAGGCCCTGTTTGGTTGCATCAGCTGTTTGATAAAAAAGAGCTGTTTGGCACTTCTTTAGCTGTTTTGACCAAGTCAAACAGTTAAAGAGGTGTTTGGTAAACAGTTGTTTCAAACAGCTGTTTTACCCCAAACAGCTCTTTTTCAAACAGCTAATCTTAATAGCCTTTTGGGAACAGCTTTTTATTGAAATTACGATACTACCCAGAAGTTCAAGAAAATTACACCCATGCCATTAATTAACCTTTCCTCTCCCTGGCAGTTCATTTGAACATAGGGCAATATTGAAATTTTATCAAATATACATTCCAGAAACAGCTAACTTTACCAAACACTTTTTTTGCAAACAGCTAATTCAAACAGCTAATGCAAATAGCTAAATCAAATAGCTAACAGCTAACAGTTAACACAAATAGCTAACAGCTAACAGCTAACAGCTGTTTACCAAACAGGGCCTTAGTAACAAAAAAAAAATTGAATAAATAAAAATTATTTCACTATGCGCTGTCATTGGGCTTTGAACCCAGGCAGTGCAAAACACAATGCCGAAGGCCTTCTGCCTTGTCATCAAAGTGAGGACTATGCCATGGCCATTATTGCAATGAATATTTATTTTAACTTGTTGCAAGTCAGTCTGGGCGTGTATACGATATATACTCTCAGTTGTTTGATATAACATCTGCATGCAGTTGGAGTAGATTTAAAACCGAAGTATTCGTATGTTTGTTTTCTCTTCTCGTGTTCTATTCAACAATCTCCATGCCGTCATTTCTCTTCTGAACTTGGGCTTCTCTCAATTATCATCAGAATGTGAGACATCATCTCTACATAGAGTAAGATGGGAACTTTCGTATGGCTACAGTGAAAAGCACTTACTTCCTTAATCCCAAGAAGCTTCTCTTCATTGCCCCAAAATAAATCTCATCTTAACAAATGTGAACAACTCAAAGGACATGTCTATTCATTTTATCTTTTAATCAATAAACAGTGTAATTACTTAATTTACTATAAATTCGTGTAACCCTTTCATTTAATTAATTAATTAACTAATTAATTATTAAAGAAAGATTAACTAAGTTGCAATAAATGGCCACTATTTCTCTTTTATATGTATGGAATAAGAGAATTTTCACCCTTATTTCCATTGACTAATGTAATTATCTAATTTTGTTTTCTGTAATACTCTAATTTTACCCCTTGTTGTGAGAATAAAGTATTGTAAATGTTATATGGTTTTTCTTTGATGAATATTTCCTTTTTCTTATTAAAAGAAAAAGAATCTCTCTAGTATAATAGTAGGCTTTTTTGTTTTAATTTAAATGAATGGTAAACCGGCCAACCCATTGAGTCTCTATCTCAAGGGAACCTTGATGGGTCACAACAAAACAAAGGAACAAGGGAACGTCAAAACCCAAGCAAGAGACCAGGGCATATCCACCCTCCCTTCCAATTGTCCTCACAAGTCAGAAGATGATACTGTGCATCCCCAGGATCAAACCCAACAAACAAAGGTGGTAGAGAGAGATGTTTATCACTTAGAAAATCAACTCTTCGGCGCCATAACAATAGTATAGTTGGCTCCAAAAACCCAAAAGAAAAATCATCTCCAAAGTCTTATATATTGAATCCTTCTTCTATTTGCATCAAACACACAACTTAACAATTAAAGCTACAAGAAGAAATTGGCTAAAAAACATAAAACCCTGATTGTCCACTTTCATAATTCATGCACTATAGCTATGTCAATTATCGACTTTCGTAATTGATACTTTTCTAATTATACTATGATTTATGCCAAAGACTCCAAAATATAACCTTGTCATAGTCTAAAATGCATTCCTTTCTCCGTTGATTATGAGTGGGTATGACATAAGAATCCACATCTTTCAAGGCTGATATCACACTTCCAATAATGGAGGATTAACGAATCACTTGATAGGAAATTGGAAAGGAACGATGTCACTAGCTAGTAATTTAAAATAATCTTTCCGGTTTAAAAGTAAGATGATGATGACGCTCAGGTTCAAGCTAAGCAGATAAACTTTAACAATTAGTAGGAATCTATTGAGCCACCCCAAGGGTTACACACCTGAATCCTGAGGTTCCTTCTCTCTCTTCAAAAATTAATGTAATTTATTTGATATTATTTTCAAGTTTTGCTTAAGTTTTTGACATAGTATTTATTATATACCAGAATCATTCGATCTAAATATGCCGACTCAGAGTATAAGACTACATTAATTCAGTACTAACATGATATAATAATAAACAGAAATTTTTATCCCTGAAAATTGGGGGAGTTAATAATAGAATAATAAAAATTAAAAATATTCACTAAAAAAAATTAGTTTACTTATGAAAAATTCAAATATATGCGTAACATGTTTGATGGTTAGTCTTAAAGACCCAAAATTGTGCTCCAAAAGTTCAAGTTTAGTTAAAGAATAATAAATATATGAAAACTCAATAAAACGCCCTTCATAAATCATCTCAGTAATGAGAATCTAAGATATATAATAATAATAATAATAATAATAATAATAATAATAATAATAATAATAATAATAATAATAATAATAATAATAATAATAAGATGAAGATGTCAAATCTTCCTCACAACAATAATTAGAAGACGACCGACCCCTTTAAAAATTATTTAGATAAGACCAAGCTTATCCTTAAAGTTTCAGTTTCTTTAGCTTGTTGTTTCTTGGGTGGCACAATAAAATTAGTTGAGGGAAAGATAATCGACAGCTTTAGATTCTAAAAGCAATTCATAAAATATTTTTCATAAGTAAATGATAAACAAAGGGGTAGCTGATCATTTCAGCCTTGAAATCTGACAAATAGTGCATTCATCATTGCTTTTTTTTTTTTTTTGGGAAGTACGCATAGTAAGTTGTTAAGGTTCGTACTATAAAAATGGTAGATTTTTAGATATGAGATTCATCAAAAGTCACTAGGTTGAGCAATGCATCTAACGAGATGGTACAGCTTGGAAGTTGGATAAATTAAGCCGAACGGCAGAGCTAACTACAGGAAACCAATTTTTGTTAGCCAATTGAGAGATTTTGGCCTTGTATATTGTTGTCTATTTGAGGATGGCAGCGTTTCTATTGCGCTGTTTGTTTGCTTAGATAGAGTTATTTGTGGTCTTGTGTTGGCTGTTGATTTATCCAGACTCTCATGTATGAGAGGGTTTTCGCTTGTATTTGTCTTGCATTTCGGCATCCAATTATCGAAAAAAAATCACCCATAAAATTTGTTTTGATAATCCTGGATAAGCCTCATAAGAAAAGCCCATTAAAAACTAGTAAAACTACCACAAAATTAGCCAACACCATAACACCCACCCACAAAAAAAAAAGAAAAGAAAAAGACAGCAATACCATAAGCATAGCTAAAAATGAATTAATAAGCAATTTGGTTAAAAACACATAAAATTCGCACCCTTTTTTTGTTGTTCATGAAATTTTTCAGTAATTCAATTTAAATTAATAAATGGTTGCCTTGTTTTTTAACTTCTACAACTTTTTTATTTTTTTAATAATTAGTAGACAAAATGCCATTACAAGAATACCAGGCCATAAAAACTTTTAAGTTTAAGAAAAAGCGTCTAATGACTTTTATGCTTTGTGAGAAGTGTTAATTATATATATATATCAGGCAAGTTGCTTCCTGATAATAGACAGACTGCAACGGCAACTTGTTGACTACCATACCGTCGACAAAGAGACCTAGAGAGCAGTTAAGCATTGCAGCCCCATTTTTAGGATGTTGGAGGGCCAGCTCAACTGCTAAATATTTATGCCAAATTGACAATCAAATCCAAGATTAGGTTTTGATTAATTAAGTGGTTGTGGAATGAGTGGAAACTTTGATGTCAGTTGTTGTAGATTCAGTCAGGGTCTATTTTAATTTTATTAGTAATATTTTTAAAAATATGTTTAGAATAAATATAGTTCAATAAAAATATATTTGAAAAAGTTCAGTTCAATTGAGATAAGTTTAATCTAGTATAAATAAGTTTTGTATAAGTTCAATTTAGAAAAAATAGCAATGAATTCGTATAAGTTCTGTTTAACCAATGTTACAAGCTAAGTTCAATATAAATAAGTTCTTATAAGTTGTACTCAACAATTTGAGTTCTTGAGATCAAATCTCGGTCTCCTTCATTGTAATTTGTGATAGTAAGATTATAGATCTCAGTATTAGCAAAAGGGTAACTAGGACTAATTATCATGAACAAGACGACAATGTCGTGCACCAATTCATCCGCAACCTAGTTGCCTTCAACTTTGTCAATCACAACTATTCAACTTTGTCTTTGTATATCTTGGATTAAGGTTTGAAAATGACATAATATATTTTGATTTATTTTTTTAGAGTATTGATTACAAGCAGAATGTCATACTCCACTATAAGATTTGGGAGTCGTCCTCTATTAGTTGCCTCTAGAACTCTATTAGTTAGAATCAAGTATCGTCTAATCTAGAATAACTAGTGTATATTCCTTGCTTCACGCAGGCATGTGTGATACTTCATTTGAGATTTTGATTATTAGCTAATTAGTTTTTATTTACATCAATATTTGAGATGTAATTATCGATTATGAATTATATATGTATTGTAATGGTTTATTATTTTTATATAGTTATTTTGTGGTTGTACATTTTTAACATCTTTTTAACACTTAAATGTTTTGAATTGTATATTACTTATGTATTTGTTATTGTATATACTTGTACGCCTTGAGTTAAATAATTCAGTTATATTTTCACTGTCCACTTTTTTGTTTATAAAAATTTTATTCTGAATAATTTGTTTATATAGAAGATATTATTATTATTATTTTATTTTATTTGGTATTATTGTTGTTGTTGTTGTTATCTATTTAGTAAGACATATAGGTATTTAAAATCTTATAGCTCAATGTTAAGATTTTGTAGTATCACGCTAGTTAGCAACATTCAAATGTATTAAAGTTAATATTACACCTCATTAAAATATTTTGAACTTTCATGTGTTTGCAAGAAAGAAAATAGTTTCACCTCATTAGCAAAGGTATTAGTCAATGCACACAAAATATGTTTTTTTTAGAGTTCAAGAATGAATAAAGAATGAGATTAAAAAGAAGGCAGGGACCCAATATCTAAATCTTGCAAATTGTAGCGCATATTTGGTGTTTTATGGACCATATGAATATGTATTTTAATTCTAATAATATTATTCCATGAATGATAGTACAGTTTCTCTGCTTATGTCTTTGTATTGAGTTTTTGCTATTTGAACCATGCGTTTATTAAATTTTGGGGTGCATAAATATAATAATATAGTTTAATATAACAATAATTAATTAACTGTGGCCCATGATCAATTGACATAGGTACTTGAAATAATTAATTAATTTTAAATATGTTTTCTTTTATTTATTCAAACAATAATATATGTCAGAACCTTTGTTTTCACTTTACATCATGAAAAGGTGAGGAATCGCAATCAAATAGTAATTATGTCATAAAATTTAATGTTTTAGTCAATTATAGATTAGAGACAAGACTATTAGCCACCCAATAAATCATTAAACCAACATTGAAATGTATTGTCCTTTAATTTGATATTAATGATAGTTCATTACACCTTTTATTAAACTTTGATGCATTTGATAGATATGGATAAATTAAACGTTAGAAATTTGCAACAGCACTTCAGTTATACAACATCCCTTGAGTTAGGAAAATTAAAATAAAACTTTAATTTATATTAATGGTACATTATTATAATATATTAAACTTTGATTTATTTGTTAGACAAAGATAAATCAAACGTTAGGAATTTTTAGCATGACTTTAGTTAGACAATATCACTTGAGTTAGGGACAATAAAATATATTCAAATATGCTTAAAATTTATGGATGTATTTCAAAAGCCACGATATACTAAATCTTTTTAGCATTTCATGGCTTCATAAGATCATTTTGACCAAGCATTAGTTTAGTTAGGAATATTAATTTGAAACTTTTATCATATAGTAATGATACGTGATCAAAATATGTTAAACTTTGACGTATTTGTTAGATAGAGAAAAAAATCATACATTGAAAATTTGTAACATCACTTTACTTAGCAAGCATACTTCAGGAACATTAAAATGTATTAAAATTTAATTAAAATTTATGCAGGTATTTCAAACATCATAGTATACTTAACTTTAATTATATAGTTATTTCAAAGGTCATAGTACACTTAATTTGTTTTTGCATTCCATGGCTTTACAAGACCATCTTGACATTAACATATTGTCATTTATTGCATAAAGTATAAACTCCACATGAAAAAGGAAAAAAAAAGAAACTACTTGACCAATGATAATATGCCAAATGTTACTCATTCAGGATCACATTCAGTTTTATATTATATATATGATATATGATTATAAAATGAAGTGCGTGGAGTCAATCAAACAATAATGCCACTAACATTTTTTGTTTTTTAATAGATAGATAAAGGTCCATCTCTTGATCTAATAAAGACATATAGAAGAGTCACTTAAATGCACACAATTTAAACCGCACAAACACTTAAGAATTTTACACTTGTTGGTCGGCCTTAATAGTATTAGGGCTCACGGGCAATAAAGTCACTGAGCACCGGAAATTCTAATTGGCGTCAACTTATATAAAGAGATCTAGGGGGATTTGGGTTTAGGCGTGACATTCAAGAGGACTCTAGTAGCCGTCTTCTAGCAATATTTACATTACACGGGCGAATTCCAGCAACCTATTCCGTGTTAAGGTTTGTCCTTCATTTATCTAGCAGTGGTATCAGAGCGAAAGTTGTTCGGTTTTAGCCCCAATTGAATCGATTTATCACGTCTATGTGATTTGCTCGTATAATCACGTTATTACGCTAATATGATAGCATGATTTATTGTTTTGGTGATACGATTCATTCGTTTTTAACTTTGTTTCTCTGTCAATTAAAATCATGCCAACATGTTTTTTAATTTCGCTTAATCTTACAATCATGTTGGTTCAATTTATGAAAACATGTATTATATGTGGTACTATTTATTTTTTATTTTCCCCATACCTAGACTCGCTCTTTGGCCGAGTAATCCTGACCACTGTCGCAAGCTCATAGGTAGTCGTAGTATAAATAAAAAGATCGTCCTCATGGACTAATGTAATCTATCGAGCTTTGTCGATCAGAATATGCTAAGTAAAATTCTAATTCAAGGGGTTTCAATTCAGTAACTTCTAATTCACTAATTTTAAATCAATTAAGAAAAAATGCATAGGAATTCATATAGTTATGAAAGGTGATAGGATCAAAATGATAAGCATGTGCTTTTTTCTAATCGGTTAATCTGGAGGAATTGCAATCTCTCCAAAAATTTAGTCTAGTCTTTCAAAGTCAACCAAATTTGCCTAAACTAAGCAAATGTCGTTCTTTCAAACTAATTTATCTTGATCCAAGTTGAATATTTTTGATTACACTGTAGTCCTGCTAACGGGCAAATCTCTCTTTCGAGATGACGCTATGTTAGGTTTTGTCAAGCAGTCTAACAATCAAATGTCACCTTTCAGTTTTTCACTCAATTGTTTCAAGTGTGCAAGCAAACTTTGGCCAAAAATACACTCACAACATAATAATCACTTGGTATAACAAAATCAAACCAATCATGAAATAAGCATAATTCTATAGATTAAAACATGATCCAACTATACTTTCATAAGCTACTAAATCCCTAGACAAAATAAACTACTCACACATGATTAAAGATTAAACAACTAACAAAGGTTTGGCAAAATCTTAGAGAAAGGGCTTGACTGAGATAATCTTTCAACCAAGGGCTTCAAACCGCCTCAAAATCAAACACACACACTCAAGATTTCTCACTAAAACAATAATCAAACTAAAAATCTTGGCTAAAAAGAATAAAATTTGAGAAAGAAAATGGACTACGCTATGCTTCCTCTCTCTCCATTGCTGCTGAAGGACGCCTTTTTATAGAAGAGTTTGGATCATTTCAGTCACACAACCAAAGGAAGACGAAGAGGCATCCGTGGCAAGTACCATGGTTTGACCATGGTCTTGGTTGGAACTGATTTTCTGCTCTTTTCTTGCTCCACAAGCGTAGCATCATATGAATGTTCGTGGGGGAGGTCAAAATACATCCAATGAGGCTCATATGCTGGGTAAAAAGGTCTAAAATTCTACAAATCACATCAAACAACCGTACCCAAGCATAAATCAAGAATAGGAGTATAGATTATCACTTAAAGCACATAATTCTCCTAAAAATGTGGCAAAATAGTCCTAAAATGATGTATACATTAAGTACTTATCAAACTCCTCCATGCTTGAACTGGTTCTTGTCCTCAAGCAATGTTATAACAAAAAATATACACAACCTCCTGATGATAGATATAAGTAACATTCCAATGGCGACACTGATCCACAGGTTGCTAAAAATGATGCAAAAATCATTAGCAAACATATTAGAGAATGAAATTTTCGAAAACCACTTGATAGACCACAATGTCAAACTTGAATCAATCCCCCCAAATCGTCAAGTACAGTCATTCACATATGAAACAAGTGAGGCTAGCAAGGCCGGTAGAACCTCACTATAGTTATGTGGCACTCATCACTCATGTGTTTGAAAATGTATGCATATATAATGGTTCCCTCAATTCTCATTCCTTAACTCAAATCTACCATAAGCTTGACAAGACTCTCAAATTCGCCATCACTAAAATTCAAACACACCAGACAATCATGAAGACTTCCATAGGGTTGTAATGGGGCCATGGGTAAAGGTAAGAGAGGAACAAATGTTTGGGAAATGAAGAGCTAGAAGTCATAGATTAAGAGCTAAACGATTCCAATGCATCATACTACATCCTTCGTAGACCATTATAATTTATCAACAAAATACATCCTAAATTGAAGTAAGAAAGAGTTGAAAATCACAAGAATTTACAATTCCAACAAGGCTGACTCTTTCTTCCTTTTTTTTCACTTTTCTCTTTTTTTTTTCTTTCATTTTTTTTCTTTTTCATTTTGTGTTTTTTTTTTCTCAATTTTTTTTCAAATGAGTTAGCCATGGAAAATCCATAACGAACTTTAAATTCCAACTCTTCTCTAAACTTTGTACAATTAGACAAGGGATTTATCAAGATCTGACATCCCTTCACCAAACAACCAAAACCCACTAAAATAGAATAATCCACCTCACTAGTGCCCTATCAAACTTGATGCAAAAGAATGATATTTGGCCGTTGGGTTTAACAAATCAAAGAAAAATGTCTCAATGATATTGCCTAAATGCATATGCAAAATGTGATCTTGAATGAGAATCAAAGCAAGTTTTAAAGAAATGATATCGAGGAAGAGTCACATATGAAAGAAATATGAAACTAAATTGATAAATAGTCTCTAAAAGCCCAAAGGCTCACAGGGCGTCTACCATAGTCATAACTAGCTCATTAGTAAACACATGCCAAAATTCATGTAAAGACTCATGGGGTAATAAACTCGCATTCAACATGTGGTCAAAACATAGATCTCATTTTCTCGAACATTTTATACACAATTTGGACGAATCAAAGGATCAAACTAAACCAAAGAAGTCTACCAACTCTACAAAGATCATCATCAGAGGATTTTTTTTTCTTTCTCTTTTTTTCAAAATTGTTTTTTGGTTTTTTTTATGCATGCTCCTAATAACAATGCAAACTAAAATGCAAAGGGACTAATAAAAGAAAAAACTAAAATGCAACCTAGAATGTAAACAAAACTAAATGCACTACTAAAATACTGCTAAACAAACTAAAACCTAAAACAAAAACTCCAAAAACTATCACAAATAACATATACAAAGCACAAGCACACTAACTAAATTAGGCATCAGACGCCAAATATAATGACTAACTCCCCCATGCTTGAATCACACATTGCCCTCAATGTGAGCACATAATAGAAAAAGGGAAGGGGAGTAGCACAAAGCAATAAGAAAAGAGGTAGTGGAGGAGGATGCGATGGTTGGCCATAAGAGATATGCCAATCCCGCCAGGTCTCTAAACATGTCCTATAGTCTTGAAAATATTGAGTCTGGGTAGCAAGCATCCCATGAAGCTCATCGTGCCGCTCTTGGACAAAGTCCCGAAGAGCGGCGTTCTCAGAAGCAACAAATGCTTGAAGGGAAACTTGCTCATCTTGAATGGATCTAAGGATGTCTTGGAGGTCAGTATAGTTAGCAGAAGGTGGTTGAGTGGAAGAACTAGGTCTGGCTGGACTAGAATGAGGGGCTAGATGATGGGGTGCGGGTTGAACAACCTCGTCATCACCAGGTACCCAATAAAGGTTAGCCCGGTGAAGTAAGGTAGTTCGATCGACATTGGTAAGCGGCAAAAGCCGGTCCTCAGGGTAAATCCAACGTAAACGCCCAACCTCAACTTTACAATAGTTCATAACTTCAAAAGCAGCTTAAGCCACTAGAACCCGAAAACTCTATCTTGAGGGTTCGGCTCGATACCCAAAAATCTAGCAATAGTAGTCACAATACTACCTATGACTATCCTACCTTTAGTGGTAACAGCAATACTATACAATTGCCTGGCAAAAAACAAATTGGGGTCAAGCTGGACACCGTCAAGCATACAGGACAAGAAGTACAACTCAGATCATCTCGGGACATTTAGACTATTGTCCCGAGTAAAGAAACGATGAGGCAAGATATGCTGAGCTACTTTAATGCAAGGGTTCCTAATATGTGTGCACTTCAATGAACTAGTGATGTACCTAAGACTCCCCGAAAGTTCGCCCCAAAATGCATTCGGATTGAATTCGTGGGGGACTTGGCAGTTCGGTAAATCCATACTAGGTGGAAAACCGAATATATCATTAAAGGTACCTAAGTTCAACTCGTATAATTGTCCCTGCAAATAAAATGGTATGTACCAGCTTTGACATTGAAGCCCTCTAGTGACCTTAACATAGAATGTACTTAGGAACTCTAGGTCAGGTTTCGGTATGTATACTCTTTTATATCTAAGAGTGCCCCATACCACCTCGTGCAAATAACCACCGAATATCATCTAACATTCCTAATCGAGCTAACAATTCCTCATCCTAATATATAGTTGCCACAATCATGCGTTCATTCAAACAATTATATCTAGCAACATGATCAGAATTCGTTAAACCAAGGGGGTGAGGAATATTAACTTTAGCTCGAGCATTGGTGGAGGTTCGGGATGTCCTTTGAAGTCGGGTTGGTACTTGACTTGAGGATCCAACCTCCTTGATACTCCTTTGTCTCTTGGTAGGTACCATTGTTGCAAAATGAAACAAAAACCAAAACTAAAACCTAAATAAGAAAATTTGAAGAAGAAAAATAAAGAAATTAACTCAAAAGAAGAAGAATAAGAGAGAGAACAAGATGGGTATGGTTGATGAGTGAAGTCAGATGACTTTGAAGAAGAAGAAGAAAGAGATGAAATTTGTGTGGGCAGAAGAAAGATTAAGTGAAAAGGGATGATTTTGGGTGAAAATGAGTGAAAATTGAGAAGGAATGAGGTAAGAATGAACGTTGTTGTTATGGAGGGTTTAGAGAGATAAAATGAGGGTAGAGAGAGAGCCTCGTGGAAGAAGATGAAGTGTGAGGGAAATGAGGGGGTACCGCAATCAAAAACCTAGACCACAAGTCGTAGCAGGTCATCATGGACCGTGGAGTTCATTACAGTCCAACCATGGTGTCTGCTGACCCTTTTTTTTTCTTCAGTTTTTTGGGTTGGCACCCCACGACCACGGTGGTGGGTATCCTAGCCATGGTGCTAAACATTTTATTCCATCGTTTTTTTTTGTTTTTTTCCTTCTTCGTCCTTATTTCTTTTTTTTTTCTCTAACTACAAAAAAAATAGTAAAAATCAAAGCTAAGGAAAGAAAAAAAAAGAAGGAAAAGAGCTTGGGTTGCCTCCCAAGAAGCACTCTTTTAAGGTCAAGAGCTTGACCCTTCTTCTATGCTTGCTCTGGATTAGTAAGTATATGGACATTGGCTTTATTATGGACCACAAAGTCAAACTTCTTCAATCGAAGGTACCACCTGAAAAGCTCTGGTTGAAGGTCCTTCGTCTTCATAACTTGATGCCATAATACATTATCAGCATACAAAACAAAGCGCACTCGTAGCCCATCAAATGGGCTACTATCAACTTGTTCAACCCCCAAATCAAAATCTGCATCAAATCCTTCCATAGAGGGCAAAGAGAGAACAACTTGGGCAAACCTGCAATAGTTGCTCATAGAAGACTTGTTAGAAACATGGGCCTCAATCTTCGGCATGTTAGGTGGCATAGGAGCAGCTAACTCTACCTTAACATACCTTTGGTTGGGATCCTCGTGAGAAATTCGGTCAAAGTCAGGAGGATCTTCACAATTCAAGACATCCTCCATGTCAATCTTAGGGGAAAGAGGAAATTCATCCAATAGAGAAGAATTAGGAGAAACCATTTTGTCCTTCATATGACAAAACACAACATAACGCTCTTCCACCTCAAAAGTTATACGTCCCTTTCTTACACTAATGTGGCAACTAGTTGTAGCCAAAATGGGCCGACCTAGGATAATTTAAGCATCATCGGTCTCGGGCATATCAACTATGATAAAGTCCTCTAACACCCAAATATCTCCTACATTGACTGGCACATTATCCAATCTGCGTATGGGTTGCATCTCAGAATGATCTGCTAACTGTAGTGAAAACGGTGTGGCTTGTAATGGTCCTAGGTAAAGCTTATGAAACAAAGAATATGGCATTATACTTAGGCATGGAAAAAGTTCGGCTTCGGGTCGATTTGGGTTCGGAAAAATCGGACCTTCAGACAAAAACTTCATAACCGAACCCTGTTCGGATTATAAATCGGACACTCTAGCCAGACCCGGACCCAGATCTGAATGCCTGATGTCCCGACCTGATTATCCGAATGTCCGAATTTGTGCTATGATTTTAGGACATTTAGATCGAAATTCTGTGTGACCGCACCTGAATCCGAT
>JACYFF010031954.1:25632080-25685034 GCA_017589665.1 Selenicereus undatus | reverse complement strand
CATGAAAAAGGATTAATTTTGAGATTATAAAGGCGTAGTTAGTTTGAGCACGACTAAAGTAAGCTAAGGTTTTAAAAGAATCGAAAACGAAGTTGATTTGATATATTTAGCGTTGATTCGATTAATTGGCGATTCCTGAAAATGGATTAATTTTAAAGTTATAAAGGCGTAGTTAGTTTGAGTACGACTAAAGTAAGTTAAGGTTTAAAAAGAATTAAAAACGAAATTGTTTTGATATGTTTAGTCTTGATTCGAGTAATTAGCGATTCATGAAAAAGGATTAATTTTGAGATTATAAAGGCATAGCTGGTTGGAACAACCTAAGAATGTTTCAAATCGATATATGTTTAGTTGATTGGTTATATTTTGAAGATGACATGTTTAGTTGATCTATTATGCCTTGATTAGTTTAAATTGGTTCGTTAAGCATTATTCCAAGTTAAGGCAATATAGATGTATGCGTATATGTGGCTGAAAGGTGCTGTTTGCACAGGTAAGAGCCTAATTCTTCCCCTTTTTAATAAGTCCTTGTGATAACATATTATGAAAAATAAATTGATGAAACGAGCTAGTAGTTGGATGGTTCGAGGATAACACCATGAGCGTTTGAGGTTTTGTGTGTATGGTGAAAGTGAGGAGGGAGACTGGGTTGTGAATTACCGCAATCGTGTGGATTGCGAGGCCATGTGTGGCTCATTGTGTTGAATTGATATATTTGATATGAAGTGCTTAAATGTGATATATGCGATAAATGTGCTTAAATGCTTAGACTGCATTATATGCATAAGAGTGAGTTTTTTAAAGAAAGATTTCATGTTTTGAAATGATAGTAGCCATAACTATTATTGCATGATGGCCTATTTTAAGTAAATGAAAGCAGTTTTGGGAGTGAACTCGCTTGAACGGGGGAATCCCTAAAGAGTTTTACAAAAGCGTGAGTTGTATGATAAAAGATTTCGCTGTGAGAGGCAGCAGCAAACTTATTAGTCGTTAAGACCAAGTTTAAATGGCTAAGATAAGTGCATAGGGACATCAGATAGGGAGTGAACCTGCTTGAACGGGGGAATCTCTATATAGCCTAGGGCGTAGCCCCTAGAGACCCTGACGAGGGTTAAGGTCCAAAAAGTTAGTTGCCATCCCGGGAGTAAGAGCTTAGGGGATTGAGTGTAGATCTCTCCCAACCAGCACTTTATGATCTTATGCCCAGAAGTAGTTTCTTATTAAATAAGAAAAGCAATTGGCACTTTGCCCTTTTGAAATATTTTAGAAAGAAAGTTTGAAGGGTCATTATGCGACCAAGATAAAAGAAAAGAGTTTTAAGAGCCTCAAGAGGCTAACAGAAGAGTTTTAAGAGCCCCAAGAGGCTAACAGAAGAGTTTTAAGAGCCCCAAGAGGCTAACAAAAGAGTTTTTAAGAGCCTCAAGAGCTAAATGAAGTGTTTTCAGTAAAAAGCAAGAAAGTTTCCTATGTGTGCTATATGCATGCTCTAAGTATACTTTATGAATGAGTTATGTTTGCAAAGAAAGAAACGAAAGTGTCTGCATTTGAAACTTCAAAGCATGTGATAGTAAATAATATGTGACTTCAAAGTGAGTGTACAAGCATTATAGTTAGAAGCATGTGTTCAAGCAAACAAGTGGCCATGTTTTCATGATATATCATGTGGTGACTTCTTAAAGTACATATTGAGCATATAGGTGATAGCGCATCCCAAGTTTGTTTAGAGTCACATGATATGTAAGCAAGTCCCTAACATGCTACCTTTATTGAAACTAAGAACCTATCATGAAATTGAGAACCTATCATGTTTAAGTGTTTACAATCTGTGACATGTAGCTTATTATTATAGTCATAGTGTGACCTAAATGTTCATTAAGTGGATATTATGAGTTATGTTTATAAGAAAGAACGTTACGTGCTTAGCTTCATTGCTTGCCTAAGTGTTTAACTGCCTATAGTCAAGAAGTTTGATCATTTAAGGACCTAGAAATATGTTAAGTTGGTAAAGTGAAGCTTATGGTTAGTAATAGTTCTATAAGAACTTCGTGAATGCCTATTATGATATTATAGTATGAATACGTGATATGTGATTAATAAAGATATTATTGCCTGCAACGGTTTTGCTTTTAAGGGGGTTGGGGGACACTCACTGAGCGTATGGTTGCTCATCCCACTACTCCTTCCTCTTTTCCCCCAGGTTTTCTTTATGACAGGAAGAAGTTGAGTCAGCTGGAATCGATTATTGCTTGCAAGATGTCATTTGTGCCAACTTATGTGTTTAATGAAGTCATGTAAAGTATTTTTAGTTTGTAAACGCTTGTAAACAGTATTCGAGGTTCATGTAACGCATATTGGTTATGAGTCGTTCTGTATGGCTATATGAGCCAACCATCCAGTCAGTAGTTAGATGTCTTTTGATTGAAGTTAGTTATGTTTGGGATGTAAACCCCATACTCCGGTTGTGTGAACCGTTGAGTTGTATCTTTTACTGTTTCTGTATTGATGAACTATTATGTTTGGTGTAGTCCGAGCGGGTGGCTCGTCGAGTTATGAACTCCGGCGTGTGGCCGTTGAGTAATGTTTTTAAATGTTTACGCTTCTGTTGATTTACAGGGACTTATTGTAAGGTGTTTAGCCTGGGAACGTTCAGTTTTCAGGGGAAGTTCTGTCCGTTTCGTCCCAGAATTTAAGTAAGGAATTAGGAAAACGTAACGCTTTCGGCCCTAGGGGCTGGGGGTGTTACACGAATGTAGTGGCAGATGCACTTAGCAGAGAAACCCAACATTGCTTGAATGCAATGGTGATCGTCCAGCCTGAAGTTTAAGGGACCTTGAGGCCATGGCCATCGAGCTTGTTTTGCCGGGGTGCATAGATGGGCTACTGATGACATTAGAGGTCCAGCCCTCCCTCATAGAAGAAATTAAAGCAAGTCAAAAGGAGGATGCAAAACTAGAAAGGATTAAGTTAGAATAATCAAATATGAGAAACTGGGGGCGTTACAGTAGTGCTCTATTTATAGGGAAAGAATCCCTCTCTCCTTACTATGGTTTGAGCCTTGTTCGCCTTCTTGGGCCGTTAATTGGGCCTTTGACTTATTAGTCCATTTAACTAGCGATTTAATAGTCAATTTCACTGTTGACTTAGTAGTCGTTTAAGTCATAACTTGATAGTCGATTCGACCCAATTTATTTAAATAAATTAAAATTAATTAAATGGGTTGACCCAAATAATCAATTTATATTTATTTTTATAACATGGTATTTATTACTAAATTTTTTGTGTCTACAAATTGCTCCCTCGAGATTAGGTCACGTACACAATCTTGGTGTTTAAGCGTGACTGAGCGTGACTAACGTCTCGAATTTTTTTCTTTTATTTTGAGTGAGCCATGCATCATATTCGGTGTAATCTTGTAAGATCCAATCTTCATTATATCTCTCTTACGCAATATATGAAGATTTATCAACAAAGATAATATCTTTTCCCTTAATTTGAAGAATACATTCTTTATATATTCTTTGCATGACTTCTCCTCTTTCCCTCTCGCTGCAGTTTCCCTCTCTCTGCAGCAGCCAACAGTGAGATTCATGATAGTGAAATTGGGGAGCGTTGAGCAGCAGCAACAAATATGCCGTTGAGTAATAGCAACACTTTATTGTCAATAGTCCAATGAAGCAACACTTGATGGCAGTTTCATCCTTAATTCTCCTTCCTCTGCGTCGCCTTCTTAGCGTTTTTTCTTCTTCGTTTATTTTATTTGTTTTTCTTTGCTGTTCTTTCACGCTCCTTGGTGTTTATTTTTGCCACTCTTCTTTTTCCTTTTTCTCTTGCTTAGATAGTATTGATCTGAAACAAAATTTATATTTTTCTGACTTGTTTATCTCAACCTATATCGTTTTGCAAATATATACAATATTGCTAGTTCTTTGTTTCATGTTGGAATCTCCAGTGATTTATTGTGGTTAACCTTTGAATGCCTAACCCTTTGGGTGCATCAACAGGTTAGCCCTGAATCCTCTTAAGACGGACATTCCCGAAGACGAGATTTCTCCAGAGACGAATTTGATTTAATTATCGGTTAACTTTTGAATGTATAGCCCTTTCGGGTGTATCAACGGGTTAACCTTAAATTTCCTCATAAGACGAACTTCCAAAGGTGAAAATTCTCCACAAGGCGAACTTTGATTTAATATCGGCTAACCTTTGAATGTATAACTCTTTTGGGTGCATCAACGAGTTAACCTTCAATCCTCCTAAGGTGAACTTCCCAACGGAGAAAATTCTCCACAAGGCGAACTTTGATTTAATATTAGTTAACCTTTGAATGTATAACCTTTTTAGGTGCATCAACAGGTTAACCTTTAATCTTCCAAAGGCAAAAATCATCCGAAGGCGAATTTGACTTGATTATTGGTTAACTTTTGAATGTCTAACCCTTTTGGGTACATCAACGGGTTAACCTTGAATCCTCCAATGGTGAAAATCCTCCAAAGGCGAATTTGACTTGATTATCGGTTAACCTTTGATTGTCTAACCCCTTTGGGTACATTAACGGGTTAACCTTGAATCCTCCAAATGTGAAAATCCTCAAAAGCTAATTTGATTTAATTATCAGTTAACCTTTGAATGTCTAAAACCCTTTTGGGTACATCAACGGGTTAACCTTGAATCCTCCAAAAGTGAAAATCCTTCAAAGGCGAATTTGATTTAATTATCGGTTAATCTTTGAATGTCTAACCCTTTTGGGTACATCAACGGGTTAACCTTGAATCCTCAAATGGTGAAAATCCTCCAAAGGAGAATTTGACTTGATTATCTGTTAACCTTTGAATGTCTAACCCTTTTGGGTACATCAACGAGTTAACCTTGAATCATCCAAAGGCAAAAATCCTCCTGTTTGCTGAAGAGCCTATGCTTGCATTTGCTCCTGTCTTCCACTCTTTTTTTTTTTTTTGGGCTTTTGCAGGTTTGTCATTTGAAATGTCATATGCTTAAAACTTTAGATTAAATGGGTCATTTCTCTATGACTTACCATACGGAAGTTTTTTTTCTTGAATAGGTCCACCTCGAGTGACTTACCCGTACGAATCGGCCTCGAGGTGACTTTCCCTATTATAAAGATAGAGGTCACGTTGTTGTCGCCACCAACTCAAAGGGGGTGTATGTCGACAACACGAAGGAGGAGGTTATGGTGATGTTTCTACCAACTTGAGGGAAGAGCCCTACATTGCCAATATGAAGGAGGAGGTTATGGCGTCGTAGCTACCAACATGAAGGAAGAGACCTATGTTGTCATTGATGCTAACTCGAAGAGGAGGTGGACATTTGGAACAAGGAGGCTCTAGCGTTATTATATCCAAGTCAAAGGAAAAGACATATGTCACCATTGTCCCCAATTTGAATGAGTTCCAAGAATCTACAATATTTTTGTGACAATTTAACGTCTGCTTAAATAACATAAATGTTTGCTCCACGACTTGACAGTCAGCAACTTTGATGATTTGTGGGTCTTGAACTTTGAAGACTTAAGCCCTTCTTAAACTTCAAAGACTTAGGAGTCTTAAGCTTTTGCTAACTTGATAGTTCTAAACTCTTATGAGTTCAGAGTCTTTACCTTTGGGGACTTAGAAGTCTTGCTTTGGATGGATTTCAATAACTTTGGCATCTTGAACTTTGAAGACTTAGGAGTCTTTATCTTCGGTGACTTGGAGTCTTGAGAGCCTTGAATTTAGGAGACTTAGTTGTCTTCCATTTTGATGACTTGAGAGTCTTTGTCTTTGATGACTTGTGAGTCTTGAATTTGGGAGACTTAAGAGTCTAATGTTGATACTTGAGAGTCTTTGTCTTCGATGATTTGTAAGTCTTAAACTTGGGAGAATTAAGAGTCCTTAATTTTGATGACTTGAGAGCCTTTAATTGGGGAGAGTTGTGAGTCTTGAATTTGGAAGACTTAAAAGTCTTTAATTTTGATGACTTGAGAGTCTTTAATTGGGGAGACATAAGTGTCTTTAATGTTGACGACTTGAGAGTCTTTACCTTCAATGACTTGTGAGTCTTGAACTTTGGAGACTTAAGAGTCTTGATTTTGATAACTTGAGAGTCTTTGTCTTTGATGACTTGTGAGTCTTGAATTTGGAAGACTTAAGAGTCTAATGTTGATGACTTGAGAGTCTTTGTCTTCGATGATTTGTAAGTCTTGAACTTGGGAGAGTTAAGAGTCTTTAATTTTGATGACTTGAGAGTCTTTAATTGGGGAGAGTTGTGAGTCTTAAACTTGGAAGACTTAAAAGTCTTTAATTTTGATGACTTGAAGAGTCTTTAATTGGGGAGACTTAAGTGTCTTTAATGTTGATGACTTGAGAGTCTTTACCTTCAATGACCTGTGAGTCTTGAACTTTGGAGACTTAAGACTCTTGATTTTGATAACTTGAGAGCCTTTCTCTTTGATGACTTGTGAGTCTTGAATTTGGGAGACTTAAGGGTCTTTAATGTTGATGACTTGAGAGTCTTTGTCTTCGATGACTTGTAAATCTTAAACTTGGGACTTAAGAGTCTTTAATGTTGATGACTTGAGAGTCTTTGTCTTCGATGACTTGTGAGTTTTGAACTTTAGAGACTTAAGAGTTTTGATTTTTATGACTTGAGCGTCCTACGGGTGACTTGATAGTCTGTGCTGACTTAAGAGTCTAGAAGCTTGGACTTGAAAGTCTTAAGGGTAACTTGAGAGTCAAAATTGTTTTGCAACTTGGGAGTCTTTAAGAGTCAAAGTCGTTTTGTGACTTGAAAGTCTTCATCTTAAATGCTGATTTTGGGTTGCTCCACTTGCAAAGCATTCTTCAATATGATCCTTATAAACGATCAATCAGATTCTTCAGTGTCTTCTTTGTCTAATGTGATCTTTCCTTCATTTGTAAGTTGCAGGACTTGTCTCCTGAATGCCTTGCACTTCTCTATAGGATGACTAATGATCTTGTGATACTTGTAATATTTGGGGTCATTAGTTCTTCTAATTTGTTCAGGACGTCTTGACTCAGGGAGTTCTACAAGTCCTTTCTCAAGAAGTTTTTCGAGCATTTTTGGTGCATCATACTCAGAATAAGAATATTCGTTCTTTTCAGAGTCTCTTAGCATGGAGCTTCTATTTCTTGACGATGCCATTAATTCACCATTATCGACTTGTCTTCCATAGTAGGCGATTGTAAGCTCCATATCATGAGCTCGTGTTGCTAATTCTTGGAAAGTCTTGGGCTTGTTTACCTGTAAAACGTATAAGATATCCCACTCCATTTCTTAAGCACACATCTCAACAACAGAAGATTCAGGCAAGTGGTCCTTGCACTTCAACGAGAGGGCACGCCAACGATTGATATAATCTATGACTGGATCTTCATCCCCTTGCCTAAGATTAGTCAATTCACTTATGCTGACCACACGACGTGTGCTATAGAAGCGATTCAAGAATTCATGTTCCATTTGCCCCCTAGTTATCGATGGATGTAGAAGTAAGGTCTGCATACCAGTCAAACGCAAGACCTTTAAGAGATCGCACGAATTGCTTTACTAAGAGGTCACCACTCGTGCTAGCGTTATTGTAAGTCTCGATGAAGTGCACTATATGCTGCTTCGGGTTCCCTTTGCCTTCAAATTGATGAAATTTTGGAGGTTGGAATCCCTAAGGCATCTGCAGTGCATCAATCCTTTTCGTATAAGGCTTGCTGTAACGATGAGTTCTGTGAGAACCTCCTTGTAGATGGGTCTTTACTGCATCCGCTATCAAGTTTTGAATTTGCTCAATTGACATTGAATTGTTCTTTGGATTGGGCTCATCGTCAGAGTCCTTGTTGCGGTTGGACTCTTTGTCAGAATCTTCACCGCTAGAGCCTTTGTTTGAGGCTTCAGATGACCACTTTGCTAGCTTCTTTTTCAAATAAGCAATCTGCTTATTTTGACGCTTAATTTAAGCATCCTTTTCTTCACTCTCCTTAGAGAGTCTTTCCAGAGTTGCCTTCATGTTTGCCAATTCTTCCTCCAAGTTGATAGCTTCTGTCGCCATGACTGGCATGATGATAGTGTAAGAGGATTCATCTTCAACTTGTGAGAAAAGTGAATCCCTTGGAGATATTGATGAAGAATCGCTACTACCATAGTCATCATCCTCGTCATCGAAAGGTTGGAAGACATTATTGCTATAGGCATGAAATTCATCCAGTGCACAGGGTAGACTCTTCCTCATATTGAAGACACCAAATGGTTTTAGCTTCAAATTATGGAGGAAAATAGTTTGATTGACTCCATCAGCAGGCAAGGTGGAGCCAATTTTTTGAGTTTTGCATGATTGCAAAGTTGGAGTCACAACTTGTTGTTTCGAGGTGATAGAGGTAGCAACTTTGGTCATTCTCCTAGTTATCATCTTAGGGTTTCAATTGCTAGATGCAGTACTAGCCTTCACGGATACTTCAGATATAGATTTGATAGTTTCCTTCTTCGAAGATTGAAGGATGACGTGTTCAGGAGCCATTTCTTCTTCAAAGGAGTGCTGAACTTGTTTACTTAGAGAAGTAGATGAGAGACAGGGATGTCCCACCGAGCGTGCCAAATTTATAAACACAAATTTCGAGCCTAAAATAAATTAAGACAAGAAATATGGACAAATTTAATTTATATTAATTTCAGAAGGTGTGGATACAAACTCTACGTATTTGTTACAAATAAACAAATGAAAGTCCTCTGATTCGATCTCCAGTTTGTACTTGAAGGAGGGTCGGTTGACTTGAATCCTGATCAAGTTAGTTGATTTGGCTTCCTTTGAATGAACTTCAATGGATTTGATCTTGAGAGAGGGCCTAAGAGGCTTGATCTCAATCAAGACGAGCTTTCTTTGATCTTCGATGGTAGATGGCACGTGCTTTAATTGTGCTTGTTGTCTTCCTTCAGAGAAATTAGCCCCTTGAGTCTTCAGAATGCCTTCAGAGTGAATCCATCTTCCCCTGAGTAGGAGGGAGTAGTGCTCTATTTATAGGGAAAGAATCCCCCTCCCCTTACTAGGGTTTGCGCCTTGTTCGCCTTCTTGGGCTTTTAATTGGGCATTTGACTTATTAGTCCATTTGACTAGCGGTTTAATAGTCAATTCACTGTTGACTTAGTAGTCAGTTGAGTAATAACTTGATAGTCGATTCAACCCAATTTATTTAAATAAATTAAAATTAATTAAATGGGTTGACCCAAATAATCAATTTATATTTATTTTTATAACATGGTATTTATTACTAAATTTTTTGTGTCTACATATATTTTTAAAAAATGTAGACTTATCTTCTCTATAATGGCATATATACTTTATGTCGAAACTCAAACATTAATTCATACCGTTAAATTCTATTTTTATGTTTGTACAAATATTATATTCATAGAAAAACTGTAAGATTTTTCATATTGGTAGTATATAAAAATATATATACATATTTCAATAAATATTAGGAGAAAAATAGATGATAAGTTGAACGTTATAAAAAATATATAAGTAAATTAAAAAAGATGTAAAGAGATGTAAGGGGATGTAAGAAGCTATAAGCTGTAAGCTAAATCCTCTCAATCGCCAAAAAAAAAAAGCAGGGCCTCAAGATTAAATTAACGGTTAATTGATTTTGTTGCCAATTAGCTTCATTTTAATTACTTGGGCTTATCTTGTCACAGCCCTTGGTCCAACCGGGTTGCCTTATTGTATTTACCGACTCGGAGCCAACAGTAACCATGTTTGGCCGTAGGGTTGTTCATTATTCGGTCCAAATCCGGACCAGACCAAAGACTGGACCAGACCGAATGAATTCGGTCCGGTCCACGGTCCACAATTTTTTTTTTAATTCGGTCGTTGTTCTGGTCTAGTTTGGTCCCCCGGTCCACCGATTCGGACCGAGGATCGAATAAAAGATTTTTGAAAACCGACTTTTTACTTGTTCAATTTTAATTTTCTTTTACAATTTATAATTTCTCAAATGTTCAAGAATATTGATTCGTTTTTCATGATTTAAATATGTTGACATGGTTCACATTGAAGCAAATATAAGATGTTCATATCGTAAATTTTGCCAACATGACCATTCGGTCTGGTCTGTTTATTTTTAGTCCGGTACTGGTCCTGTCTTTGACTTATTCGGTCCAATCCACGGTCCATAACTTCTTTCTTATTCGGTCCTCAGTCTAACCTAGTCTGACCCTGTTCAGTCCGGGTTTGGATCGATGAACACCCCTATTTGGCCGGCTAGTCATAAGCAGCAAGAAATTCGTGGATAGGGAGTTGAATGTAGTGACATGTGGAAGTTGATCAACTGAGTATCCATGTCTACGTTAAATTGGCATGGCTTAGTGGTGTAAAGCTTTTTGTTCGGAAGCATATTTTTAGAAATATTATAATTAATCTTATAATTTTAATTTTTTGAAATAATAATATTAATATATCTGTAATTTATTTCCTTTTTTCATTCATTGAAGTAATTGTGAAGACACTTTTCATTATGATGACTTTAAATCACATATTGTTTAAATTTTTATTTTAAAATAAAATCTTAATAAATGCTTTGGAGGACATGTGTCGCAACCGCAGCATTGGAACTCAATTTTATATATGTGTGTGTAAGAGATAATGTAGCAAACTTTGTATTCTTGGAACAAATTAGACGCATGGAAACTCCGTGATAGAGTAGAATGTGACCTTTTGAAGTACGAAATGCGAGTTGATCTCGTTCACTTGATGATGGCATCGCATCTTGATTAAAGACTTTCCTTTCAATAGTATTGTTGGTGTGGTTCAGCAAAAAATACATGTGTGAGGCGGAAATTATTGATATATTACATATGATTATATGAATATAGAGTCAATCTCACATCAGGAAATTAAAAAAAGAATAGTCATGACATAAGTTTTGCTATTCTTCCTATTACAAAATTGGTTTCTAGATAAATTTTCACCTCAGATTGCGCATGTATTGCCATTAGTTCAACTCAACTTTCTCCTCAGTCTTAACTCAATTTCCACGACAACATTTTCATATTCAAATCTTAGATTGTTTTGGTGAGGATTAAAAACTCTTTTTTTGAAATTATATGTATTTTTTGGGTCTTCTAAAGTGTAGGTATATTTGACTATACTCTATATCAAACTATCCAAATAT
Source organism: Selenicereus undatus (assembly GCA_017589665.1). Lineage (NCBI taxonomy): Eukaryota > Viridiplantae > Streptophyta > Magnoliopsida > Caryophyllales > Cactaceae > Selenicereus > Selenicereus undatus. Next base: position 25,673,866 of record JACYFF010031954.1, on the reverse strand, counting down.
ACTTTGTTACAACAATAATAGTGGTAATGTTTTGTGTGGGTTGTGCTTTCACAAAGTGTCAGAGAGGCCAAAGGCATTTGCTGTAAGTACTAAATAATTTAAAATTGTGAAACTTCATGATAATTTTTTTATCAAACAGTATAGTCACAGGCTATAAGACAATGATAATTGTTAATTAGAAGCACAATTGATAAAAATTTTCTGGAGTTGTTAGAAATTTTTTTTGAAATTGATAATTATCAATATTAGTCTCTACCCCTTCTTATGTATTAGATACAAAAGGGCATAGAACACACTATATTAGTCTCTACCCCTTCTTATATATTAGATACAAAAGGGCACAAAACACACTAAAAAAAAAGTACAATTGAAAGTTTTTTTTTTGAGAGAAAATTTGGAGGCTTTCATTACTCGTATGGATCAATAAACGATGCTTCTGCCGTTCTTATAGGTAGAATACAACTTGGGCCTCCACCCATCCAAACCTTAGCACCTTCTATGCCTAGAGCAAACTTTGCCATCTCGTGTGAGGCATTATTTAAGATTCTACTTGTAGCTATAAAACGAATGGAAGAAAAGATGTTTTTAATACGTAAACAATCAGATAAAATCATGCCTAAATATGTTGCCTTCTGATTGCCCAACACGAGCGCTTGTACCACGCTTTGAGAGTCCGATTCCAATATAAATCGATTCAACTGCAACATTCGTGCCATCTTCAATCCCAACCTTATCGCATATGCTTCAGCCACATCTGCGTTCCAGTCCCTCGAACCTTCTCCCCCACTGAGGCTATGATGACACCCTTGTGGTCCCTTATAACCACACCCAGCCCCCTGTAGTTATTCTCAGCTAAAGAAGCATCCATGTTGATGTTAGCCACTCCTTCTGTCGACCCCTCCCAATGCTCCGTCCTCTCCCCATCACCCTTGGCTCGACGTGCCCTGTCCTCAGTCATGCTAATAAACTCACCCCACCTGTCAACTGTAGGGGTGTTCATGGTTCGGGTATCTGAACCAAAAGTGATTTCGGTTTGAGCACCCGAAATTTCGGGTCGACAAAATGGTGAATTGTTTCCGAACCGAAATATTCGGGTAATCGAAATTCAGGTACCCGATAATTTCGGTTTGGGTTTTTGGTTACCCAATAACCCATTTTTTCTAAAATCTTATTTCGTACTTTGTCCAATAATTTTGTTGTATCCATAATATAATTATTTCTATTTATGCTATAAAATGTTGTCGTACTGCGCCAAGTTATAATTGAAATTATTACACAATATGGAAATATCTCCTGATATCTTACCACCATTTGTGTTTTAATTAGCCCACATCTGCATAAGGCGTAAACTTATTAACACTATTTTCATGCCCAACTCATTCAAGCAAAACAATGCAACGAAGTCAAAGTACTTATCTTCTTCGAGTATGGGAATATTTGACTTACAAAGCCTCTAGGGAATAGATAATATAAAAACAGTTTCGAAAACAAAAAAGTTTCAGATTTTCGGGTGCCCGAATTCTCGAAATGCCTGAACTGTACTCAAACCAATAACCTGAAAAAAATATTGGTTCGGGTACCCGGACCAAAATTTTCAAATATTTTGGTTTGGGTACCCAAAATTTCGGATTAGGTAGCGGATTTTTTGTTCGGGTTATTAGTTATGGATATTTTTGAACACCCTTAGTCAACTGCCCCGTTTATCATATTTATGATATCCTATCTCCTTCTCTCAAACACCCACTTGTTTCGGTTGTGCCATAAACTCCATAATAGGTTCATTAGCAACCCCCTCTTCTCATCATCAAGCTTTACTAACTCAACGACACACCAATCACCAAAATCGCGCCTTGACCTGTTTTCAGTTTGTACCTTGAACGGGCCCTTCAACCAGAACTCCCAAGCTACGTCACAATCCAAGAATAAATGCATCACTGTTTCATATTCATTTCCACAACAAGGGCAATAAACATCTACCTCCATCCCCCTTTTGTAAAGATTGACTCAAGTGCGTAGCGAGTCATGGATGGCTCTCCAACAGAAGTGTTTAACCTTTGGTTGGGTCAAGGTGCTCCAAATCTTATCCCATTGACCATTAGACTCAGCTAAGGAGCCAGGGCACCTCGGGTCATGTCGCACCTTACTCCTCTTCCGTGCTAAATGGTAAGCAGATTTTACCGAAAAACCCCATCTTTTGCTCTTTGCCAACTCAACGTATCACTTGAATTCACCTCACTCAGTGGGATATTCATGATTTCCTGTGCTTCATCAGGTGAAAAAAATTTGATAAATTAGGTTCGATCTCCACACCCTTTGCTCGTGAGCAATCAATTCCAATACCATTGCTTCTAGGCCCAGAATCCTGGGCAGAGTGCATACCCAATTTCCAGGTGATCTAGACAACCATTTGTCGCACCATGTTGATATATAAGTGCCATTTCCTACTATCCAGAGTGGCCCATCTTTTAGGGGGTCCCTCGCTTTTAGGAGACTTCGACATGAAAAACTTGGTTGGTAGCCCATGCTTGCCTCCCAAAAGGATTGCCTTGCATAATATTTTGGTTTCATGATCTTGGCTGCCAAAGATTGTGAATAACAGACTAATCTTCAACATTGTTTCGCAAGAAGGGTGAGATTGAAATTGTGGAATTTCCTGAAGCCCATGCCTCTACATCGTTTTGGTGCACACATTTTGTACCATCCTACCCATGCCATTCTTCGCTCTTCCTCTTTTTAGCCCCACCAAAAGTCTTTGCATAGTCTCTCTAGTTCGTCTCAAAGCTGCAAGCACAAAAAGGAGTGTTTTACTAATAGAGTCTCATTGTAAATCAGTATGCAATTGCTTACATTTTTAGCTAAGTATTTATTTGCTTAAATAATTTTTCTTTCTCTACTCCAATTATATGTTAGAATTTTTCTTTTTTTTTCCCTAGAGATCTTCTCAAAAAATAAACATAAGGATCATGGAATTCACAGATAAAATATTCCAGTGTTAAAGCTTTGCAATGCAAGGTTATAAATTAAAATATGAAATTATCATTTATTAATATAAATTATAAGATGTATGATATTTTAAAATTTCAAGTTGTAAGTGAGGAGGTGTCCAACTATGTATCTGTACATATACTCATGCACAGAAAAAAACCAAAATAATAATAATAATAATAATAATAATAATAATAATAATAATAATAACAAAAATAATAATAGTACGAAGAAGAGGAAGAAGAAGATCCTATTTATTCGATACAAACTATGGTTACAATTTGGAAGATTTTCTTTCCAAAAAAAGAGATGTGTTTAATTATGATAACGCATTATTTATGTTACTAACACCTGTCTACTCCCAAAAATACCAAAAATAATGGCTTCTAATAAAACAAATATACCGATTACGGACAATCCATTCTATAAGTTTGGTTTTCAATTTTTACCCTAAATTTGGCAACCAATATGTAACATTTTGAAGACACATGGTCGCATACTGTAGATGCTTAAAAATAGCATCTTTAATTTTATAAAATGCGCAATTACGGAAATTATGCTCCAACCTATGCATTAGGGAGCCTAGCAAATCACAAATTCGGAGTCCAAAGAAGAGAGAGAAGAAAACGAAACAAGGGAACATGACCCTAATGGGCTTAACCCCGCTTAAAACCCGACCAAGTTCCTTGTTGGGAACCCGACCGAGTTCTGTACTCAGAAGCCGGGAAGCCCTTGGGCCCCCATTCTCTTTTTTCAAATCAAACTCCTTTTGTAGAGTTTAATCCAAATACACTACTTATTCAGATTCTACTAGAAGTTGAATCAGGTGCGTCACCCTAAGGACAAAAAAATTGAGTCTTTTCCCTCACTTTTTCTCTTTACTTTCCTTCTTTTAGTTTGTTTAATTTTGGGTAAGATAAAGATGTAATTTCTAGTTAGTTTTATCTTCGCCTGCTAGAATATTTTGAATTATTTCTTTTAATTTCTTTAGACTGACATTGCATTTGATTTTTGTTGTTTGAATTAGTTGATTTCGATATGCTGCATATTTGCTTTTCTGAGTGTGATTAGATTTTAGTTTCTCGTATTAGTTAGTAGATGCCGTCAGTGATGACATGCGATATAGTGATGCATTCCATCACGACATCACACCTTCACCCCCGAATCCTTAGTTCGTGCTAATGGAGTCGGATGGTCCCAGGGATTACTTGAGGCCTTTTCAAATCAAGCATATTATTCCTTTCGGTGTCCCTTCAATTTGTGGCTAATATGAACCTATTGTTCCTTAAGTGTTGCTCATTTCAAAAAGTGCACTTCGTTAGTAAGTTCCTCCTAAAACTCAAGGACAACTCTATTAATCAATTTTACTATTTTTTTTATCTTATTTTTATTTTATTTTTTAACTAGAATGGGTTATGGGTCTGAGAATGTCACTGTCTAGACTAGGATCTGGCTTAGCTTTAGGTTAGGAACCCGGCCGGGTTCCTGGATCAAGTTGTTGCTCAGTTCCATGGATTAGGCAGCCAACACTGTCAGGAACCAGACCTGTAGATTGAACCTGGTTCTGGCCCAGGAGCCTAGGTTCCCGGATCAGAATGTTGGTATAGTTTTTCGGTCCAGCCCCCTTATTATGCCATAGTGATCTCTTTTGAAAAAAAATGAAAAAATTAGTTTTGAATTTGGGTACCTAGCAAGTGAGTCCAATCATTCATAGGGGACCTGCACTTGGGGGCTGAACCTTAGGATGTGTTCCTTAAAATGGAGATTCTGTTAGGGACTTCTTTTTTTAAAAAAAGGAAAATAGGGGGAGATTTGAAATTCAATATGGGAAATTGTTTTCTAATTACACTTGCATTAGGGCAAGATTTGAAATTCATTCAATATGGGAAACTGTTTTCTAAGTTAAACCCTACTATTACCCATCGAAAGAACAACTAGTTGACTTGGTAGGTCACTAAATGAATGTTCTAAACCTTACCTAAACCCCTTGTAACATAGGACTTTGGCTTAGGATGGAACTCTTTTGTATGGATGTATGCGTTCTGTGCAAACTTGATTACCACCAGCCATAAGGATTATGCATTGATTCTTTTTGTCTTAAGAGGCCCACGTTGGGAGGGGTCAAGTCTAGTAATAGTGGGTTAAGGAGAAAATAGTTTTAGGGCTAATTGAGGTTTAAAGGCTCTTGACTCAAACCCTGAATAAGTTCTGGTCCCATTTTAGTCCATGAGAGTCATAACATGGTCTTAGGTTGAAAAAAAAAAGCAAACAAAGGGGTAGGGGAACTCGATCGGGTTTTGTGAACAAATAAAAAAAGAAGAAGTAGTTCACATATTACCTTACATTTAGGAGAACAGGTTGAATTTAGGTCCATAGGAGCCCATTCGGGATCTAGGCAATCTTGTATGAGTTTTAGTATCTAGAAAAAGCATAGTAGCCATCTGGCCTAGCAGGGAACCCGATCGGTATGCAGACGGAGGTTCAGTCCAGTTTGCTTCACCTCAATCCAAGTTTGGTATGCATTCATGGGATAGAGTCAGTTTCGTTGGCCCTCAAACACTGGATTTTAGTTCATGAGTCGGCATGGTTCATTAAAAAGTCTTCTGAAAATTATTAAGATGAGCCATCCTGAGCACTCTTTATTACAACCAAGATAGAGAAAACTAGAATGGTATACGAGCAAAGTCAACAAATTGGGAGACTTTCATCTTGAGAAGAGCTCGAGGAAACTCCACTAGTCAGGTCAAAGTCAAAATCAAAATCCAAATCAAAATCAAGATCGCTCAACTTATGAAGATGATGGAAAGAAGGCAAACCATAAGGGATAAGAGTGAAACGAAGGTGGAGATTATGGCATTGTACTCCAAAACCTTACCAAGGAACTGCAAGGGGAGAATATTGAGTAGCCCGGTGATGAAGAGGGGGCATGTGATGGAAAAGGAGAGCTAGACAATGAGGAAGAAGAAGTGGAAAAGAGAACTCCTCAAACCAATCCACGCATAGATCATATAGAACAACTGATTAAGAAATCCTCTGTGTTTAACAACTACTTTAATGACTATGCGAGATTCACTTCAATCCCAAAAGAGAAGTTACCTCCAAAATTGACCATGTCAGACATCAAGTTCCATGGAACTAAAAATCCTCGCTATCATGTGCAGAACTTTGTTAGTGCTATGACTCTAAAGGGGATTGACAAAGACATCTTCCACTTCATATTTCCTTGGACCTTTATCAAGGGTGTGATGGTATAATGTTGTGGACCTATAAAAGGTCATGAGCTGGGGTGATCTTTGCAGGGAGTACTTACGTAAGTATTCTTACAATGCTGACCTCCTAATTACACTTAAAGACTTAGAACTAATTAAACAAGAAGGAAAGGAAGGGTTTTCTGATTACCATGTTGGGGAGGCGTAGGCCGCTTACATGGTGGATCAATCTTCAGAAGCTGATCAAGTAAGATTGTTCATTAAGAATCTCCTACATGCATACAAACAGGATGTGCAATTCATGTCATTTGAAAATTTCACTATAATGAGGTGTGTGGGTATGCTTGTAGAAGAAGAGTTGGCTAGAGAAGCACCTCCAAAGACTGGAAGCAGCTGGAAATGCAAAGACTGGCAACAGTTAGAAAGACAACTACCAAAATAAGGATAAGAGGGGTAGTAGCTCTGAAGAAGTGCATGCGATAAATCAGTACACTGAGTATAGCCCCATAGGGACCGCCTATATTTAAGCTTTGAAATGACTACTAGTGAAAGGAAAGACTGATCTTTCTCATGTCAAGCTAGAAACTAAAGTTATCAGGCTATCCAAGTTATTTAGCCCTACCAAATATTCCAAATATCATCGAGCTCAGGGATATACTACAAAGAGCTATTAGAATGTCAAGAACAAGCTGGAAAGGATATTCAGGTCTAGGCCAGCTCATTTTGCCCAAAGTAGCTCAGGAGCCCAACAATCCAAGTTATTTAACCATACCAAATATTCCAAATATCATTGAGCTCAGGGATATACTACAAAGAGCTATTGTACTTTCAAGAACAAGCTGGAAAGGATATTTAGGTCTAGGCCAACTCATTTTGCCTAAAGTAGCTCAATAGCCCAACAATGATAAAAATCCACTTAGAGACCATGAAAGAATCTTTGCTATCAATGACAATCAAGAAAAGGAATGAGACCCATTGATATACATACATATAATTGATGGGCCGAAGCCAAAGGCTTGGACCCCCTTTGGTATTCCAAAGCTCATGGCTTATAGGAAAGTGATGTAGAGGATGTATATGAAACTTAGGGAGATTACTACCGTGCTTAAGAAAGTGATGATGATTTATAAGGAGAAAATGAAGAATAGGACTTTCGGGGAGAGGATGACCACTAAAGGCCAACACCTTATAAAAATTAGGTGACACCAAGTCAAAAAGGCCCTGCAACAAGCCATAGAAAACAAAAGTGGCCAACTTTCCAAGAAGGAAATCCTATGCTAAAACAATTAAAGAAACTTAAAGCAGAAGTGGCTATTTAGAACTCATAGTGGTTCTCAAAAGCACATGCAGCTCCTAATAGATGAATTGAATAATATTGATGTGTCTCCTGCAGTTACGCCTGAGGAAATGCTAGCCTCAATAACCACCACAATCTTTAGCAATAAGGATCTTTCACCAGGGGAACCGGTGTAAAACAACGCCTTATACCTTGTTGTGTTATGCCTTCAAAAGTACGCACCATTCACCCTGGTTTATAACAGGTCAGCTGTGAACGTTTTCCCCTAGATAACTGCCAAAATGTTGGAATTAAGAAAAGTCAACTCTTAGTGCCTTTGACTCATTTAAGAGCATATGATAACTCAAAGAAGCTGGTGTTATGCACTATTTATCTCCTTATTAATGTAGGCCCTTTTGAAAGGAATATAGAATTCCAATTTCTAGAAATTCCAACTACCTTTTCACTTACTCTTAAGCAGACCATGGCCTCATGGGTGCTAGAGAGTTCTATTTACCCTGCATCAGAAAGTGGACATGTTGATAAATAGAAAGACGATCACTATTGAAGGGGACAACTTGTGTTCTACCATCCCCCAACAAGGGGCCAGAGTTAGAAATAGAGCACGATCATAATAATAAGGAACTCTATAACTTTAAAGCAGTCTTAGAGAAGGACCAAGCTCCTTTTGACCTCAATCCATATTCAAACTTAAATATGAGTGATATTCTTAAAAAATGGAGATACTTCCCCTAGATGACTATGGGTTGAAGAGCATATTTTCTCTTAACCTAAAAAGAGGGTTACAAGTTCGGGTTACGGTATCATCCCACTCCTAAGGAAATGGATAAAGCTAGACAAGAAGCACAAGTGCAAAAAACTGCTGCCAGAAAAGGACACCAAAAGTAGTACACTGTAAGCCTTACCCCTGTACCCTTAATAAGCAGTTCCTTTGTAAGGGAGACAATTTTCCTTTCTATGGATTTCCTGAACGCTACTATGTAAAAGAGAAAAGAATCTGGGTATCTGGGTTGGAGATATTCAGCAACTGCCAGTTGCTAGAAAGGGAAGCACTTACTCTCGGAGGTAGGGACTAATCCACCCAAGATTCTATTCGGGTAAGATTATCAGAAAGAAGAAGACCCCACTACTGTTGTACCCGTTACCATGTTCAACAAAGTTTTTAGCCCTACAACCTTCATCATCGAAGCTGATGCAAAAGGTTATAAGCAAGTGACTTGGATAACTGAGGAGGAAGGAAAAATGTTCACTATCGCCATAAGAGGTACTTTGACGAACTCTAGGATGGAGTTTAAGAGTTATTCGTCAATTTCTGTTGCTCCAAACTCTGCATTAGATGTATTCATTTCTGATTTCAATAACACAAACCCTTTCGCTTAAGACTCATCTCATTCTTCTTCATTTAATGCTTTACATCTAATAATATTGGAAATGAAGATATTCATTAATTTAGCGACTTCTAAAGAGCCCCGAGAGCTTAAGATAAGGAAGTCACTAGCTTCAGAGAAGTATGAGAGCTTCACTTTACTCTTACGGGAATTCATTGATGTCTTTGTACGGTCATATAAAGACATGCTTGGCATAAACCAGGATATACCTAAGCATAACATTCCTCTCTATACGGATACTAAACCAGTAAAATAAAAACTTTGCAAGATGAAACTGAAATAGGCCTTGAAAATAAAGAAAAAGTACACAAGCAATTAGATGTAGGGTTCACTAGAGTTGCTCACAACCCTCCGTGGGTAGCAAATACTATGCCAGTTCCAAAGAAAATTGAAGACTAAGAATGTGGATAGATTTCAGGGACCTTAATAAAGCAAGTCCGAAAGATGATTTCCCATTATCATATAGATATTTTAGTTGATAACACTGTTGGATGCTACTAGATGCGTATGTTAGTTATAACCAAGTTAAAATGACGAAGGAAGACATAGAAAAGACTACCTTTATTACCCCTTTGGGAAATCCATTGCTACAATGTGATGCCATTCAGGTTAAAAAATGTTAGAACTACTTGCCAAATGACATCTAGTACGCTACTGCCTGACCTTATGCATAAGGAAGCGAAAGTATATATAGACAACATGATTACAAAGTCCAAAGAAAGGGATGGACATGTCAAACAATTGATAAATGGTGTAAAACTAGAACGTGATGAGGAGTGTTAAGAGGCATTTGATATGATCAAAGAGCAGTTATCCAACCCACCAGTGTTGGTACCTCCATAGCCTAACATTCCTCTGACTCTTTATCTCACGATAATGACAATAACAATGCGGTCTTGTTAGCCTAAAACATAGAACGGGAGGAAAGGGCCATCTACTATATGAAAAAAGTTTCTTGAATATGAAACTCGCAACACCCCTTTTGAAAAAAACTTCTCTAGCCTTAGATCTGCAATCCAAAAAGCTGAGGCATTACACGCTAACTCATATGGTACATGTAGTGGGGCCGATCAATCCAATAAGGCACTTGCTATAACAACCAGTGATAAGTAGCAAGGTCACCACGTGGACAATAATGTTATCAGAATTCAACCTACACTACATCCCATAGAAATCCATTAAAAAAAGAGCCATGTTTGACCTCTTAGCAGACCTGCCAATGGAAGATCAAAAGAAAGAAACCTTTTTTCCCTGACAATGAAGTTCTTCAGGCAGAAGAAGATGTCTAGACAATTTATTTTGAAGGAGCATCAAATCAAAAAAGATTTGGAGTAGACATCCTTTTGCTATCCCTAGAAGGGGGCACAAACCCCTATCTTAGTTAAGCTGAATTTTGAGGTTAATAACGATGTTGCAGTGTACAAAGCCTGTATTATCAAACTACAAGCTGCTATAGAAATAGGAATAAAGAACATACATGTGTATGGGGACTCCAATTCAATAATCAATCAAATCTCCCAAAAATGGAAAGTGAGAAGTAAAGCCTTAACACCATACCATGCTCATTTAGTGGATCTTGCCAAGAATTTCACCCATATTACTTATACTTACCTTCCTTGTTAAGCTAATCAGTTTACCGATGCTCTAGCAAACCTAGCTTCAATGATTAACATTCCAAGCGACATCCATTAGATGTCATTATCAGTTGAAAGGAGAGATGAGCTAGCCCATTGCTATACTATTGAAGTGTGCAGCGTCATCCTTGTTGCTTGGTATTATGATATTTATCAATACTTAACAAAGAAAGAGTGCCCAAGGTTCCTCTCTAAAAGCCCAATGGGTGTTACAGTTGTTAGCTTCGCAATATTTCGAGAACAAAGGGATGTTGCATAAGAAGATTGATATGGGCATAAACTCACTCTACGTAACATAGGAAGAGGTGCTAGAAATCTAAAAGGAAGTTCATGGTCGAGAGTGTGGGTCACACATGAACGGTTTGAATGCCAAAAAGGCTAAGGATAAGGTATTATTGGTCCACAATGGAACCATATTGTCATGCACATACGAAAAAATGTCATGAATGTCAAATATATGCTAATTTGCAACATCAATCTCCCTCTTTTCACTCAACACTTAGTTCCTAATGGGCTTTTCTAATATGCATAATTGATATAATCCGAAAGATGATGCCAAAAGGAATAAGCAGTCATGAATAGGTGCTGGTAGCAATCGATTAATTCACAAAATTGCTAAAAGCAACCTCGTATGCAAAAATTATGTCAAAACATATGGCAAAGCTTATCATCAATAACATCATATGTACGTATGGTGTACTAACTGAGTTGATAAGTGATTAGGGAGTCATTAAAGAAAGGAAGCAATCATTCTACTTGAAAAATATAAACTCCAGTACCATAAGTCATCCCCTTACCAAACCCAAACAAATGGAGCAATGGACTAACTAATAAAAATATCAGGAGGAAAAAAATGGCTGAAAAATATGAAAATTGGTTTGACAAGCTACCATTCGCTCTTTCGGGATATAGAAGTTTGATTCGTACTTCAATGAGCAATATCATACTCCTTAGTATATGGAATGGAAGCAGTGCTTCCAATTAAAATAGCAATACCCTCACTCAGTGTTATTATGAAAAGTCAAACTCTGAAGTCAGAGTGGGAGAAAGCTCGATATAAAGAGTTGGTCATGCTAGATGAAAGGGTATTGAGGGCATTACATAATGTTTTCAATTATACCAAGCTTGGATTTCAAGAGTTTTCAATAAGAAGGTCAAGCCTAGAGGCCTATAGGAAGGAGACATGGCCCTAAAAGAAATAACGGCTCTAATCTACGATCTAATAGGAAAATTTAGGCCCAATTGGCTGGATCTATATATCATAAAAACTAAGGATGGGCATGGTGCGGGTTCGGGGTGGGTTGAGCATTGCCCGTACGCATACCCATTTTTCGAAAATCATACTCATTCCCATACCCATCACAGTTTACATGGCTAAACCTATACCCATATGATAGACCCGCAAGTGCATGGTAGTGTTGTAGCAAATCCAGGTCAATCCCACAGAGATTAGGCCAAACTACCTCATTATATTCCATTAAGATAGGCTAAGCAAATCCACATTTGTGAATGAAATTGAACTATGCTACTTATCTAATCTAATAGATAAATAATCAAGGGATTTAATCAAATCAAGCAATTTTTCAACTCAAAAATTAATAAAGCACATTTTCTTTAGATGTGTAATCCCAAAACTGATAATCTAATTATCAAACCCCTCTTTCAAGGTGGAATGAAATTCTTAAATCTAATCAACTACCATTTCTATAGGGTTTTTTTTATTAATATAGGATCATTAAGGACGCGATTATCAAATTTTAGGGTTTCTTAAATGATAGGTCTTTCTTAAGATCCCACACACTCAAGTCAAATTTTAGTTTTCCAACATCTAGTTTCAGCTTTCAGTCCTTGACCGAATGTCTAAAACAACAAGAAGTTCATCAAGTTCCCCACTAGCAATTCAATGTCTAAGAGTCAATATAATAAATCCAACAAATTTAAAGCACTTTTAGATCAAAACAAGAACTGCTTCAATCATGAGAATCAACCTAATTCCATGATTAACAATTCAAAACTTACAATACTAACATAAAAAGCATGAAAATCTTAGGAGAGAAGAGAAGGAAAAGGAATTGCTCAGCCGATGCGTGCTTGTGCTAGTAGATGCAAACCCAACTAAGAATTCTTACAAATCTTCACATTCAAATTGCTCTCAACTGCCTCTAATGAAGTATAAATCCTAACAAGATTGTGAATTATGGTGGAATGTAATGGGGATGCCAAGGAAGTAGTCAAAACTAGCTTTTATCGTGGAAATGAAAGCAATAAACGTCCTAAAACACCTAGAACATGAAAAGTTGTGAAGAAATCAAGCTGCCACAAGAGAGAAGGACCACTATGGCGTGACCGTGGGGCCCACAATGGACCGTGCCCTCCACCACAACCACCGCTACGAATTGCATTTTATTATTTCAATTAAGTTATATTATAAGTGATAATTTTGTTAAAAAAGTGAATTATTATTATTATTATTATTGATTTTGAAATTTAATTTGTGATAATTTGTGCAATTAAATTGTGGCGATAGTTTAATTTAGTCGTTTTCCGAATTTGATTAGAATACTAATTATTAGAGTGTTTAGACTCGAGTCTAGACTGCGCGCTAGTAATTTGAGAGCTGAGAACTAGAGCTGACTAGCAATTGACAAAAAAAAAGGAAAGGGGAGAAAAGAGTAAAAGGGGCCGAAGCACCATACCTTTCTGGAAAAAAAAAGACACGAAAGAGGGGGGTTCTCTTTCTGGTTTCCCCGTGACCCCTCCCCGGCTACCATCAGAAAGAGAGAGAGCGAGAGGAGAGAAGGAGGAGGGTGGCGGTGCACCACCGACACGCCAATCGCCCTCCGCGACCCACCAAAACCAGAAAGAGAGAGAGAAAGAACGACAGAGAGAGACGGAAAAGAAGTAGGATCGGGGCAAAACGTGAGCAACCGGGGCGTGGGTCAAGTCCTGATCTGCCACAGCCCATTAGCACCACCTCTATCACCACTACTATTGATGGTGGCTGGGCACAAAACTAACGACCTAAGTGAAAATTAGGAAGGAGAACTAGGGCAACGATAGTTGTAGCACACCGAAAAAGGGGAGGGAAGAAACTGGGTCTCGATGGCACTTCGGGTCTGATTGTAGTAGCCGAAAAAGGGAGGATTTTTTGGGTTCGTGAGCACTCAAATCAGTCCCAAAAGCCCTTAGAATGGACCCTGTTGCTTGGAATCGAGGAGGGATCTCTCTCTTCCTAATTATTAGTAATTTTAACGAATTTTACTGATTATAGTTAGTTCATGTTTGAATCTGAGTTAGTAATCAGTATTTGGGGAATTTAGAACTAAAATTGGGTAATTATAATGATGATGCTGATTTCGGGATTCTTGCATGTTGAGTTGATGAGTGGCTTTACTAACCTGTCAGTTTGGAGATTTGTAGAACAAGCAGAATATTGCCTTAATATTGCTGTTGCAATAGTTTTTTTATACCTAAATTCTATTTTGGAGGTTACATGTAAACGTTACGCCCTAAGGTTGCTAACCGGGTGATTTAATGTATTGTAGAGCAAGCTGAATTATGTTTAAACGCCATTGCTATATTAGTTTTGACATGATTAAATTCTGTTTATGGTGATTGGTATGAATGTTATGCTTGTGTATGTTCAGTTCATGAACTATTGATTGAATTATGGCAATATTGAACCGAGCTTGGTAGTTGGATGACTTAAGGTGAAACTATTGAATGATTCGAGGTTCTTGTGGTCGTTGTTGTGTGAGGAGGGAGCATGGGTTTGATATTAATCGCAATCGTGTGGATTGCGAAGTATATGGAATATTAAGTGGATTTTGCTGAAATTGTTCCAACGAAGTGTTACAAATGTGCTACTTGTGAACTCCTTCCCCCTTGAAATTGTTGAATGACGATGCTATGTGAATGTTAATGAACTTTAGAAATCCTTAAAGGGCTGCTAAAAGCTTGTTTTCATAATTTCAAATGTTTCTAAATGTTTACTAGTTGCCTGTTCGATTGCTAAGATGTTTGTAACCTAAACTAACCATAAATCGTCAAACTACTCAGTGAGTGACGCAACTGAATTGTCGATAGGTCTAGAAAGTTAAAAAGCAATCAAGTAACGAGCTTGAAAAAATTTTAAGGCTTTGGTTTGTTTATATCTCCTTCTTTGTGTTTAAAAGGATTTTAAACGAACTGAAAACGGACAACTGAAGGTGTTAATTACGAAACTTAGTTTGGATCATATGCTAGTCAATTACTTTAAGTTTCAAATTGCGAGTTAGTAGGCTCACTATGATTTTAAGAGGCTTTCTATTTGAAAATGAAAGAACCATAAACCACTAATAGGGTTATGGATTATTTTGCTAGACAAGCATGGTTTTTAATTAAGTAAGCAACTATTAATAAGAAGTGATTCATGATTCTTGATTCACTTGAAGGTGAAACTTACTATGTGTAACTGTGACTCATTTTTAATGACCTATAATGGTTTAGTGCGTTTTAATGACTAAGATAGTGCTAGCCAATTTGCCAGACCTAGAGAGTTAGACCTAGAAGTGGGAATCCTAGAAGACCCTGACGAGGGTAATGTTCGATGATGCGTGATAAAACCTTGAGGGTGGGAACTGAACGCAGGATAACGCGTAAGCTGTATCCCCCAAAGGTAATGTTCAATGATGTATAATGCGTGATCAAACATTGAGGGTGGAAACTAGACGCAGGATCAGGCATGAGCTGTTTTCCCCAAAGGTAACGTTTGATAATGTGCGCTGCGTGATAAAATCTTGAGTGAGGGACTGGATGCAGGATAAGGCATGAGCTGTTGCCCCCATAGAGGACAATATCGAAGTTATATCTACTCTGCTAAGATGCAGTTTGGCCAAATGTTATGTTACGTATACGATGAGATAACGAGAGTTGTGAGTGATGACCTCACTTAGGACGAGTGTAAATCTCCCCAAGCCAGCACCTTATGAGATCTTATGCTTGAAAAGAGAAGATATTTTTCTGATAAATGAGAAAATGATTTGAATTATTAGCAACATGGGCATTTCAAGAACTTTAAAGAGTATACGAGCCTTGAAGAGGCTAGATTGATTTGTAAACTATTCTTTGGACACAACATGAGTCACTACATTTTCAAAATGCATATTTGAAAGCATTTTACCCTATCCTTGTTGCTTGCTTGCTTATGTGCCTGAATGTTTGATTATTAGGGGAGTTTGGTTGTTAAGGGTCTAGAAAGGAGCTTGAGTGGCTTAATATGAGGTTTAGAGGTGATGATTTTCCACGAGGTTTATGGCTGCCTAATATGATAGTAATATACAAATGTTGTGTGACTGGTACTTATCATTATTACTCGCAAAATGGTTTTGGTTTTTAAGGAGTTGAGAAATACTCATTCAGCGTGTGGTAGCTCATCCCATCTCTATTTTCCCTTTTCCTAAGTTTTTCAATGTGACAGATGCCCAAATTTTGTTTATCATGTTTCGTCGCATGGTTCCTCCTAGACCATGGTCTTGGCCACGATTTGTCTATTTTGGGTGTCTTTGGGCCTCTTTTGCCACTTTTTTTTGATCCACAAGACCTTAAAATTATCATTTTACTATCCTAACTTGGCTCACAAAGTCAAAATCTACGAACACTCTCAGAAGCAGCAAAACCAAGCATGATAGTAGAAATAAGGTCAAAAATCGTACAATTAGGCACACTAATGCCATAAAATGACTTCGAAACACTCATAAAGTCCTATGCAAATATTACATTCATCACTCCCCTATGCTTATACCCTTGCCTATCCTCAAGCAAACACTAGATAGAACCAACGAGGGGAGATGCATCTAGGACTCAAAAACATAACATCTTCAAACTAGGCAACTTATAACACATCACAAGCAAGAATATCAATCAATGACAACCCCAAATAGGGCATAATACATTTCAAATTTAAGAGAAGGGGGATGTTTTCAAAGAAGTATACGACCACGAGCTAGATATCAAACTTGATCACGCCCAAAGAATCACAAAGCACATCATGCAAGTACAAGGAATTGTAGAGCAAAATAGACTAGTAGAACCTCACTTTTGCGGAAACGTAGATCACTCCTGCTCATGTGTTTAAATTGTAGCATAGGTTCACCACTAAAAATGCAATGTGAACATGACAATTAAGAGGGCTTTACCTAGCCTGTAATGTGGGCTAAAAGGATTAAGGGAAAGAAGTGGATTAACAAACTTGGGCAATATGGACTTATTAGAAAAGTAGCTAGGGAGCAACTAACAAAGTACCAAGTAGCCATGAAGTTCACCAACACTCCAAACCTCAACAACACAATGTACATTCTCAACAAATTAAATAGGAAATAAGTTGACTAATAAGGAACACAAGGTATTTACATATCTAGTGCTAATCACTTATTCTTTCTTTGGTTTCTGGGTTTTTTTTTCCTTTCTACTTTTTTTTTCAACATTTTTTTCTTTTTCGGCTTTTTTTTGGCTTTTGACTTTAATAAGATGAAATAGATTTCAACTATGAAAGGCATAGGACCACCAATTGTCAACTCACAACTTAATACATTGATACGAAACCTATATCAATGTAAGGGGAACAGTCCAAATCTATGATACCATCATCCCCTCATGAAGTCAACATACCAAGCAACCATAACCTCAATTGGCCCCATAAGCTCCCCACAAATGAACTTGAAGTGATGCTCCATAGAGTTGGCTTAAGGATAGGAATACGAGTATGACCAAGAGCTAAAATTGAAGGGATCACAATAATAAAAGGGTCATAAGCTCAACAGGCCTAGCAAATAGATTAACATGTAACTCAAGGGCAAACTGTTTGACTATGTGGCCAAAATGACCAAAGAAAGAACACCTCTATAATATCATCAACTTCGCACATGCTAATGTGGTTTTGAACAAGAATCTAGGCAAGTTTTAGAGATGCAACTTGGAAGAGTCACACGTACAAAAACATGAGACTGAATATGATGCATTAGTCCAAAGAAGGCTCAAAGTCTCACGGGATATCTACCAAATTCTCAGCAAGCTCATAACATGACTCTCATGTACCAACATTAGTGCTAAAGACTCTAAAGGGAAATGTAGTTCTCAATTAAGAGAAGGGTCAAAGCAAGAAATATTCACAAAACCTTCATAAAGTTTAGCACCAAAAGGAATTACACATGAAAAGTTACGTAAGTTTATGAAGACCATCATGCCTAGCAAAGCATCAAAGGAGGGCATCTCAAACCAATCCACACCATCTCTACATGCAATCTTATATGCATACCTAAAATGCAATACACTAGTGAAAAAGAAAGGAAACCTAAACCTACGTGCTCTAACTAGTATGCAAACTAGAAATCAAAATGGAAAACATGAAATTCCTATCCCTTAATGCTTAGATAAAGCATTATTGAAAGGAAAGAAAGTAAAAGAAGGGAAACAGAACAATACATAAGGATCTCACCACGTAAGGTACGAGGTGTACCTAAGCTAAGACCTTCTTACAAATGGGGCAAATGAAGCATCAGCCACTCCCTTTTGAACTAAAGACTAGGCCCATCAAATTAATTCCATCAAAACACGCAGGAGCTTATCAAACTCCTGAGACCATAATTTAGAACACATAAGGTAAGAGACAATAACCCAGGTCACATCAAAGACAATAAGTATCCTTTTACTCTTATCAAAAGCCTTAGAAAAATCACAGGAAGGAGTAGAGAATGTAGTCCACATGACCTTCCTAGGTAAGTCTTCAAGGTACAAATTATAAGAGCCAATGGAGGGATCATGCCATTTTAAACGACCAAGGGACACATAGTCATCAACATTCCCACTGAGCACACTAAACATGTTATCTTCATGGCCCAAATCCATAGTAGCATCACAAATCATAGGATTATCAATGGGCACATCAATATAACACTAGGGGGAAGGAGAGTGTTGTGAACACAAAGAGGATGCATGGGAATGAACAAGGGGATTGTGGAGAGCAATATCACAAACAAGGCTATGAAAGTCCTCATGCCCAAACACGTCACGTGATCCCTCTAAAGGAGTCCTAGCTAGATCATGCACCTCATCTGAAGTATCTTTCGGCACAAAATATGCATCAACAACATTAAACCTAGCAACAAACCAAAAAGGCTCACCCTCTTGAAGCACCGTGCACTGCTCTAAAGAGAAGGATGAATCAAGTAAGGTCAAGATAGCATCAGTATTATGCAAGGGTGATGTAAAGGCAGGTTGTCCATAGAATCCATAATAACGACATGGACTCATCGCATGTTCAAAACAACTACACAAGCCACACCAAAAAGGGTCATAATAAGATCTAGCATGGAATGCATAAGGATCAGGGAATGAATATCTAGAAACACAACTAGCCTTGGCAAACTCAAATGAATCCTAAGCAATCAACTCAAGCAAATACCGTGCCTCATCAATGCCGTTACCATGAAAACCCCAATACTTTAAAAGAGCATGGGTTTTACTATTCGCACCCTCATCAATAATGTCCAAAACTTCCCATTTACCCACAGAATTAAGGCTGGCAAAAGCACATGTTTAGGTTGATTCGAGTCTGGACAAATCGAATATTCGGACAAAAAATTCATACTCGAACCTTGTTCGGATTATAAATCGAACACTTTGACTAGATTGGGACTGGATTGTCAGAATATCCGAATTTGTGATATGATTTTTGGACATTCGAACCAAAATTTGGTGTGATCAAATGCAAACCCAATTTTGCAACATCCAAACCTAGTTGCCCGAACTGCTTTTATAAAACTTTATAGAGAATTTGTACCAAACTTGTGCATAAAGCTAATTATCGTACACAAACCTAATTATCCAATGTCCAAACCTGGTTGTTCGATTGTCCGAATTTATTTGAACTCGGAACAGTTTTAAAATTCGGACAACCCGAACCTGAATGCCCAAACTTGAACCCGACCCGAATTTATATTTGGACAAAAATTTTATAATCGTAGTTGGTTTTTTTTGGGTCGGATAAATTTAGGTAATCGGGACGGACGTATTTTTGCTAGCCCTACATACAAAAACCACTTTAAGGACGAAAAGCATTTAAATGGTTAAGATACCTCCAAAATAATTCATGCTCGATTGGGGAAAATGAACAATTGCCACTGTTTTTTTCTCAAAGATTTTTTAAAGAAAAATATAATGCTTAGTTAAACCTATATAGAAAAACCCAATGTTTCACACTAGTTCCTTGGCAACAACACCAAAAACTTGATAGGCCCGCAAGTGCACAGTGGCGCTGTAGCACATCAATGTCGATCCCATAGAGACTACACTAAGCCAGCAAATTATATTCCTTCAAGATAAGATAAGCGAATTCAAATTTCTTAATGAAATTGAACTATACTACCTATCTAGTCTAATAAATAAACAATCAAGGGATTCAAATCAAGCAATTTTCCAAGTCAAGAATTAATAAAACGTCTTTTCATTAGATGGGTAATTCCAAAATCGATAGTTGGATTATCAAACTCCTCCTTCAAGGCGGAATGGAATTCTTAAATCTAATCAACTACCATTTCTCAAGAGTTTTTGATTAATATAAGATCATTAAGAATACGATTATCAAATTTTAAGAGTTTCTTAAATGACGAGTCTTTCCAATATCCCACACTTAAGTCGAATCTTAGTTTTGCAACATCCAGTTTCACCTTTCAGTCCTTCACCAAATGTCGAAAACAATGAACAAGTTAGTAAACTTTCCCATTAGCAATTCAATGTCTAAGATTCAATAAAATAAATCCAATAAATCCAAAGCACTTTTACATCAAAAAAAGAATTGCTTCAATCACGAGAATTCAACCCAATTCTATCATAAAAAAAATAGTGATCTAAACAGCATGAAAATCTACAGAGAAAAGAGAAAATAAGGGAGAGGAATTACTCAGTCGATGTGTGCTTGTGTTGGTGGATGCAAACCCGACCTGGAATCCTTGCAACTGTTTACCTTTAACTTGCTCTTAACTCCCTTTAATGACGTCTAAATCCTAACAAGATTGAGGATTGTGGTGGAATGGAATAAGGATGCCAAGGAAGCAGTCAAAACCAGTTTACAGAACGAAGGCTGCAAACATCCCCAAAATGCTTGGAATACGAAAAGTCGTGAAGAAATCAAGCTACCAATATGGAAAGGGACCACCACAGCTTGACCGTGGGGCCCACCATGGATCGGGGGGCCCACTGCAGCTAGACTGTCGTGGCTGCTAGTCCAATGCCCAAACTTTGTCCTACTTTGTCTCCTGGATCCTCCTAGGCCGTGGTACTGGCCACGGTTTGTTCATGTTGGGTGTCTTTAGGCTCTTCTACTGCCTTCTTTGATCCCCAAGTCCTCAAAATCATCATTTTACTCTCATAACTGGGCTACAAAGTTAAGATCAGCAAACACTCTCAAAACAAGCGAAATCAAGTGTAATAGCAAAACTAAGGGCATCAATCGTACAATTAAGCACACTAATGCGATAAAACGACTCCCAAACACTCATAAACTCCTATGCAAATATGACATTCGTCACCATACCTATCAGGTTTTTTGGGTTTACGGGTTTTATTCAGGTACATATAGAGTATGCCAAGTGCCCATATTCAACTCATATCTGCAAAGACGCTGTATTTGATTAGTAATTTCAAATAGCGACAATAACATTCATGTCCAATTAGACTCATAGAAATTAAAATTGTATAAAAAATTAACTTTTCATTTGTACATAAATAAATATTATACAATTATAGTTTCATTCCCAACATTTATTTTATAGGTTTTAGCATATTTTTGCATTTTACTAGCAAATTGACTTCACAATCGGGTACTTAATTTCGAACACAATACCCATACCAATACCTATAACCACTCGAAACCCATTTTCATCACCGTTTAGAGTCCTAAATGAGGCGGGTTTTATTCGAATTTTTCAGGTTCGAGTAAAATTCTCATCCCTAACAAAAACCATGCTGCCAGGCTGAGCAGTAAAACTCGTGGATACGGATGAAGAGGAATATACTCAATATACAAACTTGGATCAATTGAATAAGTATTATGCTTAATCGGTCGATCTATGACAAGGCTCATAACAAGCATCAAAGTGAAGGAGGATTTAATTTGTTTAGACCCACAACAGGTTTACAAGGCACATACCAGGCCTAAAAGAGCAATGATCTAATGAACTACGAAGGTTTGATTCTGTAATGCAGATATGTAGGAAGCCTTAATGGTCCCATCCCATTACTCTTTGCTAACCATTCACTCGTCTCTAAAAACAAGGACTAAAAGATAATACAATACCGCTGTTGGGTCGACCCAGCAACGAAGCCCAAAATTGGGGTCGAGGTCCCGATGAGAACAGGATTGTGCTTAAGTAGGTAGGAACCCGAGGTCATATAGGTAGAAATTGGTAGGAATGTTCACCAGTGCAAACCCGGATCAGACTAGATCAGACCGGGTTGGATCGAAGACCGATAAAGGAAAAAAGGATGAACCAAGGACCTGACTGAATAAGAGCTGAGCCAGACCAGGACTGATATGAAAAAATTTAGAATAGGCCAAGGCCGACAAAAATAGGTCGAATTTATTTTTAAGCACAGTTGGAGCAATGCTTATTGGCTTAATTAATTTTGGAAAAAATCATGCTGTGATTGGTTTTGTTTGCTAATGTTAAAGAGCATTAGTTGGCACTTGACATTAGCCTTTGACCTAAAAAATCAAAAGAAAGTCTCAAACTCTTAACAATTTTTTATTTATTTTATTTCATTTTTAAAAATAGCTAGTCCTCGGTCCAGATCGCTGGATTGGACCGAAGACCGAATAAGAAAATTTTTTGGACTGAGGAGAAGACTAAATGCACTCAGTCTAGATCAATTCAGTTCAGTCTAGCCGGGTCTTGTGGTCGGTCCAAGTTTGGACCGAATAATGCACAACCCTAGAAATTTGGTCAGTTCAGGACAGCAGAAGGTTAGGTTGGGTTGCGTAGGTTAGATAGTTTGGCAGTAAAAAAAGCAATAAATTATCTAGAAATGCTTAATATTTTTGTCATCTAAAGGCATATAACTTATAATAAAATTCCTAATAGCCTTCTGCTATGAAAGGCATAACACTTTATTCAACAAGTAAGAGGCAAAGCTGATCTCAAAAAAAAAAAGAAAAAAGAAAAAGGTAAAGCTTCTAATCCTTCTTTAACTATTTGTCCTTGTTGGCTTAGGATGTTTTTCTCTAGGAGTAGGATCCTTAGTACGTTCTCTTCCTTCCGCTATGAGACAAGTTTTCATTTTCCTTGTTGGTCTCGACCTTTCTAGTCATCAAAGACTCCATAGCATTCTCTTTGTCCCAAATTGCAGCCTTCCTCAACTCAGCATCACTCGTATTCATCTAGTTCAGATAATGTTATGAGACATAGGTAAAGCATGGGATAGAAGGCGCCAAAATTAGGGATGAGCAAATTTGGATAACCATAAAAAAAAAAAAGAGCCGGAACCATTCAAATTGGTTTTTAACTTTTGGGAACTAGAACAAAAGCCTCAGGTTCCGGTTCTAATTTGAGCGTACCTACCGCACCTATCGTTGAAGCTTTAGCTCCTGATAAATAATTTTTTATTTATTTGGAGTGGGGGAGGGGTGTTTGATCTTTTTCTACCTTCATCTTAGATCTTTACGCAAAAAGAAAGCTAATTATTAAATTTGCTTTTTTGTCTTAGTTACTTGAAAAAAATATAATGATTTATTCTTCAATTCGTAGTAGAAAATTAACTAACATTGCATTAAATTCACTAGTTGAAGATTCATTTTTGTACGGGAAAAAATCAAATAGAAAAAGAATAGAGAAACAAAAGAAAAGATAGTAAAAAATCCACAACTTATTCATTTCCCTCCCTCTAAACGGTTTCAAATATTTTTTTGAAAATCAAAATTGGAACCGATTGCATTGATTCCTTTTTTTTTTGAAACTAGAATCGAACGTTTAACCAGTTTCAAATAAGTTTTAGGGTACCTGAGAACCTTACTCATCCCAACTTAAAATGGTGGGACGATGAAGCCAATAATCGAACCAATGCTTGATATGAGCAGGATCATTCATATATCCCCTAGAAGGCACACAATCTAAGGCTGAAAAGGTTTGGTTGTGCCCAAATTGTCTCATCAACTGTCTATCAAAGAAGTAGGTTCCCATGGGCAGGCTAATGATACAAACGTAGGCACTATGCCACCCATTCATTACGAATTGTCAGATTATTCCACCAACGCACCACCCGAGGAAGTGGCAGGCTCTTCTCTAAGAGGTTAATCCAATTTTCCATCGATTGATCCTTGAGAAGTATTTTCCTTTAGCAAAATTGAGAGTTAGGTATGTATTTACATTACTGCGACACTTGACCAATCGGAGTTTCTAGCAACTAAATTTGCATGCTAATAAAGAGAAACACAAAATAAAAGGTAGAAAAGGGGTCGAAAATAGTAGGAACTTGGCTCTATGGTCTAGCCCAAACCCAAGTAGGAACAAAATGGAGAAGGCATATAAAAAATGAGCAGTTGCCAGAGCCTAGATCATGCCCAGTTAGAACTCAATTCAGTTCTGGGCCTTTGTTGCAGCCAAGCAAGGCCTAAATAGGGGGGAAGTCTACTTAGAGTGGTAGTGGACTACCTTAAAAGAACTGATCTGGGTGGTGGCGAAGTCAGTCTAGGCATAATATTGTCTCTGCAACAGCAAGGGGAATAGGAGTTTGATCACGTCGAATCCCTTCCGCTATGTTCAGTAGCATCGTCATTCCCTTATTATCAAAACCACCAACGAATAGAAAGGCTCCTAAGAGGCATATAAGAATGGCTTGATGTTTGTGTATACCTTTAAGAGCCTGCCCGCTCTCGTTTTGAAAATAAGAAATTAGGGACACAAAATCCACTTCATTCCTAACGACTATGGTGAAGATACAGTCCTTACTTATACCTAAAATACAAAACTGGGACGACATATCTCTTGAATAAGTTAGCAAAACCAAGGGAAAATAAAGTAAAAAACCCAAGAAATCACTAAACTCCTTGGTTAAAAGGCATAATTCACATTCCCCTAAGCGAAAGACATGTAGTTAGAACCTCAAAAGGTGGAGGTAACCCTAAGGAACTATCAGGAGACTTTGACTTATTGAATACGGAGGAGGGTATCGAAATGGAGGTTTTCCAGTTCGTGCTTATCTTTCGCATCGAGGTTTAGTAGCAAAGAGGATTAGGATTTTCCAAAGGCATGGCGAATTATGGCAACCTTTCTTTATAGTTGCACAAAATAGCTAATTCAAAGCCAAGTAGAATAGAAGTGGCAAGTCAACAGGAACCCGACAGGGTTCCTATCTTGGGAACAGTCCCAAGCCAGGTTTGAATAAGATAAGGCTGTGGAGCCCGCTAAGGAACACGTATGGGATCTAAATTGGACCTGCCAGGGAATCTGGCTAGGATTCGGGTTTGGGTTGCCACGCAATCTTGTTATATTTTCTTCTAATCAGAATATTTGTATTTTTGCCACGATTGTAATCTAGCAATTACTAAATAAATTTTTGAGTTATTACTCAGGACCACACCACTCTTCATACTTATTGATTTTTTTATTTTTTATTCTTTTTATTTTGGGGGGAGTGGGGCTATATTTTCATAGAGTCATTTTTAGAATAGCTTGCAAAGTTTTGCATAAAAATCTTATTACATAGTAGGTAGCGCTACATCATAATAAAAAAGCATGATACATAAGTCCAATTAGATCATTTCTACTAACCACTTCCACCAAAGAGGTACTTAGCATAACGAACACAAAGCTATAATTGACTAAAGAACGACTGGTACCGATATCAGGATAAGGATTACCAACTGGGGTCCAGGAATGTTGCGGGCAAAATATGAGGCACATAAGGCTCACCAAAGGAGGAGGTAAGGGCATAGGGATCATGTGGATAATAAACTTAGAGCGGTTCCACCTCAATTGGCGAATTTGAATAAGGCTTTGTTTCTCTAGCATGAGAGCACTCTGAGATATCTTGTGCCCTCGAACAACATCTCTATGAATGAGATCTACAAGATCACGAACTAGATCTTTGAGGGCTTACTTCAGGTCACTTTTATAGAAAAAAAAAAAGATTCAGCAATAGCATAAAAATCACTTCGAGAAAATAAAGGATGTAGATGACATCATTAGTTCGGGGATGTCGGCAAGTTAAAAAGGTTTGCAAATGCCTTTTTCATGGAGTAAAAGTGATGCATTTATAGGCACCATTACTCTCAATTATACTGAAAGTAAGAAGAGGCAAATGAGTACATTTTAGGGGATCAAAGTAAGCAACCTACTTGCCCTCCTAAAGGTAGCAGGAAATGGGACCTCAGGGCATTTAGATTCCGAGACCAATAGAGCATCTATGTGCGCCACCTCTTCTCCCTCTCTTGCATTAGTAACTCTCAGATTAGGTATTGAAGCATTAGCACTCAATTACTGCAAAGACATGCAAAGATTAGAGCTATGGAAAATATAATAGATGAAGGGAAGAATGCTAGGATACGTTACCAAATGGGTTGTGATACGACAAAGAAAGGTAGCATAATCGCACTTATGATCGATACAATCAATAAAGTGATGACCTATTTTCATTTCATTCATGTCCTCAAGAGACAAGGTTCATGCATAAAAACATGGACCGAGTTGGACCTCTGGGGACAAAAAGAGGCCATTGGTTAGCATGTTGGGTAATGACTCCCTTACCCAAGTACCAAATAAAACTAAATGGATCCTCCATAAGGATGAGATACTGGTGTAGTACCAAGCTGCTTAGACCCCAAGTTCAAAGCTCCCATGGGTGAAAATTTGCCTATATGGATAGGATATGAGATAAACTGGAAGAATTAAACCAGCAAATTTCAACAAGACATTCAGAGCAATGATATCGTGGTCAGAGCATTTATTACTTCTCGAAGTCGTTGAAGACTTCCGGCTCAAAATTGCCGCTGAACTTGCTTTTCCTTAGTCCATGAGATCATGGCTGGAAAATGAGCATGGTTCTTTGATCCTAGAGAGAGCTCAAGAAAATACTCATAGACCCATAGCTGTAAAAAGACAAGAAATTAGTAATTAGGGTTACAAATTTAGAATAGGAAATAATTTTTTAATTAAGGTCATTTCCTCAATTACACTCCACAAACTGGCCATAGACAAACTAGTATTATATCCTTATGAGTTTCCTCAGTTTTTCGCACCCTAACTCGCATGCCACAAATAAGGGTGGAATATGCAAGGATCCCCTATTCAAGTATTTTACTCTATCAAGGTCAACAAGGTTGACTAGATGGTGGAAGTATCTATGGTTGCCCAAATCGATAAAAATAGGGGTGGCAAGAAGAAAAGCTAAAATAGTATGGCCTTTGTTGATCAACAGAATGTTTAGCCTAGTGGTCATCTCCAATTATCACGTCAAAAGGATGATGTAGGGAAACGATTTCCACGAGGTATTCTGTTCATAACAGGACGAAAGAGCTAAAAAAAGTTGGTCGTACTGAAGATAGAAGTCATCTTGATAAATTAGCAGATCCTTGAAAACTTAAGACTTGTTAGCACAGCAAAATCTAGAGGAGCTATGAGTTTCTCCCTAAAAGGGAGGAGAAAAGTATAAGTGGTATCCCAAAATCTTTCAACCACTACTCAAGTCACACACCAATTAGCTAAATCAACTGTCTTTTTTATAGTAGAATGGAAGGCACCAAAACAAGTGTTATTTAACACAGATTAGACTCAAGCCTCCCTACCCCTAAGATCCATAAAAAAATTTCCGAGGGGCACCTGCACCCCTAACAAGATCTTCCTTAAAAGAAAGAAAAAACACGAAATCATAAGATCGGGATTGCGATAAAAATGAACTACAGAAAAGGAAAGAAGAATGCTTATTGCTTTCAAAGCAGCTTCGCTAGATGCATGACATCTAACTTCCACCAAAAGGTCTACTCCACTCTTAGCCTCAATTGATCCCCATTCCCTCTCAATGAAGTAATCTTGAGGGACTCTTTCTTGTCTCGTTCTTTAAGGTGGATATGCTTTCCTTACATTCATGATTTAAAAGCACAAACTACACACTCTTAATCAAAAAAATGAAGATAGGATACAATAAAAACACAAGTAAGGAGAAGAAATTAGGCTCGACCAAGGTGTTAAGAGAAACCCTAAGAGCATGATATTTATAACCAAAGGCAATATAAAGGAAACAAGGAGGCAAACCAAGGGAGACCTGGTCAGGTTCCCGAGTGCATGCATGTACTATACATGCATGAAGCCAAGTGCAAAGAAACATGAAGAAAATTGGGGAAAAAAAGAGGCCAAAGATGGGGAAGACCTCGCTGGGTTCCCTATGCATGTAATACATGCATATGCAGCTATGCTATACCAACACCAAAACAAGTATAAAGAAACAAGAGAAGGAAAAGATGGCAAAAGAGGGGGAATCGGTCGTGTTCTCTCATGAAATGCATTCTTGCACAACACATGCATGAAACAAACAACAAGAGAACAAGAGGCCAAAAAGCAAAAGAAAGGTAACAGGGGGACCTGCCAAGTTTTCTTATGCCAAAGCACATGCACGCATTGTAATTGCATCAAACAATCACAAAAAGGTAGAACAAAAAGCCAAAAGGAAGTGGAACCCAATCGGGATTCCAGCATGCAAATAAAAGAATGCAATCCATTATGCGTGCAAACAATGAAGAAAAGAGAGAGCATGGGGACCCACTAGATCTCTAGAGAATGAAGCTTCACGTGGACTCATCGTTATCTTTAGCACGCCAAAGAAGCAAAAAAGAAAAAGGCATAGGCATGCATGGGGACCAACCGGGATTCTACAGCATATGAAGCCAAAATCTTATATCAACTTTGGCAATGCTAGAGGGGAACCAGTAAGGTTCTCCATGGCCATGGAAATACTTGGCAAATGAAAAAAAGAAAGCAATAAGCATGAATCAAGTGGGAGCAAGCAAACAAAAGAAAAAGAATCCACTTGCATGGGGGGTTTAGAATATTCAATCAATTCAGAAAAAGTAAACTAGGCGAGTTAAAAATCCGCTAGACCGGTGAAAGGTCCACTAGACTAGTAAAATGTCAAATTCAAAATCACTAGGGAAATGTCAGCAAAAGAAAAAGAATCCACTAGATTGGCAAAAGGTCTACTAGACCGACGAAAGGTCTAATTCAAAATACACTGGACTTGCTAAGGGCTCGCTAGACAGTCAAATTCAGAATCTACTAAACCGGCGGATGGCTAACATTAGAATTCACTTGATCGGTGAAAGGTTTGCTGAACTGGTGAAAGGTTAACATTAGAATTTGTTACACCGATGAAAGGTCCACTAAACTAGCAAAAGGCTAACATCAAAATATGGTAGACTGGCGAAAGTCAGTTGGACCGGCGAAAGCTCCCCCCAACCACTGAAAGATTAACATCAAAATTCGCTAAACTGGCGAAAGGTTGACGAGTAGATTCACTAGACTAGTGAAGAGTCGACATCAAGGTTCGCTAGACTGGCAAAAGGTTCGCTAGACTCGCAAAAGGTCCTATAGACGATTAAAAATTGAGTCTTTAGTTTTATAAAATACCCTATGATGAAAATTATGGCCCAGCCTATGTATTTGTGGACTAAGAAAATAACTCACAAATTCTGAGTCCTAAAAAAAAGGGGAAAAAAAGAGAGAAGAAAAAAGGAACAAGGGACCACGATGCCTAATGGGCTTAACACAGCTCAGAACCCGATTGTGTTCCTTGCCAGGAACTCGACAAGGTTCTCTACTGAGGAAGGTCTCGGCTCACGCTTCTCCTTATTCAAATCAAACTTCTTTTATAGAGTTTGATCCAAATATACTACTTACTCGGATTAAGTCTACGAGGAGTTGACGTCGGAATACTCCCTTACTCTGTCTCTCTACTTTCCTTCTTTTAGTGTATTTAATTATAGATTTGATAAAGATGTAATTTCTAGCTGGTTTTATGCCCACCCGTTGTAATATTTTGAATTGTTTCTTTTAATTTCTTTAGATTGGCATTGTATTTTGATTTTTGCTATTTGAATTAGTTGATTATAATATGTTGCATGTTTGCTTTTCTGAGTGTGATTAGATTTTAGTTTCCCATATTGGTTAGTAGAGATAATCAGTGATAATGGTCCATCATCATACGTTGCCCCCTAAATCTGGATCCTTGGTTTGCGCCAATGAAGTCACATGGTCCTTACACCAAGGATTACTCGGGTTCCTTTCGAAAACCTTTGTGAAGTGAATTTATTAGCACTTTCGGTGTTCCTTCTATTTATGGCTCACATGAGCCTATTGTCCCTTCAGTGTCCCTTCGGTATAGCTCATTTTAAAAAGTGCACTTGGTTTGGTAGTTTCTCCTAAAACTCACTAGCAACTTTATTAATTAATTTTATTATTTTCTTATCTTATTTTTGTTTTATTTTTTAAGTATAATGGATTCTAGATATGAGAGTGTCACTGTTTGGATGAGGATTTGGGCCTAACACTAGCACAGGAACCTGACCGGCTTCTTGGATCAGGCTACTACCCAGTTCTTTGGATCAGGCATTTAATGCTATCAAGAACCATACTAGGAGATTGGACCTGGTTCTGGCCTAGGAGCTCGGCCAGGTTCCTAGATTAGATTTGTGGTCCATTTTTTTGGTCAAGTCCCTCTATCATGCCATAGTGATCTCTTTTAGGGGGGGGGAATCAATTGTGAATTCGAGTACCTAGCAAGCAAGTCCAATCATTCGTAGGGGAACTGCACATAAGGGGTGAACTGCAGGATGTGATCTTTGCACGTATACATATTTTTATATCTTATTTACTATAAAAACACAATTATTATTATCAAAAAATAATAAAAGGTAGTTGATTTTTATTATTGCTTTTCTATCTCTTTGAACATAAATACAAATATAATAATGTTTTGCTCTCAAAAAAATATAAATATAAATATAAATATTGAATATTAGAGATTATGTATAATACAATCATAGTTGCGGATCTTATGAATACAATGTAATACCATAACAAATTATCACTATAAAGTATACTTTCAATTTTAGAGCATTAAATTTCAACCAAATATCCTCAACGTAACATACAAGACAAATTTCTAGCCTAATTCTGTATCTAGGGTTTTTTTTTTTCAACAATAATTATTGTTATTTAATGAAGAACACATATGTGGTCATTTTGAAAATAATGTCATCAATGCTTTTCTTTTTTGGAAAGAAATCAACAAAATTTCATTACCGCATAATATGAAAATAACTCATATGTACAAATTTGTGATAGGACAGCTTAAGTTCAAGCTTAAAGGTAGATAAGATCTAATGATATTTCTATCCTTTTCCTTTTTACAAACTCATCATAAATTGTGACTTACTCAAAATAAAATACGTACAATGTTTAGTAACCAGATGAACTGTTTGTGCCTTTTCTTGAAAATTCCTTGAGTCCTTTTCGCTCGAGGTATTATATGCAACACATAGGTTGAAAATCTTGTGTTGAACCATTTGCCTCCTTAGCCATTTCTCAACCTTCATGACATCTACAACTCAGATAATCTGGTACTGCATCTTCGTATTGCTCAACAGTAGTATCAATAGTTATATACATATGTACAAGCTTAGCTTTAGTATAAAGTATACCCAAACACGCTCTCCAAAACCAAAAGGAGTAGTTGGGTATATTATATCTCCCCAAAATGATATTTGCCATTTGAAAGTTGCCTTCGGGGCCAAGAAGCCATTTATAAACACTACAAACAGAGTATTGTCCAGAAGCATTTGGAGTCAAAGGCAAGTTTTAGCTGTAACAATGAACCAGATGTGTTTGGCAATAGCAACCATGTTCCATTACAAGCATCTTTTAATTCCTAAAACTCTATTGCCCTTAGGCGGACAAATAAAATTCCAAGCTATAGGAGGGGTTTTGTGATACTCATGGCTCTAACCCTCTTCAAAAATTTCCAATAGACATTCTCAATACTTTTATCACTCTTTTTGGCAGGATAAACAAGGCAGACTAATAGGAGTGGAGAGAAAAAAGGACAAAGTTAATTAATTGAACCCTACCATATGATACGTGTAGGAAATATTGTGAGGAAATCAATGGTAGAGAGAGAGAGTTAACACTGTGTCGTGGTATAACACTGCCTTGAAAGCAATTTTGGCTCAACCGCGATGCAAATCAAATCAACCGATTGCTCCTCAAGATTAACACACTGGGCCTCTAAACTCATGCACTCGAGGACAAAGAATTGGAACACACAGTATAGAAATTGCCCATAAAAGAGAGAGAATAGAATAGTTGGAGAAGAGAAAAGAAGAGAGAACTTGTTGTGTGTTTTCTGCAGTTGAAGAGTGTTGTGTTTATAGGAGAGAGTAGATTGCAGTAGTGGAGAGGAACTAGCTAAAATTTAGGAGAGCTTGTGGACAGAAATTATTAGCTGTTGTGGACTGCTAACTTTAGTAAACTGACTACCGAAAATAGTTGTAGCTTAGAGTAAACTGTGGAGAAATATTAGTGCAGAATCATTGACTGGGAAGGCCAATGGACAAAAATTAAACAAAATTTCTCCAAAAAGAATAGTAGGTCCGACCCAAGCCCACGCCATGCCACGTCGCCTCTACACGCAACTCGAACCAGACCGGGCATGCGGGCTGTGTGCGCGTGTGTAGTGGTCACCCTTCCCCGCTCCACTAGGAAAACTAGGCCCAAATTATTCAGCAAGGCCAAGTAAGGAGGGGAAATATAAACGCCACACCAAGTGCCAAAACTTCCTATGTGGGATAATTTATAGAGGGGGAAAATGAGTTATCTTAATGCCATTACTACCAACAACCCCCACTAATGGCATACAGATTAGCAAAGAAAAGATTTGGGCAAAGAAAGGGTTAAATACTTAAGTATCAATATCTTTCAATTGAATTGATATGTAGTGAAGTAGGGCAACAACTGTGTCTATCGAGTAAACGAATCTTGAACTTGATAGACCCTGGTTGAGACCCTCACAACACATATCAACCCTCGTTAACACTGCGTATTTCACGATAACAAACTAGCACCTTTTAGGGCCATGTGCACACCTTGGGTCTCATAAGTGCTCTAGAGAGACAACTCTGAGTCTCTCATAGAAGGCTGTTAAACCTTCACACTTACGTAGGTAATTCCATTAAGTCTATCTCAACATGAACCAATATAACCACAACTATGGAATCATTAAGCTCAGAATATTACTCAACCTCACTTGTATCAAGTGATGAATCCATCAAGTGCATCTCAATAGCACCACCGCAATGGGCTATGAATCCATTAAGAACATAAAAGCTCAACCTCTCATAAGCACTACCGCATCTCATAGGGGTGAGAATTTAGTGCGTGTTGAGGATAATATGGCTTCGTTTGACCACAAGAGGGTATCCACCATACTTTCTCAATCCATGGGCTTAAGACCCATCCCCCTCAACGTATCCAGAATGACTTGCCTGATCAATCCCTTGGTCAGAGGATCCGCTATGTTTTTCTAGGATTTGATGTATTCCAAGGACACGACACCATGTTTTAGCAGCTATTTTACCGCACTATGTATGATGCGGATATGTCTCTTCTTTCCATTATACACACTGTTGTGTGTAATTCCAATTGCTGCCTGTGAGTCACAGCGAAGGGAAATATCCATAGGTAGCCCCCCCACAATCGCATATCTGCTAGTAGACTTTTTAGGCACTCTGGTTCTTGACCTGGCAACTCAAGAGCAATGAATTCAGCTTCCATGGTGGAACGAGCTATAAAGGTTTGCTTTGCAGACTTCCACGAAATAGCTCCTCCACCTAAAATAAAAACATAACCACTAGTAGAACTGACCTCATCACTATCAGATACCCAGTTTGCATCACAAAATCCTTCTAGCATAGTAGAAAATTTATTAAAATTCAAACACCAGTCCATAGTACCTCTCAAGTATTTAAGTAATTGAAATAATGCATCCCAATGTTCTTTACTAGGATTATGAGTATAAACTCAATCGACTAACAGCATAACCAATGTCAGGTCGAGTATAGTTCATGAGAAACATCACACTTCCTATGATTTTAGCATACTCAGTCTATGAGACACCATGCCCTTTGTTCTTTTCAAAATATTTGCTAGGGTCATAAGGAGTTCTCACAGAAAGCACATCAAAACAGTTAAATTTCCTCGACACTTTCTCAATGTAATGAGATTGACACAAAGAAACTTTCTAATCTTAATCCCTAGGAATACGTCAGCTTCACCAATGTCCTTTATTTCAGAATGAGAGGACAACAACTTTTTAATCTCATCAACAACATGCAGACTAGTGCCAAAAATCAACATGTCATCCACATACGGACATATTATCATGCAATCTGAACCAATTACATTTGAATACACACAAGACTCAAAGTGCTCATAACAAATCCATTTTGTACTACTATACTATCAAACTTTTCATACCACTGCTTAGGACCTTGTTTAAGATCGTAAAGGGATTTCCTAAGCTTACATACTTTACTCTTTTGGCCAGGGACTACACATCCCTTAGGTTGAGACATGTAAATCTCTTCCTCTAGGTCACCATTAAGGAATGCTGTTTTCACGTCCATTTGATACACAACAAGAGCATGGATGGATAGCAGCTAGGGCGACTAAAGTTCTGATGGTAGCTATTTTGGTCACAAGAGAACAAGTATCGAAGTAGTCAACCCCCTTTTTTTGGTTAAACCCCCTTATCACCAGTCGAGATTTGTATTTATCAATAAAACCATCAGGTGTTAGCTTCCTTTCGAAGATC
This sequence comes from Selenicereus undatus, assembly GCA_017589665.1. Classification (NCBI taxonomy): domain Eukaryota; kingdom Viridiplantae; phylum Streptophyta; class Magnoliopsida; order Caryophyllales; family Cactaceae; genus Selenicereus; species Selenicereus undatus. The sequence continues at coordinate 25,639,467 of JACYFF010031954.1, read as the reverse complement.
TATTTACTAGTAATAGGTTTACAACCTCTAGGAAGTTCAACTAACTCCCAAGTTTGATTAGACACTATGGAGTCTAATTCACTGTTAATGGCTTCTTTCCAAAAACTAACATCTATAGATCTCGTAGCCTTTTCATAGATTTTTGGATCTTCTTCGATAAAGAAGGCAGATACTAGTTCATCAGATAAGAGATTAACATCAAAGTTTTCAATTAGAAACCTAGTGAGGATGTTAGAACCAAAACTAGTATCAAATCGAGGTATCTTACTCCTAGGTTTATCAACTATGTTTCTAACCCAGAACTAGAAGGAGACAAAGGCACATTGTCAGGCACATGCATGTTTTCATGCACAGCAGCAGGAACATTCTTTTTCAAAGGAAATACATGCTCAAAAAATTTTGCATTCCTATACTCACTAATAGAGAAGACATTCAATGACATGAATCTATATGTAACACTATTTTGGGCATAACTAACAAGCACAAAATGAAAGGTTTTAGGTCTTATGTTTTCCTGTTTGAAGTCAGGTAGGGGAACTTTAGCCAAACACCCCCACACCCTTAAGAAACTCAAGTTGGCAGCTAGCCTTTCCATAGCTCATAAGGGGTTTGGTCTAACTTCTTATGGGATACTCTATTAAGAATATATCAAGCAGATAAAACAGCTTCCCCCGACATGTTATTAGGAAGCCCCGAACTCAAAAGCATAGCATTCATCATTTCTTTAAGAGTTATATTTTTGCGTTCGGATATCCCATTTTATTGGGGAGTACAGGGTTCACTACCCTCATGTATTATACCATTTTCCTCACAAAAGGCTGTCCGAGAGTTAGTCTCATATTCTCCACCCCTATCAGTTCTAAGTCTTTTAATCTTTCGATTCAATTGATTTTCTCCTTCTGCTTTGTATTTCAAAAACATTTCCTCAGCCTCATTTTTGGACCAAAGGAGGTAAACGTTGGTATACCGAGAGCAGACATCTACAAAGGTGATGTAATACCTTTTCCTCCTTTTGGTAGCTGTGTTTTTGAAGTTAGCTAAGTCTGAATGTACTAGTTCTAACAGTGTTGTTTGTCTACTAGTAACCGATTTAAAGGGCCTTTTGGCATATTTTGATTCTACAAACACAGAACATTTGGAAACATTATCAACATTCACAATATATGTTAGTTTCAAATTTTTGAGTCATTTTATGGAAGCAAAATTAACATGGCCTAGCCTACCATGCCACAAATCTATAGAATCATCAATATAAGAAAAAGTAGAAGCATTTCCATTCAAAGTTTCAGAAGCAAGATTTAGTACAAACAAAATCCCCTTCACCTATCCCTTCCCAAAAAAGACCCCGTTATGAGAGATAACAACCTTGTCATCTCCTACAACAGTTTTCAGTCCTGCTTTGTTGAGAAGTATACTAGAAACTAATTTTATATGAGGGGAAGGCACATACAACACATTACTTAAACACAGTAATTTGGCAGAAGTAAATTTAAGAAGAATCTTCCCTTTACCCATAACTCTAGCAGTTGTTGAGTTTCCCATGTAGACGCATTAACCATCTACAATATCTTTAAAGTCTTGCATGAGTTCTTTGTTGGCGTAGAAGTGCCTTGAAGCTCCAGTACCGTAGATCCATTCAGTGTTATTTGCCGCCAGGTTTGCCTCTTCGACTACTGCATGACTTCTATATCCTTGGCAAGGTTAGCCTAGGCAATAGGCTTCCGGTTTGCCTGTGACTACCCTTTCCGAAGTGGATACTAGTATGCCTTGTGCCCGGCTTGTTGCAAACATAGCACAACCCCTTTGGTTTCTGGATCTTGTTGCTAAGCTTGTTCTACCGCTTAGGATAGCTTGGCTTCTGGTTCTTCTTATCTTTTCCTTTAAACTTGTCTCTATTTGTGGGCATAATAGATTCAACTAGGTTTGCTTTAGAAGAATATAAAGAAAGAGAATCCATCTTATCTTTTAGATGATTGGCATCTTCAAGGGCTGATTAGTTCCTACAGGGTAAGGTCTTTCTTCTTATGTTTCAACCGGTTCCTATAGTCACTCCAAGATGGTGGAAACTTCTCGATCATCACATTAGCCTGTAGTACCTTTCACATCTTCATGTTCTCGTTCAAGACTTCAGCACATACGCTCTCATAAACATGAACCTGCTCCATGATTGGCTTGTCATCATCAATCTAGAAACGCAGCCATTCGGCGATCACATACTTCTTCTTTCCAGCGTCATCAGCTCCGTACTTGACCTCCAATTTCTCCCAAATGATCTTGGCATATTTGAAGGTGGCAAACAAATCAAACAGGGGGTTAGTCATATTGTTCAATAAATGCCCCTTGACCGTCTTGTTGTCTTTCTCAAATTTCTTCTTTGTTTCTTCATCAAAAGTTTTGGATTTGTCTTTGACAATTCTATCACCAGAGGCAGCAGTTGTTTCAAAAGTGTTGTTCTCTTCAGTGAGGTTAGAGAATAACATGTAATCAACCTCTAGTTGTTCAAAGAATATAAGCAGTTTCTGAGACCAACGTATGTAGTTGGTTCCATTTTGAGAGGTCGGGAAGAGCTTTGTGGATAGAAAGAGGCATGATTTGAAGGGAATATCGAAATTGCTTTCAAATTGTAGGAAATATTGTGAGGAAATCAATGGTAGAGAGAGACAGAGAGAGTTAACAGCGTGTCGTGGTATACCACTGCCTTGAAAGCAATTTTGGCTCGACCGCAGCGCAAATCAAATCAGTCTATTGCTCACTCAGGCTAACACAGTGAGCTTTAACTCGTGCACTCGACGCCAAAGACTTGGAACACGCAATATAGAAATTGCCTAGAAAAGAGAGAGAACAGAATAGTACAAGTAGAGAAGATGAGAGAACTTGTTGTGTGTTTTCTGCTGCTGAAGAGTGTTGTGTTTTTAGGAGAGAGTAGACTGAAGTAGTAAAGAGGAACCAGCTAAAATTTAGTAGAGCTTGTGGATACAAATTATCAGCTACTGTAGACTGCTAACTTTAGTGAATTGACTGTCAAAAATAGTTGTGGCTTGTAGTAGGTTCGACCCAAGCCCAACCCCAAGCAATGCCATATCGCACCTCCACCCAGCCCGGACCGGACAGGGCAGGTGGCTGGCGCGCGAGCGCGTGGTGGTCACCCTTCCATAGTCCACTAGAAGAACTTGGCCTAAACTATTCTGCAAGGCCAAGTAAGGAGGGGAAATATGAACCCCACATCAAGTACTAAAACTTCTTATGTGGGACAATTTATAGAGGGAAAAAGGAGCTATCTTAATGCCATCACTGCCAACAGTACGTACCTTCTCTGCCAGCACTTAAATTCTCTTAGTCATCCTCTTAATAATCAAGTGGCCTTCAGCTTTATTCCATCTTCTAGGAAAGAGGGAAATTTCCAAAGATCTAACAGGAAAGGTCCCTAAGAAGAATCTAGTAAATCTATAAGTTCGAGCAGGGGAATTAAATATAGATAAGGTGTATTCGGGTTCAGATAGAATATAGATTGAGTGTCTTTCGGGTTCGAGTAAAGCACGGGTGGGCGTATTTCAGTTATACGGGTTACGGGGTTAACCCAATGAATTTGGAGCACCTTTTTAGTGAGTTGTTTCCTTTTTTGTGAAAATCAAAATCTCAACATATTTATTACTTCAAATTTTCTGTATCTAATGAAGAAGTATTGTAATTGTAATTTCTTAAAAGAATATCAAAAATATTCGCATTGTACAATATGATATATGAAGATCATATACCATTGGACGATGAGTCATGTTTGGGTGGGTTCATCCAATCTGTATGTTAAAAAACTAATAATGGGTTGGGTCATTCATGAGAATGAACCATGTAAAGCATGTTAACAAGTCAGAGTGGTTCAACCTTTTAATAACTCATTTGCTAATTCGATGTTTGGTTAATTGAACTACCATTACCTAATTAGGTATGCTTTATTAGTGGACCAATCCTAACACGAATATAAGTTGGTCCATTGCTCAATGCTGGCATCAAGTTCGAGACCAATTAGAAGGAAACCAAACGAAAGAATATTATAGATGCACACGGTATTACAATTATCTATTCATTATAAAATCAAAATTTTAGATTATTACAGAATAATATTATTTAAAATTTGATGAGGCGTATTCATTTAACTAAAAATATAATAGTATAACTTACACATTTTTAATACTGGTCTCATTCTAAATTGATTTTCTTAGGGCTAGATAGTTATTTCATGCCTGTTTTCTAAACTTTTCCCATTTATTGGTTATATATGATGTTATTTTATGGGAATGAACGTGGGAAAGAATAAATATCATTGTCTAATTTATGAAGGGATGCAATGATTATATCACCTCTCTCTAAATGATTCGGTAATGAAAATCTATTATTGTTAAGAGGAAAAAATTAAATAAAAACAAAAATAAGGATATAATATTCAGGTTGAGCGGGCGTGTCCGGGTTTGGGTTCAGATCGGGTTTGACCCAAAAGTTTGTGGGTTTTTCGGGTTCGGTTTATTTCATGTTCTATTCGAGGAAATCGTGTTCAAAACCCAAAATTTTTGGGTGGGTCGGGGTTGGGTCAATTTTACCATGTCTAAAATCCAGTGATGCTTAGAATTTGCTGTTGGACACCCTCAGTCACACTTGTAACGAAGGCCTGGGATTTCTCTTTATTTGCATTCAACACAGTAGCACTGGAAAAATGCATGACGGCCTGCATAATGATGGTCACAGATGGTACATGAACCTTACACAAGACCATGAGATCGTTTTCAAAACACAAGTTAATGAGCTGCAGATTTTTGCTAGGAGGATGGAATCTAAAAGATGCATTTTGAGCTAAGTAGTTGAGGGTCTTTTAAGATAGTTCATAACTAACACAAATCCCAAAGGGGAAATAGGGTCTTCCTGTCTGAGCTCTTCCCTACCTTTAAGGAGTCTGCTAATACCCCATTGATGTTGAATGTAAATGCACTAGATGAGATCATGGACATCAGCCACTTAATAAAAATAGGTGGGAATTATTGTAGAAAAAATCTAAAATATTAAAATTTTTCTATGTTATTAGTTTTTCTAAATTAAATTTAGATAACTTTTTGGACTATTATACTTTCATAATTATTATAGAATTACACTATTACAAGTGTAGCTAGAGTCATTTACTAATTTAATTGAAGTATATTTTAATACATTAAAATTTTTTACCTGATGGATTCTCATAAGTTGCATCCCGGACCCTTAATAACTATTTTGGCTAAAAGTTACTAATTACTTAACAAAAATCAAAAAACGTTGCGTATGAGGCTATTACTAAATGACTCATTATAATTTTTATAAACAATTACTATAGTTGAAAACTTATTGGATTTCCCGTACATTGCACTCGTATAGAAATATTAGTTGTATATCAATTGTTCATATGTTAGTCAATTTAGGTGCAAATAATATTTTAGAAATAAGGGTATGTTGTAATCGAATCTTTACTTTGACCTTTTTAGATATGCCATTTACCCTGACTTAGAAAAAGAGGGAAGACTACTATTTTTAATGTAAAAGTGAACTAAAATTAAATCATCAAAAGGCTGGTGCAGTCGGAGTTAACTCAAGTTTTTTTTTTTTTTTTTTCTAAAAAAGTGCGGGATTAAATTTCATTAGACTTTGGGGCCTTGGAGTCACGGGAATTTTCCCTTGTCTTTATTTCCCTTTTCGTCCTCCAAGCTTTGCGTTTAGTACCTGAGGTCTTCTTATGAGAATCGAGATCTGGGCCCCTAAGTAGACATGTTTGCTGATTTTTTTAAATTAAAGACAACAAAGTAAAATGCGAAGAAGCTAATCTCCATTTCAATGAAAAGAAAAAAAAAATCTAAAGAGATACTGTGAGATATTATCGAAGGTTGCATCTGGCACGACGCAACCAGTATACCAATCGTAGGTGGGATACTGATGTAATTGCATATAATCTACAACTCATTTTCGTTATGTACATTCGAAGAAAATAGTTTGCAGCAGTACAGGTGGCTAAAGCTTGTCCAACTTAATTATTAAATTTATGCAAGTCAAAAATTACACATTGCAAAAGAATATATATAGAGAGAGCTGTTCAATTATGGTTTGTCATTATATTGTATAATAACGTGCGATGAGGTCTCTCTAGACCTGGCAAGGGTTATTCGCTCGGATATGGGTCGGGTTAAGTTCGCGTCCTGTTATATTTCGGATTAGGTGACATTTCGGTTCGGGTCGGTTCGATTTGGGTTGGGTGAACTTCGGCTCCAGTTGATTTCGCGTCAACCGATTTTTGGTCCAATACGCTTGTTATGCAAAAATAAGCAACTTTAGAGAAAATTTCGGGCTCGGTATGGTTCGGTTCAGGCCAATTCGGGTTTTGGATCTACCTTCAGATAAGCCTATTTTGGATGTCGGGTCGGGTATGGGTCTGAATCGTTCGGGTTTCGGGTCCCACATGTCAGTTTTGCCAAGTCTGGGTCTCTCATATATGTGGACTAACTTCGTATCCTCTATAAGCATAATTGAGGAATAACTCTTGAGAGAAAGGCCTCTCTATGGGTAGCATTACTTGTAAAGGTAAGGTAGCTTATATATGAATTTGCTCACACTTGCAAAAGAGGGACCTACACTGGGAGTTGTTATTGTGTATATGCATAAGTATTAGGGTCAAGGAAAAAAAACTGAACTGGAAAACCAAAGAACCGAACCGAAAAACCGGTTAACCGGTTTGATTTTTCTAAAAAAATTGATTTAGTTAACTTAACCGAAAAATTTTGCAGTTTCGGTTTTGGTTTTGGTTTGGCCATTTCAGATTCAATTTACCACATGGTTAACTGATGGTTAACACAAACCAAAATTTAAACTTTAATTAAAAAAACTAAATTTTATATTGGTCAAATGTAGATTTTATAATTATTAAAAATAAGACCAAGCATAGAATAATGTGTAAATAAATATTTGGCGTCTCAAATAGTCAAATTAATTAAAAAAAGAACTGAAAATTAAAAAAATAACAACTTAAATTAATCGCTAACCAGTAACCGAATCAAAAATTCAATTAAACAAACCGAAACCCCGATTAATTGTGTTTTTCGGTTCGTTTCCGGTTCACATTTTGGTCGAACCAAAATATTCAGTTAACCGGTTTTGATCACTACTACTATGTATGTACGTACTTATGTATTTCCCTCCGCCTCTCTTCCCCCCCTCTCTCTCTATATATATGTTGTGTGTGTGTATATACATACACACAGATATCTCCCCCATATATATACATATATAAAGATATATAAAGATATATATATATATATATATATATATATATATATATATATAAATATATATACACATACATATATATATATATATATATATA
>JACYFF010031954.1:25572593-25583210 GCA_017589665.1 Selenicereus undatus | reverse complement strand
TTTAACTCACTTCGAATTCACCCAAATTGATTCAATTCAACGCTAAATATAAATAATTCACTTCGAATTAACATATTACGCATAATTCACCCAAATTGATTCGAATCGAAACTAAACGCTTATAATTCACTTCAAATACGTATCTCTAGCATATTTCATACTCTTTAGGCATAAACACTTATAACTAGCAAATCCATAAACTCAATCATACGATTATCATTCGAAATCCTTAAAATAAGTGGGATTAAAGGATTACCCACTTTAATTCAAGCGATTTGCGTACAATTGGCCATATTGAAGACAAATTCGAGCTCCACACCCCCAAGAATCTCGCTTGCCTTCGCGTGGGGGTTCGGGTTCCTCCAAACCGAAACCCTAACTTGCAATTTCTGGAGAAATCGACCACAATTAGGAAGAATCTAGGTCAAGAATACACTTATAGATGAATGAGGGGTTCGAATTCACCTTGCATGCACGGAAATCGCCGGCGTTCGGCCGGTTCTTCGCCGGTTTTCACCCTATCTACGGCCGACGGTTGGCTCTCTGGGTGGCTGGCCGGCGCTTGGCTGCTGGGTTGGGCTCGAGTGGCCGGTGGTGGCGCGGGGAAGAAGGAGACACGAAGGAGAGAGGAGGAAGAACAGCAGAAGCAGAGGTAAGCAAGAGAGAGAGAGAGAGCCAGTCGGGGGGAGGGGTTCTGTCGCGCCTCAAGGGAAGGGGAAAGGGAAGGAGAAATAAGGGGGGTAAAATTACGGTTTTGCCCTTCCCTTATCTCTATCGTTTTCGCGACAGACCCTACCTTAACGCTGCTAGACTAATTCGTAACCGATTCCTAAACCCAAGTCCATAATATGGTCGTTCATCAACTATTCGTTCCCAAATCTATCCAGGTTCGATTTAATAACATCGAACTACTTTCAAGGCTGAAGGGTATTCAGGTAAACTACTCCAACCCAACAGGCATAAAATTCATTAAACGCATACGACAAAACTCCGGGTCTCACATACTAGTAATTTGTTGGTGTTCTTAATTATAGTGAAGTGAAGAATGTGTTTGTACAGACATTGAACATAATTAGTTGTGAAATGTATTTATTGTTGAGGATTGATAGAAAACAATTAGTAAGCAACTATGAGGTTATATCATTCCGTTAAATGTGAAAAAGTTGTGCATATATGTTGTTGTGTACGATTTGAGGGAAGGGTGTTATTTTAATTTGTGTGTTAATGAGAACGATTTTTGTGGATTATTAATATGAAGGAAATGGGTCGTAAGAGAAAACGTACTACGAAAGGGGAAAAAATCCGTTATTGTTGTTGTGAGTGTCATTATTGTCGGTGTGCATGTCACAACTTTGGGCTCCCACTTCAGACATTGAAACAGGTTCATATCCTAACTTCATTGTCGTAATATATATGTGTTTTTGTTGGTATCGTGTTAATCATAGCGTATGACGAAATAGTTTAATGATAAGTTCATCATGCATTCAGTTGTATACGAATTAAAATGTGATAAATACGTTGATGATTAAAGTAACCAATGTACTGCTTACTTTGTCAATGATGAACAGTGGATAATATGTGTGGACCACCCCATCGGAGGTGGATGTATGAAAAATTTCTAACAGGGAGAAAATCTTATATGCAGGAGTTCTTAGAAGGAGTAGAAAATGTTTGATCAATTTGCAAGGTGTCAAACAGAGTTCATTAATAATGGACATTATAGATGTCCTTGTGCCAAGTGTGGAAACAAAGCTTATAGGGAACCTGATGATGTTAAATTACACTTATACCAAAACGGTTTTGTTAAAGGGTATTGGTATTGGATATGCAAATGTTGGCAGTAGTAACCAACAAAACTTGTATGATAACATGGCTCCAACAAGTCCTATGGATTTCGATAACACGAACTCGTTTGTCGATCGTGTTGGAGCAATGGTGAACGATGTCATTATTACTAATGATGTTGAAGTTAGTGAGCAACCAAATGCAGAAGCTCAGGCATTTTATGATATGCTTCAAATTGCTCAAAGGCCTTTGTGGGAGGGATGTTCAAACCAAACTGAGTTGTTCAATGCTGTGAGGTTGATGAGTATCAAATCTGATTACAATATGCCGTAGAATTGTATGAATGAGGTAATGCAGTTACTGCATGAGAGTTGCTCGCCAGACATTCGTGGGGCCTCGCCAGACAATCGTGTGCCCCAAAGTTACTCAGAGTTGAAAAAGAAGGTCCAAAGTTTGGGTTTAGATGTGCACAAGATTGATTGTTGCCGCGGTGGATGTATGCTTTACTTTAAGCAAGATTCGACCCTTGAAAATTGCAAGTTTTGTGATTTGCCAAGATAGAAGTCGATTAAGTCAGGCAATAATAGGAAGAAGTTAAAATCATATGCAAAAATATTCTACTTCCCTTTGATACCAAGGTTGCAACGCCTTTATGCCTCAAAAAGCACAACTGAGCACATGATGTGGCATTATAACAATAGGCGTGAGGATGGTGTTCTGTGTCACCCTTCATATGGGGAAGCGTGGAAACATTTTGATCGCAAATATCCATACTTTGCTTCGGAGCCTCGTAATGTGAGGCTTGGTTTGTGTGCTTATGGGTTTAGCCCTTTCTCACAATCTGGTCGTTCTTATTTAATGTGGCTTATGGTTGTGACACCTTACAACCTTCCTCCAAATATGTGCATGACAACGCCATATATGTTCTTGACTTGCATTATATCGGGGCGTCAAATCCAAAGAATAAAATAGATGTGTACTTGCAACCGTTGATTGATGAACTCCGAACTCTGTAGGATGGTGTCCAGACTTATGACATTTCCATGAGGCAGAACTTCTTGATGAGAGCTGCCTTAATGTGGACAGTGAATGACTTCCCCGCGCTGGGAATGTTATCTGGATGGAGCACTCATGGTGTTTTGAGTTGCCCTATTTGTATGGATCAGTTGAGGGCGACACATTTGAAACATGGGCGCAAAGCATCATGGTTTGACTGTCACCGTTGATTCCTGCCTCGACATCAAGCGTTTCGGAAAAACCACACCGTGTTTTGTAAGGGAAAAGTGGTGAAAGAGGGCCCTCCATCCAGGAGAACTGGCAAGGAACTATGGAATGAGGTGCATAGTCTTCCGAAAGTAACCACCGATGGAGATTTTGTAATCTCGGGTTTCAAGGAAAATGTTCACAACTGGACCAAGAGAAGCATCTTCTGGGATTTACCTTATTGGAAAGACTAGTTGCTACATTACAACTTGGATGTTATGTATATAGAGAAAAACTTCTGCGACAACATCATTAACACTGTCATGGATGTTCCGGAAAAAACAAAAGATGATGTGAAGGCGAGGTTGGACATGGCAGACATGTGTGATCATCCCAAGTTAAATGTTGAACGAGGTGTTAACGGGAGGACATTGAAGCCAAAGGCTTCGTACGTCCTTTCTTTGGACAAAAGGAAGGGGGTATGTGAGTGGGCCCAACAGCTTACAATGCCTGATGCTTATTGCTCCAACTTTGGGAATTGCGTAGATATGAACGCTGCAAAGTTCCAAAACATGAAGAGTCATGACTGTCATGTGTTCCTGCAGACGCTAATGCCAATAGCATTTCGTGCGCTACCAGACCATGTACTTGAACCACTTGTTGAGTTAAGTGAGTACTTCAAAAACATTTGCTCAACAGTGTTACGGGTCGATAAGTTACAAGAAATGCAACGCAATATACGCATCATCCTTTGCAAATTAGAGAGAGTTTTCCCTCTTGGGTTCTTCAATGTCATGGAGCACTTACCTGTGCATTTGGCAGAAGAAGCATACCTTGGGGTTCCAGTGCAATATCGATGGATGTATCCTTTTGAAAGGTAAATACATTTGAAAAATTACGTCACACATGTAAATGTAAAACTAAAGTGCGCTTCAAACACTCATAAAATTTTAATGTAGGTACTTTGGGTGGCTGAAGAAGAAAATTAAAAATAAAACATCCCCTGAGGGGTCAGTGGCCGAAGCATATATGGTGTTCGAGATATCACAGTTTTCTTCGTTCTACTTCAGCGCTAATGTGCCTTTAATGCGCACAAGACATCGACGGAATGAGGAAATCAATGTGGAGCCAGAAGGTGAGCCAATTTTGTTAGTTTTCGAAACCAAAGGTACTGCTGTGGAAAGTCGGACACAGAGGTACCTAACTGATGAAGAAATGAACGCTGCACAACTTCATATTGTGTTGAATTGTAATGAAGTTGAACTGTACATCTCGTAAGTTACAAAAAAAAGTACCCCTTTCATCCATTACATGCATTGAACGAATAGCATTTTATGAATCGAAACATGGTGGTAATCAGTGAATAATGACTTGTAGAGACTATTCAAACAACAAAAATTACAAGGAAACCCAAATTTCACGGATGTGGAGTTAGATGCACTGATAGAGTCAGAGTTTATTTGGTGGTTTAAAAAAGCAGTAAGATTTTTTAATTTTGCCATCCGCGTTGGAAATTACTATACTTATTCATCAGAACTTATTTGTAGCAAATGGTCCCGACCTTATGAGTTGAAACATAAATACTTGTAGGTTGACATTGTTCAAATGTTCAATGACGAACGTCAGCTACACATGTACCATTTGGCTCAACTGCCTTTGAGGAAGGTCACAACCTGGTCTGCATTTAGGGTGAATGGATTCTTATTTCATACACAGAAAAGGTGTGAAGGAAAAAACAGTTACAATTGTGGGGTTTGTGTGAAAGGGAACGCAGAAGGTGGATTCAAGGATGATTATTATGGAATCCTTCAAGAAGTTATTCGTGTTGAATATCTAAGAGAACCACTTAAACAATGTACATTGTTTAGGTGTGATTGGTTTGATAACACCCATCGAGGAACACGTAGCCCCAAACTATGTCCCTTCATTGAGATTAATGCAACAAGAAGATACAAAAAATATGATCCATTCATATTTGCTGCTTCTGCAATCCAGGTGGTGTACATGAGGTACCCAAATGGAATAAGAGATAAAAGTAACTGGTGGGTTGTCGTACCACACAAATCTAGACACAAAGTGAATAATGAATTCACTTTACCAGTTGTATTTCAAGAGGAGCAAGTGTCCCACATGATACTAGTAACTGACCTGCTCCCTGCAACTTTGTTGAATGAAGAGGAAGAAATTGAGGAGGTAAACGAAGACGTTCTATCTGAGAGAAGTGAAGAGGACGAGTGGGATGATATTGACGATGATACTGAAGATTTTGAATGAAAGTGATAATGATAAATGAGTAGATTGTGACCTAAAACCAAATTGTATTCTATGTTAATTCAGACACTTATGAAATTGTAATTATGGTAACACACGACATTTGCTGTTAATTTAACTGCAATTAATTATTTATCTCTTATATTATTTGATCACTATGCTCTGTATATTTGTCTCAAAGATGTCAAGCACACATCGTGGTCGTGGGGCCGGACGTGGCATTCTCAGGGAGCAGACCAACAGGACCCCACCAGTCAGCAAGAAGAGCAATATCAGGGACATCAAACCCCTGAGGTTCCCCACGCCATTATCCCAAACCCTCGCACTATTCCATCCATACACTTCAGCCAGCACATGACACCCAACATCCCCCATGTATACATGTCTGGCAGCGACATGATTCCGAACCCACCTATTATTCCACAACAATCTGTAGAAAGGAGTCGGGAACAAAGTGAACATGCTTCTAGCCATGGCAGTACCACAAACAAGCAACTCATCACACCCGACGGCAAAGAGTAAGTAATTATGTCTTACCAACTGTGTTATCAATTTCCAACTTCTGACGAAGATCCATTCTTTCTTAATTTGCAAGTTTCTGTCCTTACAATGTTGTGTTAGAGATTACAAGGATATTTACGAGCAAATATCCTAAGTCATGGCCAACATAGGAGAAAGTGCCTAAACAACAGCGGGACTTGTGGTTTGGTGAGTTTAAGGTAAGAGTTTTTCCAAATTTTTGTACATTTATCTACATATACATATATATATATATATATATATATATATATATATATATATTCATATTGTTAGCATCATTTACATTTTGTGGCATGTAATTGTGTTCATGCAAAAGCGTTATCATTGGCCTCCAGAGCATGAGACCCAGATACGGAGGAATTTCAAGGAGAAAGGGGCAAGTAGATTGAGGGACACATTTAGGGAGTTGAGGAAGAGGAGGAAGCAACCGTTGTGGTTGTCTGATAGCACTTGGAAGTCGCTGCAGGAATATTGGGCTTCCGAGAAATTTCTGAAGATGAGTTCTCAGGCAAAGAAGAACCGAAACAGCGAGCAGGACGGGTTGGGTCCTTCTTTGCAAAGATCTGGTTCGGTCCCATTTACTGAGCACAGAAGACGCATGGTAAGTGCGTGGTTCATTATTTCTTGTACTTATTTTTCCCAACGCCTTATCCAATTAGAGCCATCCTCCTGTACGTTAACGTATTCTGTTATTGTATAGGAGAAGAAGCTTAATAGGGAGGTTACGAACCTCGAACTTTTTAAGGACACTCATGTAGACGTGGCTAACAAATGGGTGGACAAAAAATCTAAAAAAAGATGGGTAAGTCACCTGCATGATTTCTTGCTTGCCTAACAAATCAGCTCAGTGTCTTCGCGATTGAATGCTATGTTTGGAATGTGTAATTTTTTTGAATCTGATTTTGTAGACGGAGCACCAATTAAAGTGATATCACATTTCAAACTCGCAATCTTCCCCAGATCCTGGCTCTAAACCAACTGAAGTCCCATCCGAGACCGAGTTGTGGGTGCAAGCTAACTACAACAAAAAGGGTCATGTGTATGGGCTAGGATCAGAAGGGGTGAAACTGAAGCACCTGGTAAAGTCCACAGCAACATCCCGGAACCGTGATCATGACCTTGATGTGCGAGCATCGGTCACCCAGCTGAACAACGAACTCAGTGCGATGGCGGAGAAAAACTGTCACTTAGAAGAGAAAGTGACTTTACTCACTTCGGAATTATCTGGTCTGAAAGATACATTCCGTGAGTTTATGAGAGCTCAACAAGCATCTGGATCTGGATCTCGCCCACACCCTTCTATGCGCCATTGACAACACCGCCGCGCTGCTCCTTATGTCCCTCCTCCACCTCCTTCTCCTGAACCGCAACCCTGTGACGATGATGATGATGATGAGGATGGTAGCGCCAACCTTGGGTATGATGATCGCCCTCATGACTACAGAGATTATTTCAACTAGAATGTCCCTCGATCCTCCCCTTCCTCCTCGATACTCATTTGAACAGTTACGTTTTCTTGCATTTGTTGCCTTGCTTTGGTTTCTTATTACTGTACTTCCTACTATTAGAATGTCCATTTGGTGTGGTTGTTTATTTATACTTATTGAATGAAAGTAACCACGTATGGTGGTTACGTTTGTTGCGAATTGTGTACCACGTATGGTGGTTATGTTTGTTGCGATTTGTGTACCACGTGTGGTGGTTTTGGTTCGGTCAACATATGGTTGACCTGAGTTTGTATATGCAGGTTGTAAATTTGTATTTGAGGAACTACATTTTCAAATTATTTTTTTTTATTTTCCCCAAAATTTTCGACGGAATTATGGCTTTCCGTCGGATAGTTACGCCGGACTGACCGACGGAATGGGCGTTCGTGGCCATTTTGACTGGGTATGCCCGACGGCAGAGTCCGTCGGACACCTGAAAATCCGTCGGCAAGCCGTCGCCTTGACCGTCCGGACATGGTCGACAGAATCCGTTATCCGTCGGAAGGTGTAGGTCTACGGACCCTATTCCTACGGAACATGTCCGTCGGATTTTCCGCCGGAAAAAACATTTTTTGATGGAAAGAACGTCATTTTTTGCCGGAAAAAAGCAGTTTTTTATTAGTGGAATCAGAACAAAATAAAACTAAAATTTAGTTAAGAAAAATTCACATATAGGTCCATTTTATTTTGAGAAAATAATTTTGTCGACCTACAAGAATCAGAATTAATTTAGAAAAGCATCATCATTTAAAAATTTAATCCTAAAATGAATACGATGCCCTTTTATTGACCTATTTTTTCTTCACAACAACGACGATGACGACGACGACGACGACAACAACAACAACAATAACAATAATAACAATAATATCATACAACCATATATATGGGTAGTAACCCTTAGCATACTCGTAAATGGAATTTACTCCTTTGTAGTACGTGAACCAACTGCAAATTGACAGTAGCTCTCTCCAGATCTTAATAAATCAATAATTTGAATCCAACAATGAAGTATTTTAAAGATAAGAGGTAAATGCCGAAATTAATAAACAAAAAATCAACCCTAAATTTTTATATTTCTCCCTCTTTTCCACCAAAGTTGTCCAATTTCTGTAATGGATTTCTTCACCTTCTTGTTGCAAGTTGCCATTAGCACATAATCTCTCTACAAGTCTGATTTCTTCATCTTTAATTTCATATGATCATATCAGACTCAAGATTAAATAGCAAGAAAAAAAACATGATAGTGCATAAATTTAACTAGACAGAAAGAAAATATAAGTGACCAAACAAGTAAGAAAATTCTTCCTTTAAACTATTTCAATAATAATAATAAAGTCTAAAACAATATGCCAAGAAAATTATGAATTCGACTAGGCGTGATTTTCGTGGAAGAACATGAAATCCATGAGCACTTATTCTTTATGTGTGACTTTGGAAAAAATGATATGCAATTGATCCTCACACAATTAAAGACTCTAAAATAAACAAGAAGAATTATGAATTAATACTAACTTTATATAGAATAAAATGTAAAAAGTAATTAGAAGTTTGAAGAAATTTAATGCTATTGAGAAGAAGATGGCAACATCCATGGCCATGGCCTATGGTAGCGCTATACAGAGAGAGTTTAGGAAACTAAAGGAAGGCTCGTGGGTTTGTAGCGTAAGCTCCCAATGGTCCTTTGTTTTCTTCTTGAAAAAAAAAAAGAAAGAGATTGTCGTCCTTAGATTTTAAGATTGTTAGATTTTCAACATCATTATGAAAGGACTGCATGTGTACAGTTTTTTTTAATGACATGTAGGAGTTAAATCCTTTGTAAACTATCTATAAACTATCCTTTATACACTATTTCTATATGTGTGTAGTAAATTTTTTATGACATATATGAGCTAAATCGTTTATAGACTATTAGCTGTCATGTGATGTGGGTAAGTGAAAATATGAAAGCAACTATCTTTTCCCAAACCCGTTTGCTGGATAGAGGGTTCTAACTTTATTATATAAATTATTATAGAACTTATCATCATCACTAGAATCATGATCATAGAAGGCACAAGCGCATAGGTCTTTTGCATCGAGCTTTTACACTTTGCTTACTTATTTTTCTAACTGACATTAATGAGGAATTTCATAGAATTAATTTGCTGCTTGAAAGGAAGGCCTTAGCATGTTAACAACCAATATCATAAAAAAAGACAAATTGTACTCAATCATTTATATGACATATTGAATATCGATGGAAAGACCTTTGTATGATTGGAATACATGATCGAATAATATTAGATAGGATAGTGGTATTCAAGAATTTAAGTATATTATGAAAATGTTAAGCTGGAATATCCAACTACCTAAAAAAACGGGGGAAAAGCCATGGGAAGTCAAGTTTTTGAAGCCTATCATCAACTTGATCTTCTCTGTCTAATATAAATTATGGTAAATGAAACCAATACTAAAAGAATTATTAAGTCTTTAAAATTCAGTAAGCATGAGTTAGTAATATTCATCAATCACTGAGGGGGATTATGAGCCTTATATCGAAGTTTATATCTTTTTAAAGAATGATACAAGCAGTCATTTTTGTGTGAAAAACCAAAAGAAACTATAATTTTAAGAGTATATAGCCCAACATAAGAAAGAGATAGACAATATTTGTAATGCCCTAGTCCCTTCTTGGGCCACAGACAGTTACTAGGAATAACTTCAAGAATCGTCGATTGGCATCACAAATCATCACAAACCTTTCTTGTGTGTTTCGTCCTCGCTCACACGCTGCCTAGGAAACTTCCCAGGAGGTCAACAATCCTAAGGTTTCTCCACAGCAAACATGTTTAATTATGGAGTTCTTAAGGTGGGCTTCCCAAAAAGGAATATGCATCTTTAATGATATAAGTACTCACATCAAATCCCTTACGCCATATACGGGGTATTACAATATCTCTGGAATAGTATAACCAATTTAGTTTTCCTTCCAAATGGAATCAACGGATTCATCAGCGTGTTTTAACCTTCTCATACTCAATTTTACTTAGTGATTTATCTAGCGCCTTTATCATGCTACTAGGGGGTCAAATAGTGGGACCTATTATCCCATATTTGCTTCTTATTTGTACGGAAATCCTAACTAAGACTCTACAAACAAAAGCTATTTTAAACAGAAGGACATTATGATCCAAATTTTTTCTAAGGCAGGTCAGATTCCTTACCTAATCACTTCAACTTTTAAATGGTATATTAGATAAATCTTATGCTAAATTAGGTTAGCTGGTTAATTTTCATAAATTGACAATGAGTTTGTCAACCAATGCTTCTAGAAATGACAAAAAAAAAA